>WBMY01012365.1:340877-432179 GCA_013397315.1 Donacobius atricapilla
CGTTCAGCTTTCTTCTGTTTTTCAGTCCAGAACAGTTTCAAACAGTTCCAAGGAAAAGGAAAAAAACTAATTCTCTGCCCTAGCTGGCTAAAACTAGCTTTAAAAAACCAAAAAACCCACAGGAGACTTCTGTCCCGCAGCAATCCAACCGAGCCGCCGCTGCACAGCAAGAGAGTCCCAGAGAGGAATGTGAGGAGATAACATAGTCTTCAAAACAAATTGCACTCTAAGAATCACCTTAAAGGTGCAGAACACAATATACAGAACAGACGACTGGGGATACTGGCATCATAAAGTCACTCTAGGACATCACCACCAAATCTGAACTAAATCAAAACTTTATAATGAGATGAGCCCTTTCCCTTATACAAAGGTCCTGTGATCAGGACAGTTATTTCTCTCTGAACCAGTTCATATTTTCCTTCTCCTTCCAGTTCTCACCACAGTCCAGCCATGCTGTTCTCCATTTCAGTGATAACTACTTTACACAGAGATAATACTTTTCGTCAGTCATCACAGTTATTGACTGGGTTGTATAAAGAGCATTGAAAAATAACATACCAGGTTTCTAAAGCTAAAAAGTATGGGATTTTTTTTTTTTTTTAGGAAATTGTAACCCCAGAGAGTTTAAAGTAAGTAAATTCAAGATTTCCACTTGGAAAAAAAAATATGTTATGCAAAGTACTTTCCATAAAAGTTATATATAAGAAATATGTTACGCATTGCACTTGATTAGACTTATACTCCCTCCACACCTTTCTTCAGCTGGAATTGAGTGGCTTCATCTCCCACACAGGGAGAAAAATTAGTACCCTCTTCTCACCTTAGTTTCATTGTTATTGAAATAATTACTTTAACAGAACAATATTTTTTCCCCCATTTTTCCTAACATAGTTGATGTAGATACCTTTAATGGTAACTGCGGAGCAATAGTTTCTTTCCATGATGTCCTTCAAGTTTACTCAACAAATAATATCTAAAAATCACACTTGTGAGAGGTAGCTCCTCTGTATATTTTTTTTACTGCCTTAATTTTCTGGCAAACTATGGAGCTGATTTTTGTTTAAAAGAATTTTTCTTTTACAAGGTTATTTTTTGTCCTAGGCAAGTTCCTGAATCTGGTTCAACATGAAGCCCCATGAACTTCCAGGGCAGCCATAAGGAAAAAGGGACAATGAAGAGTGAATGACAACCAGGAAACCTTTAAGTTAACACTGCCGCAGAAAGTGTCCACTGATCTACAACCTCAAATGTAGTAAAGCCCATTAGAGATTCATTATACAAAGATTGGAAATTAAAAATTAATGTTGTGGGATCTGTAAAAGCAATAAGTTTTAGGAATGTTTCCCACATTTCCTCTACCTCTCCAAAATAACTAACGTCTCCACAGTAACACAGAATTAAAAGGGCATTCAGAGAATGTTTCAGAACATGTTTCAGAGATGCCACAAGAGTGATATAATTTTACCTTCCAATATTCATCCAGCTAAAGATACAAACCCAGCTCATTCTGAAGCCCAAGAGTGGGGTGTGAGCAACCCCACTGGGCTTGGATTAGGTGGAAAGAAGAGTCTCTGTGTACTGGGGATAGATGACAAAGGTGATTTTTCTTCAGGAGTAAAGGTTGCAAGATGACCAGGTTGAAATAGAAGCTTTGAAAATAAACCTTATGGAGAGGTATAGAATTTGTAGCAGGATGAGTTGCCTGCATTTTTGTTGATACTAAATTCTGAATGTAAGAGTCCACCACGGAAGCTCAGTCTTCCCGCACACCTTTGGCTTCTTGCTGAGCAATGCCTCTGCTTGTGCCATCCCCTCACGGGTGCTTCAGGCCTGCTAGACCTGTCAGTATGGCTGAAGGAGAAATCATGCATTGAGATTGTTTTGTTATAATCTATTACTCAACAAAAATACTCCTTTTCCTTGCAAATGGACATTGTCCTGGAACCAAATCCTCCAAAGCTGTTAAAATTAAACTTCTCTCTCCTTGGCCAGCGAGTACCTGTCTGGTGGTCACAAATGAGGCAGTTTAGGGGACATCACTACAGCCTCCACTGTGGTGATGTCCAGTAACCACTTGCTGAGTCTATCAGGTTCACCCTCAGAGCTCCTGAGGGCAGCAGTGGTATAGGCATGGGGTCAGCAGGACTTCCAGGCTTCCTTGCACAGACCACACTGCAGAAGACTTCCCTTACCTACAGCAGCTTTTAAACTCCTGCTATTTCCCATTTCAGTCACAGCAGATGTCAGGCAAATACCCTTTTCTCCTCTCATGGCTCTGGCAGCTCCTGTGTTAACAGTTCCTGTAGCTTTTATATAAGCGTGAAGAAGCAAGGCTGCCTGGCAAAGAGGCACCACCAGGGGACACTTGGCTACCCAAGCTGGGCTCAGAGATGTTCAACAGGACAAACTCACAAAAAATACAAAGCATCAAAGCAGGCTGAGCTCTGCAGTGAAATAGAGAGCAGAGGAGAGGCTGGGGCAGCCCCTGATAGTTCTTTCTGCAGCTAACCTGTCTTCTAAAGTATCACCATGTCAGAAGTCAGCTAGTTCCTCTCAGTTTGCAGCCACTCATTCAAAGCCATATTTTTGCTCCCAGTTTTTCCTCTCCTCTGTGCCACTGACCCCCAGCTGTACGTGGAGCTGTATGTATGTATGTATGGCAAACCAGCTGTATGTATCTGAAAACACTTTTGGCCACTGACAGCACTTAAAGCAAACCAGGTAATTGTAAAATTCTGCTAAGGATGCCACAGTCTGGGTGTCATACCTATCCTTCACATGGCCTTGATAAGAAATCCCTGAAATAAATGGAAAATAAGGCTACTTTCTAGGATGATCATCCACCGAAGAAATTCCTCCTTTGGAAAAGATTAGTGGAGTCTTGAGCTCACTCTATCCTTTGTCCTTGCAAATTACACTGTGCAGAAAAACATCAGGACTGTGTACCTATGCTTTTTATTATTCTCTCTTTTGTTTCAGCAAACAACATTATAGCAGTTAACATCATAACAGCATTTATCTGTTTTAGGCTCTGAGGACTAAATTAGCAAGGTTAATATTATGACAATCTCAGAATAAACTAATTATAAATTTCACACCTTGTTTCTGCAAAACATGTAATCACCAAAGTCATAATAGCTGTAAAATATATGTTACAAAGTCTCTCTCACTCCCACAGAATAGATTATTGCAGGTAACATTGAAATAACCTGAACTCTTATTACACATTTCAGAATCTGCCCTTGTAGAAGGCATGACTAAGACCATCATGATACATTTAACTACCCGCTGTATGAAACTGTTCGGCATAGTACAAAGAAAGATTAACTCCAGCAGCAATACTTATAGAGTCACGAGTTCAGCAACTGTAGGGCTTCATCCAGACCCAAAAGAGATGGTGAAAAACATTCACCTGAAGCAGCATATCCCACCTGGGGAGTAAAGCTGTGCTGGAGCTTGCATTAACCCAGTAGCAGCAATAACTCAGGTCTGACCTTTTTTTTCTCCATCCTTCCATTCCTTAGCTCATATCTCTTGATCCTTGGAGGACTTTTTGTTCCAATTCAACACATTCCCCTCCTTTTCTTTCAAGAACTTCTGTTCTGAACATGTATTGCTGTAACATGGAGATTTTTCGCTCCACATTCTAGGATTAACCACTCTGCTGGACTCTAGGTGTTGTCCTTGTCTAGCTGATTAACTCATGCCTGTCTTCTGGCGTGCTGCCTCCAGTGCCGTGTGTGTGGGTCAGTCCTTGAACAGCAGGACACCCCATGAATGAGTTTGGCAGGAGACACCAAGGTCCCCTGGTGACTGCCCAGTCCTCAGAGTTTCAGGCTACTGCACTAGTGACCACCACATTTTGGGAGTCCTTCTCCACCTGCCTGTAATGACAATCCAACAGTTGATTAACCCCTTCTTCCCAGTCCCTCTGCAAGGGTTCCTCATTTGCAGCATTGGCAAGATCTTGCCAACACCCCAAGTATCCCATATGAGTGACCCCAGAGCCTTCCCGCCTTGGTGAGGGCAGTGTCTATAAGAGGCACAGGGCTGGTTGCCACCAGCACTGTCCAGGCCATGACTGCCTCCCACACAGGGCACCCTGAAATACCCTCCATCAAAACCTTGTCATTTGTTCCCAGTGCTATTAAAAAAAAAATCCAGAACAACATGAAATAATGACTGACGATTTGTTTTATAGACTGTCAAAGAGGAGGTCACTCACAACAGGATGTGAAATCCATCAGGTTCAAATTCAGTCCCCAAAGGGGTCCCTCAGAATCAGTAATGATAGATTACTTCAGCTGGGCAATATTTCAATCAAGACTGATGTCGTTGCAGAGACAGACACAACATTCAGAATGCTTCAATAAAACTTCAGAAGGCTTCAAGCATCAGCACCTTGTTATCTAGAAGTCTCTCACACCTTTTCTGTGTAGCCTCCCATAGGCAGCTCCATGCAGCTCTGGCTCTTTCTTGCCTTCCTGTCTCTTCCTTCCACAGAAGGAAGCTCACTCCTTCCTGTCCCTAGCACAGTCACCTGACCCTGTCTGTCCCTCATGTGATGTCTTACCCTTTCTGCCCCTTGCACAACCTCCTGTCCCTTCCTCCTCACAGCACAGCCAACAGGCTCCCACTGACTCCCTACCAGCTACTCACTCTTCTATCACACCCATGGCTGTGAGGGCAAGGCTGTTCCCACTCTCTGGTAATTAACAGACCTGCAATACATCAGGGGCAAGATTGCCTTTAGCACTATCTCTGTCTCCCACAATGTTGCATAAAATCTTACTGAAAGTCCCTGCTGAGATATTAGGCTTGTCTTGCATTTCTTCCACAGGAAGTATTTGTGAAGAGTGTGTGAAAGGATTACATTTATTTTCACCAAAATATGACAAGAAAACAGCAAGGCACTGCCTTCTCTAAGACGTGGCTTTGTCATTCATAATCTATTCAGTAATCACATACTCTAAATGAGTCTCCTGTGCGATATAGAATAGCATCAAGCACATAATTTCAAACCTAAACATTAGGGTTTATAAAATGATAATTAGCTCATTTTACCTTGCTCACTCCCCCCATTTCTAGCAATGCATTATGGAAGGACTTGAGCTAAGGACCAAGGAGGCAGGTTGCCTGAAGCCCCATGTCATGGATTGGTGACAACCTAACTAGTCCCTGCACACTGTTCCTAGAACACAGTAATATGATATAAGTAACTTATTTCAAAGTATTCTAGGTCTTTCCCTTCTAAAACCAAAATCTGAAAGAGATTAATTGCAGAGGAAATACAGATAAATCAATATGCAGTTTTGGAGCTGCTATTTGCTGTAAATTAAATTCTGTAAATTAATGTAATGAGGAAAAATCACAGAAAAAGCCAACATGGCCTTTAAGACCACTTTCTGAATTAACAATGCTCATCTTATTAAATATGTGCATACATCCAACCTCAAAGTGTAAAACGATGCACTTACAATTTATTTTTTTTTCTGCTGGTTTACAGCCTACTCCCAGCAGAAGAAACACTTTCTGATAATTGCATCAGGCAACAGATTTCTCCGTTCTCAGATGACCTCTTGTTGGCCATCCATTAGTATTTCACTTCCTATGTGTTTTTACTGTGAAAATTGCCAGCATAGAAAGAAAGGGAGACTTGAAACTGCTGTTTGCAATTCATTAGTGGCAGCTTTCACATCCACACAAGCTGGGCTTTGAGATATTTAAGCACTACAGTGTTTTATTAACACAAAGTACACAAAATATGACCATCATTTTTCATCAATTCTGCAACCAATAGCCAAATTTCTGCATGCATATGAAGCACCAATACTTACTAGCCAACAATTCTGCCCATAAATAGCTCCCTGTACAATCCCAGGCTGTTCTGATCTGTAGAATGTTTACAGTCTTCTGGTTTTCAGACTGTGCTCTTGTACCCAAGCTGGCTGTCTGCAGACAGGTCCTGGCTTATAGGATGGCCACTGTCTCTACCAGATTGTCAACCCACCCACTGTGCACCTCTTAAAATAGAGCTCCCTCCTGAAAGTTGCACCATTTGTCTCTCTGTGGCTTGGCTGCAGAAAGAGACTGTAACACAGAGACAGAAACACACAATTTCAGCGAGAAGCTGAGAAAGGCACACTGCTGGCAAACACTGATCCCTCCGCATTCTCAATGCAAACTAAAGTAGCAAACTAAATGTCTGGTTATTGTAGAGTCTTAACATTTGGGAAAATATATGGTGTTCTTTGGGCAGGAAGCACCACTGAATTCCACTCAATTCTTGCTCTACAGAGGAGGGTGTAAAATGTTGCAGGATGTGACACAGAACTAGCAGCTTTACCATGAGGAACCTGAGACACAAGGTGCACCTGTCCTTTAGGAGACCATGGCTAATGAAATAAAAAGATAAGACAAACTAATGATGAGCATCCTCAAAGAATTAACAAAGACTTGCTGCAGCTCAGTTCTAGTGAATAAAGGCTTCTAAATGTTCGCTCCATTTAACCCAGTCATAACAACACCTGTTGTTGCTACATCCCCTCTGTTTTACTTGCCTAAAATTGGTCCAGGCAGTCCATAGCAATGCAGCCTTGTAAAACATTCCACAGACACACCCAGTGTCTATGAGAAGCAACCCAGGGAACTGTCAGCCTGTTCAAAAGCTATGCTTCTAGGACATTAGGAAAAGCAAAAGACAGCTTTTCTTACTGTGTCTTTTGCAGCAACAAGCTAGATGTAGCAATTTCATGTCACCTATTTTTCTCTTCACAGAAATGGTTTCCATCACAACTGAAAATGTTATGCAGCTGTACAACATGACCACCCAGGAGCTCACAGTCAGTCCAGAAAATTTCCACAATAATTCAGGAGTGCATCAGATAGATCAATATGAATGTGTTAGTGCAGATGTATGGAAATGGCTACAGGATTTTCAGCCTGGATTTCTCTGGTTTATATTTATTCTGGGATCAATAGAAAATACCTTTGTGCTCACTGTTCTGTGTTTCCACAAGAGTAGCTGCACAGTGGCTGAAATTTACCTAGCAAACATGGCATTTGCTGACCTAATGTTGGTCTGTACTTTACCTTTCTGGGCCATTAATATTTCTAATAATTTTCATTGGCCTTTCGGCCTGTTTCTTTGTAAAGCCATCAACATTATGAGTTACATGAACTTATATTCTAGCATTTATTTCCTGACACTAGTGAGCATTGACCGGTACCTGGCCTTGGTGAAAACCATGTCTCTTGGACGGATGAGACGAGCTGTCTGTGCCAAATGGAATTGTTTTGTAATTTGGATATGTGCGTTGCTCATGTGCTCACCTACAATGGTGTTTCGAAATTTGCGTTATTTTGACAAGTACAACATCACAGCCTGTGCTCTTCTTTACCCAGCCAGTTACTGGGAGCCCACAAACAACTGCTTGCTGAATGTTGTGGGGTTTGTGATCCCATGCTGTGTAATTACCTATTGCACTGTGCAAATCATCAAAGCCTTACGAAGCAGTGAGCTGCGAAAAATGAAGGTAGTCCACACGGAGAGAAGAGCAACCATGCTGGTCCTTGCTGTGCTCCTGCTGTTCATCATTTGCTGGCTTCCATTCCAGATCAGCACATTCATCGACACAGTCCGTTACTTCTCACCCCCTCTCAAATGCCTGGAAGACATCAATGACATACTGACCCAAATAGCTACATACTGTTCCTTTAGCAACAGCTGCCTGAACCCAGTCTTGTATGTGATTGTTGGGAAAAACTTCCAGAAGAAGGCTGTGGAATTCTACAAGGACTTGTTCACAAAGAGGTGCAGAAAATTACAGTCTGTGCACATGGAAAACTCCCTGGACACTTTAAGAACTTCCATTTCAAGTGAATACCCAAGGAAAAAATCTGTTTTGTCATTACCTCAATAGCATAATTTTAGGAAATCCTTAAAGGAAGAAAGCCTTCTAACATATCAGTCTCTGCTCATATCCATCTGCTACAAGTCCACAGAGTAAACATGTGGTGGTGCTCATTGCGTGAGGGAAAACAATGGTTTGATTTTAATGGAAAATCCATAAAGAGACCTGCTTCTAATGTTATTGGATTTTTTTTTTGTGATTGAATCCTATTTTGTAGCTTACTTACATTTTCATGGCTGAATGATACTTGGTGCATGCATCATTTGGAATGTTTTTCTAAGGTGTACATACAATTCTCCGAACAGAGCCCCAGTACAGAAGCTATTGTCAGGATTGTGCAGTTACTATGGTACCTGTAATAGTGCGTTAGAGAAGATTTGTTATCTGGGAGGTGCTTGTATTTGAGTAAATTCTGTTAAGTGAATCCTGCAGGATGCATTTTTAGATGTGTCCACCTTTTGAGCTTTTAATTTCTCTCTTCAGTCATCCGAAACTATCAGATTTTTTCATTGACAAGCAGTGTCTTTTTGCAACTGCTCTGCTTAGTTACAGATTTTCATGAGCAAGTATGCATGAAAAGTAGCTGAAAAAAGGTAAAGCAGTAGAGGAGGGGAACCCGCATCCACCTGCATGAAGTTAGCTGAGTTTTCTTCGCAGAAGATTCTTTACCTCTTCCACCTTGGAGTGAAAGCGTTCACTTACTCCTTTTGAGTGAATGAATGCTATTTATTTTCTTGCTTACTCTTCAGCTCAGAGACTAGAGGTTTTAGTATTCACAAAGCATAATTAATGTTAGTCAATGGATATACAACAGCTCAGCACAACTGGTTTAATCTCACACACAGAAGAAACTGACAATATGAAGGAGAGTATCACCTAACTACATTAGAAATCAAACTGAAGATAACAGGGGTCTTGAAAGCTCAGAGTATTCAAGAATTGCCTTTTCAAATTCTAGTAATGCTTGCATTTTATTTGTAGACTTAATCTGTGAGATTTTAATACAAGATAACATTCCCCAGTTGGACTGTATTTTTGAGCTAAATTGATTATACACATAAAAAACTCATAGTGTACTGTCTGTATGCACTTGAACCTCTAGGAGCCTTGATGAAAACTGAGTGGAAGGTGATGTAAGATATGCTGAAATTAGCAGTCTTTTCTTTTCAAAGCACTTAAGGTTACAGCTCTTAAAGCTGCCAAGGGAAATGGAGTTTGGTGACATGAGTAAACTCAGATGGCAACTACGTGGTCTTCATCCATCAGAGCTTGAATGGAGCAATAAAGTTCATTTAAGATGGGAAATTTGTATTAAACCTTCAAATAACAAAACCACAAAATACAAGTGTGCAGACGTGATTTAAAGACTATGGGATTTAGATCACTGTATATGATTTATAGGCAACTTCCATGGGTTTTCTTTGATAATCCAGTATAATCCTATGTCATAAATACTTCTATTGCTCATCCTTTTTATTGTCTGAAGCAATGGGGACAACTGTGATGAAACACAAGTATTGGGATGATCTGCCTGGGGAGGTGGTGGAGTCACCATCCCTGGATGTGTTTAAAGAAAGACTGGATGCGGCACTTGGAGCCATGGTTTAGTTGAGATGTTAGGGCTGGGTTGGACTCAATGGTCTTGGAGGTCTCTGCCAACGTAGTGATTCTGCATGATTCTGTGATTTTGTGAACACTGCAGAGCTTTCTTTAATATCCAGTGATATCATACTGTCTCATCCATGAACATGCTGTTCATACGACCCTTACACGAAAGGAACTCCATACAGAGGTTGTTTGAGGCAATGGAAGTTATTTCTGAGTATTTGGTACTGAGAAGTAGAATATAAAAATGTCATTATGTTAATATCACATTAATGTAAATAATGTAAATATAAAGGCACTTTTTTTTTCTCTGCAGTAAGCATGTGCAAAAGAAAATAAAGTATTTTGAGAAATTAGACTTCCTGACATTTTCTTCTCTAGCCTGTATCCTGTTACTAAGGAATGATTTGTCAGAAGTTCAACTGTTCCAGATGCTTACTTTACTTCCTGTCACACCAAAGGAAAGTGAGCTGGAACAACAGAATTTTAGCTAATTTGAGATCTCTCTTTTCAGGGCCCATTTCTGAGTGCTGTTAACCACCCTTGGTCCTTTGGAAGTTTAAAACAGAATTAAGTAAGCTAAGGGTACTGAAATATTTTCGATAGCTTTTCTCTGCCTGCTGATATCTCAAGGTCCTGTGCAGACACCAGCAACAATGGAAAGCCCCTGCAGCAGCTTCTGCATATCACAGAACAGACAGTGTCAGCTCACAGACTGTTTAATTCATATTTTACTGACTCTTTAGTGTGATGACACATTTGTGGTATTCACATGCACCATCTATACACGCAACAAAAAACCCCAAGAAATAAAGTGCAACATCCAAGCTACATCTGACCTAATGACAGCTTCCAGTCACACTTGGCTTGGTTCTGTTCTTCAGCAACGTGACAAAATATGAGAAGGATTTTTTGGTAAAATGAGGTCAGACTTTGTCCTCAGAATTTCAGAGCTGAAGATGCCAAACAGTAATCATATCTTTTTATTCTTTTTTATCCTGCCCCCCTCTTATCACTGCTCCCATCTTCTCTTTTACTGAGGCTACCACAACTGTTCTCCAGGCTTTGGCCATGCAGAGAACTGACTCTCTGTTCAGCCTGCCAGAGGAGGGGACCATGGCCAGAGGATTGGCAAGGATATCAACAGCCAGATGATATTTCTGGCCTTCAGCATTTACAGGCAGGAATAATTCCCATTTCTCCACACTCTCATTTTTCACGTGGATCATTGGCTTCACTTGAAAAATTAAGAGCTTAAAAGCTGTTACACAAACCACTGGTGCTTGCTGCAGACAGGAGAAAGTTGCTCTTTTTTAGGCAGGGTTTCAGTGGAGGAGTTAGGATCTTGGTTCAGGTTTCCCAAATCCCTAAGCAGTCTTTGGCCATTGAATTATCTTTCCATATCATTCTTCTATCAGTACATTGCTGGTTTTTTAACCTATATAGGCTCCTTCATATTTTTCTGTTTCAAGCTCTGTAAACTGTTGTTAGTAGGGCTTGATTATTATCACCACACTGTGGTGGTACCAGGATCATTCTTTGGGAATTGTAAATAACTGCACCAGAGTTTAAGCTCTCCTTAACAATCTTTACAGTATATGTGAAGAAATCCAGCTAGCTGAAAAAAGAATTTTACATCAAAAGGTCATATCAAAATTTTTTTTCTACTGTTTCAAAACAGATGAACAACTATAGCAGATAATTAAGCTGATTTGCCAAATATTTCCATAAAAAACATGAAATCGTTGAAACATACTGATCCGAAATGATATTTTGTTCCAACCATTTAAGGCACCAGCCATTTTAAAACGAAGATTTTTAATGGTTGAACTGTTGGACCAAGAGCCAGAACTCTGGAGACCTTGGGGATTTTTGACATTTGTCTACTTTGTAATGTGTGTGATAGTTAAGCAAATAGTCTTACCTCTAAGTTCATCAGTATGTTGGTTTAATCATTCTGATCAGAGAGGCTCAGTTAGCATTTGTAAAGTCTTATGCAGCTCTAGAAAATGTTTACTTTCTGGAGGAAAGTCTGCCTAGATGGTGTGACTGAAGATCATTCAAGCTTAAAACACAAACCAACATGCTGTGAGTATTCTGAGCTGAAAGTGCCAATAGACAGATATATTTTTTACATTAGAAGAAAAACCTTAACTATTGACTGTCATAGATATTTTTAAACTAACCCTTCATATTCCTTCAATTCATGGTCCATCACATTTGTGCAAACTCTGAAATGTTACCACATTTTTATATACTTTCTATAGGCTGAAGTGAGGAATGAAGTTGTAATGACAAATTAAATTCCCTTTCTGCATAAAGTTACAGCTTGCTCTGTAGACATGTTCTAGGATCTTTAAATGTTGGAGCTACTGCAGTGCCTATTCATTTTTTCTACTAAATGCATAGAATTCCAATTTTGAATCTTTCTCCATTACTGAAAAATGTGCCAAATATAGCAATGAAAAACAGCAGAAAATAAGAAACTTGATTTGCAAAGAGGAGTTGGATTTGCAAAACCAGTATTTCAATCCCCTTTTGATGTGACATGTTTTTTAGACTTGTTATTTACCACATAAATTTTAGATGAAGCTGAAGTTTTTTATTTTATTTTAGTCTGTGAGTAAATGTGGAACTTGGCAGATCCTAGAGATTCATGTCCAAGCAAGGACAAATTCCAAACTTCTTGTTATTGCTTAAATGTTCTTCATTATGGAAAAAATAACTTAAACACGGAAATGTAGTAGTGTAAGCAAAGAGGAGGCTTTGGAAAGTCTGTGACGAAGATCCCCTGTCATATTGCACTTACCTTCATGAGTCAGTGTGAGATGGGTTGTTTCAAGCTTTTCTTCCTGCAATTTGTTAGGATTCCTTACATAATGTGCAATTCACAAATTGCATGTTTTGATTCAAGTCTTTGCTGAAATTAAAAATTTTACAAGATATTAAAAAAATAAATAAATTTTGAGCCATTTAGTTTTCTTCATTGTGATGGTGTTAACTGGAACATTTTTTGTTTATCAATTTTAGCACTGTTTGCATAACTAACTTACTATCCTTTAATGAATAAAAAATTGGAATAAAAGTATTTTTCATGATAGGGAAGTTCCTAATAAAGTATCACTCTTCAGCTCCCCTGCTTTTTCATTTTAACTTATTCATCAAACTAAAATGGACACAATTAAATAAGAATTGAGATAGATGGTGCATGTGTTGGTTAAGTGGCCAATGAGAAGGATGCTTTCCTATAAGTAAATAGCATTCCAGTCCCTTGATAATTTCTCTCTTTTTTTTTTCTTTTTTTTTTTTTTTAATTGAAACCCCACATTTTTTACGTGGCTATGCTTAAGACAGATTTGCATTAAAGTCCGAGATGCAAGATATTTTTTAAATATTACTCCAATCAGTGGACAATCAGAATGAAAAAGATAAAAATAATTTATAAACAACCACTCTCAGGCTACTGGGTCCCAGAAAATAATCAGAAAACTAAGAGTATTTGGGTGCAAGCCTGAGAAAATACAGAAGTCATCCTGACTATTACTGAGAAGTAATATTCACAGAGATTCATGCCCAGGACACCAATAGTGGGGTGCAAAAAACGGTGCTTTTCAAAAAGAGTGGAAATGGTGTTTAGCAAGGTTCATGCTTCAGCAGCCATTCCTGCCTATCTGTACTGCTTTACCCCAGCTCTCTGGCATGGTTTCCCCTCATGTCTAGCAGGAAAAGGAGCTCCCAACACAATAAAAGTGATTAAAAACATTCTAAGTTTCTCCCTGTGTGCATTGGCACAGAGAAGACAATTCAGGGCTGTTAATGAAGTCATTATTTTTACAGACATTCACACAATGGTACTTTTAATTGTCAAGGACAATTTGAGAGCTTTAATTAGTGGTCGAAGGATGACAAGAGTCACAATATATGGCTTGTATTATTTCACAATGAGAACAAAATATTTCATGTCTTGAAAATGACTACAGCTGACATTTGGGAAAGTTTAAAAAAAAAAAAAAATCCTGGGGCTTTCTTCCAAAACGTAACATCACACACATGGTGTATGGCCAGAAAACACTCAGGACAGCCCTCAGGCACTCAGTTGTGCCTCAGGATGTATCTTTGAACTCTCTCAGTAACCTCTGTACGGCTGTTTATCAACTGTTTCTGAATTTGAAACTTTGTCTGGATTGCCAGGAAGGACAAGGAGTAGGTATGTCTATCTTTTTAAATGTATTATCTTTATTAAAATCATTTCTATATTTTATCTAAAAAATAATCTTTTGTGCTCTCAGTTCTGATCTGTGCAGTCTAGTTAGACTTTCCCTTTCTTTTCACCACAAAAGTAATTCTAAAGGTCAGTATTAGTTATGTGTAGAGCCATGATCCATTTTACCTAATTGCTCTGACTGGCTAATGAGTATTAATAGTAAAAAGGGTGATAGATGCACCGTGCATGGGAATTCATCAGAAATCAGTTCTAAGTAAGAAAAATTTGTCATTATTTGTATGAAAGATGACTGGAATGTGTTAAGGACAGAAATTGAAAACCATTCATGTGGCTAATTGTCCATTAGCACTAAATACTTCAAGATACCCACAGAAATCATGGAAAATAAGTGCATTTTCTGTCAAGAGAACATTTGGAACTCTAAATTTATAAGAGGCTTGTAGCTTGTGGTAGTGCTCAGACAATGATTAGTAGACTGAAGAAATTTTTGCAATGAAAAACTCTACAGAATCCTCAGGTACCATTGCTAGCTGAACAAGAATTTGGATTTAGCTGTGAATCAAAGCTAGGTAACAATGAAAAATAAAACTACCTAACGTTTTTAGCAGAGCCCATCATGAATGAATTTGCGGCTCCAGCGGAGAGATCATGTCTGAAGTGTGCAGAGTGCCCGGCATAAGCTGATAGCAAGAAGTGATAGGAAAAGGGCAAGCGAGGACAATAAGCATTTCTTGTTATTCTGCATTCAGTAAAATAAACAATTCAGTTTAGGTTTAACTGTTATCTTTCTTCTACATTATTTTTGAAATATAAAGTTACAGATTTTCTGCCATTGCTCTCTCATGCCTTAGCCAGCCTCCTGCTATAACAGTGTTAGATATCTACTGTCTCACAAAGAGCCTCTTTGATGCTAATCAACCATTTATTTGCTATATGTATTTTGTCTGTAGTTTTAGATCCTCTCCAGTTATGTTTGCATGAGAGGTCTGTGAACTAACATTCAGACTGTTGTGAGGGAAATCCAGTGAGCTGTGCTAAGTTGAATTGTAGCTCAGTTCCCCATCAGGCTGCCAGCTTGAGTGAGTTTATGAACTCAGACACAACTTTGTTGCTCACCTAATTCTGCAGTGATGAAAAATGTTCTGTGCATCAGATATCTTGATGTAGAGTATTAATCCTTATTCTTAGAGGCATCCCAAAAATAAGTGTTGCAAGGTGCTCATATACCAATATCACTGAGGCCGTACATATATGTAAAAGAGATGAATGATGGTCCTAAATTCTCTCTTCAGAAATTCCATCATTAGCTGTCTTCTAGGTGTAAAATATAGAAGCTGAAAGGGCAGAGTTAAATAGCTGCAGCAGAAAGTTAACATTTGGAATGACTGATTGTAAAATACTGATTTTTTAAACATGTTCTTTTTTGTGATTGTCATGCTCCACTTGCATATGAAATACTGAAATGTCAGATGGCAGAACAGGCTCAATAATAACTTGCCTACCATAACATTCTGAGACAGAATGCCTGTAAAAACCAGGATTCAGGCACTATCATCAAGCATGGCAGCACCAGAAGAGTGAAGCAGGAGGCAGCTCTGACAGTGGATCTCTGAAAGAACATCCAGTGGATTTTCACGGGAGGATAAGGTTTTACCCATGTTTTTACTCCTGCACAGTCTCACAGAGAGTTTCCAGAAAGAAATAAAGGTGTTGTCAATGCTATGGTGGACTAAACACTTGGGAGCCTGGGACAGCCTCTCTCCAGCTGAACTCAAATGAAATTTTTCAACTGGAGAAGAGTACTGTAAATTTAAAGCTGCAGCAGCCTTCCCTCCAGGCACTATTTCTAGTGTAGTATTTGGGAGGAGTCAGTGTTTTATTATTCCAACTGCTGAAATTTAAAGGCAATAAGCAGTCTAATCTAACAGCAATTTTGAACCCGAAGTTCAGGGTGGGAGGAACTGAGGAGAAACAAAAGAATGCAAAGGTGAGGCAGCAAGTGACGCATACAGAGAGTGAGCAGTTTTCCCATTTCAGGGAAAGAGGCATGATCCTGCTTCAGCTTTCAGGATAACAGAATATAATAATATAGTAATATCTATATAATATATAATACAGTAATATAATAATGTACATAGCATGGTGAGTAAGAGAAAGGGCAGGGAAGGATGCAAAGCCAGCTTTGTGTCACCAGCATGACCCCCACTATTCTCAGGGAGATGCAATTCTCCCATATCTGTGTCTGTCATCAGTCTGGAGATGTACAGAACTATGAATTTGTCACTTTCCTTCCTCTGTGCCACTTTAAACAATGGAAGCAAGGAGAGGAAACTTCATGGGATGCAGAGGAATTTCTATCCTTGCTAATTCTGGGGACATTTCCCACCACTGCACTTATCAAATATGGATTGATCTAGCCTATAATAATCAGTAAGGACTAATAAAGAATTTTCAGCAGTTAAATGTTTATTACACCACACATGGGAGGTAACTTTTACATTTTTATGCTTCTTTTTTGCAGCCATTTTCTCCCATTTCAAAGATATCTCCTGTTCACTTCCAAATTTTTTAAAAGATGACTGAAACTCCTCTACTGAATATCCCCTCCTCAAATCAGAGTGAAAATCAGAGCAACTCAACTGTTTGCCCAGAACTGCATGAGTGGTGGGATGTCGTGTACTATATAGTACCCAAGTACATCAACGCTGTCTGTGTTATTGGTATGCTTGGAAACGTGTTTGTTCTCTTCACTTATTCACTGCACAAGGGCCCCCTGAAGATAGCTGAAATCTACCTTATGAATCTAGCTGTTGCTGACCTTATCTTCCTCATGTGCCTCCCTTTCTGGGCAGAGAACATCAATAATGAGTTTAACTGGCCATTTGGCACCTTCCTGTGCCGCAGCATCAGCGCCTCCATCACCTTGAACATGTACACCAGCATCTACCTGCTCGTGGCCGTCAGCGTGGATCGCTATTTGACCTTTGTCCATACCTTGAACCACAGAGAGATATGGAGCAAAACCTTGACCAAATGGATCTGTTTGCTCATCTGGTTCTTTTGCATCCTTCTCAGCATCCCAGCTTTCAAGTTCCGGACTGTGAAAGACTTTCCCCAGTGGAATGTTTCAGCGTGTGCTTTGGACTTCCCCACCCCATCGTGGGAAATGGCTGAAAGCCTGCTATGCAACGTGGTGGGGTTTCTGTTGCCATCCACAGCAATCATCTTCCTCAATTTCTCCACCATTAGGTCCCTACAAAGAGCAGCAAGAGAACGAAGAGGACTCAGAGCAAAGGGTTGCAAGAGGCACAGTGGCACAAAGGCAACCAGGCTGATCCTCACTGTGGTACTGATGTTTCTTTTCTGCTGGACTCCTCACCATTTTTTTGTATTCCTTGATATATTATTCCATACAAAAGTGATTAAAGGCTGCTTCTGGGAGGAATTGATCAACTTTGGGGAGCAGTTTGCTCATATGCTGGCTACCACCAACAGCTGCATTAACCCCGTGATTTATGTCTTTGTTGGGAAATCCTTCAGGCAAAAAGCTTTAGAAGTTTTTTCACGGTTTACTTCCTGTGGATTTCCTTTGAGATGGGTATCTTTCAAAGAAATGTCCTCAAATTTCCACGTTTCCAGTCAAAAATAGTTTAACATAATGGTTCTCAGTTCCATCTTCATTTTGATATTACAACTTATGCCACTGCAAATGGCATTAAAAATTAATATGAAATGTTCTGATCTGGCCTTCACAGTCCAAGCTAATTATCTATTAAAGTAAATCACTTGTTTGATTGCTTACTTTTCCTCAGGTTTGCTTTTCTAGTTCTGTGTTATACTCATCCAAATGCATAACATGTGATACCAGAATTTTATACCAAATTATCTAATCTGTCTTACCCATTAACAGTGGCTAAAAAGAAAATTTTTTGACAAAATACCAGAAATCTGGTTCCTTAGCAGAAAGCCATAAGCCACACTCTTCATAAAATTACAACAGGTATTACAGAGCAAATATGAGTTTAATCTTTGGCTGATAAATGCATTTGAGCAGGTATAGAATAACTTTGATTATTTTGAACAATATTTTAACTAGTTTACATTTTCGCAGTAAGATATAGAGACTTTTAAATTTTTGTGCACTTTAATTACATGCAGTGCATAACTATTGTACAAGATCATGTAACACAAAGAAAGTGTACATAAACTGTAAAAAAAGCAAGGTAACACAGTAGACTCCTCAAAACCTGACTCTTGCTGATCCAGTAAAGTATTACAAAATTGTTCATCAAGTACTGTAAAGATCCTTTTTATTTTTTTTATGTGAATATATCTATGATGACCATTGATACTGTATTATTTTGAGGCAATCCCTTAGATATATATTTATATTTTTATGAATCAAAATTAATAAACTATGTAATATCTTATGTTCTTCCTTATATTTATTTTTATATTATGTCTCTTTCTCACTATTCCTTTGGGGAAGAGTAAATATATAGTTCTGTGATTAAAAAAATCCTTGTTGCTACCAGAACACAAACTCTGGTAGTAGAAGAAAACTTCTTTTCCATCACAGCCACAATGGCAGAGTAGATGTCAGGCAAGTGATATCTGTTTCCATAATTCTCAAATTATGTGTATGTACAGACATGGAAGAAGATAGTGCAGCCTCTTCAGCCAGAAAGATATTGGTGCAGAAGGGAGCTTCCAGACACATCATTTGTACATTTCATTTAACTACTCATTGTAAAGCCCGTTCAGTCTTGTACTCACTGTAACAGCACTGCATTTTCTGTGGTTCTTTTTAGTGTTTTCATTTTGATTATGTAATTAATCTCTTATTTGATTATAGAAATCTGTATATGCAACTTCATTGCAGTAAGTTTAGTGTTAATTTTTTATGGTTCTTTCAAACTTTTTGAATCTAAACAGTGGAAGCCTTTTGAAGACTTAGAAGACTTCTTGCAATGGTAGTTTAAGAATTAAGGGTGGATTAAGGGATCAGGGAGGAAGAATTTCTCATAGGTTTACTTCTTCCACTCCTTCTATGACAGATGTTTTTAAAATAAATATCAGGCTTAAACACTAGCAGTAACAGCAGCATGTGAAGTCCTCTGACTCATCTGAAATCAAATTCCTAATTCCCTTCTATTGTAAACTGTTGAACACTGCATTTATTTAATACATCTCCAGCTTAATCTTTAATTCAAAAAACTCCCGAGTAGCAGGGTTATTTTCAAGGAAAGGAAAGGGAAAGGGAAAGGGAAAGGGAAAGGGAAAGGGAAAGGGAAAGCTGAAATCATGAAAGCAGTGCAGAAACAGAAGCTCCATTTTCCCACTACAGATGAAGACCTTTAAAGGGAAAAATATCTTGTCTCATCTGACTAACATTTGTCTGTGTTTTGCAATGTACAAAAATAAGGGGAAAAGCAATTCTTGAGTGTGGTGGCATATTTATGCTATGAGATAATAGAGTGAAAACCTCCTGTTTCCATCCATGAGCAAGTGACAAGCGCTTTCATGAAAGTGCTGCTTCTTTTACATGTGTTCAACTGTAAGGAAAAACATCCGTAGTTTAAATACTGCTTTAAACCACTTAACAGGGTCTTGCAAATCACTGGATTTGCTCTCCAGTATGAATGTCTGTAAATGTATGCATTTCTCACTGTGTGTTAGGGTCTGGTGCTTGTTAGTGGCCACTTTTTGCTGTGCTGCTGTGCTGCGCTCAGCTCACTGAACTGTGCCCAGGAAGGTTCTGGTGACAGCCATGGTGGTGCTCCCGGGCTGGCAGGTGGCCAGGGCATTGCTGCTGTTTCTGTGCTGCTGTGCTGGACAGGCTGGAAGGCCAGTGTGACCTGGAGTTGAAGGGATGTGGATGAGCCTGTGATGGAGCAAAGATTCACCTGCAGCTCTTGGAGGACCCCGGGCTACAGCAGGTGGATGCCTGGAGGAGAATGTGGCGTGGCGTGACCCTGTGAGAAGCCTCTGCTGGAGTAGGTTTTATGGCAGGATCTGTGACCTCAAGGGGGACCCCACACTGGAGTAGATCATGAAAAACTGCAGCCCTTGAGTAGGACCCCCCACTGGGGAAGCTCAAGGAGGACTGGGTCCTGTGGGTGGGAACCCCTGCCGGAGCAGGGAAGAAGTGACTCCCTTCCAGCCCGTGGTGAGGACCATGGTGAAGCAGTGTGCCCCTGCAGCTCATGGAGGAGGAGGATGATGTAGACTATATTAATGGTGGACTTCAGGGGGATCCCTTTGTTGCAGCCAGGCTGGGGAAAAGAGGAGAAGCTCATTGGAATGTTAAACCAGACAGTCTGGTCCAAAAAGGGCAAAGGGTGGAGATTGTAATGGATGTGCCTTTAAATTGTTGTAAACTGGGATTTGAGTTGCATGTTCCAGGAATTAGTACAGCAGAAACCACCTCCTCAACGGAGAAGAGGCCTCACAAGAAGAAGTTTAAGTGCATCAGCAACCAGACCTGAGCTGATTTTGGTGCCCATTAACTCCAAGAAACACAACACCACTCCTGTACTAAGTGACCATCAGAACAGATGGAGCCTACAGTCATGGACTAAATGAACTCAAAGGATGTTTTGTAAACATTTGTAGACATTTTATGAGTATTTTCTAGGGGTGGTCCATTGACTAAAGAAATTACTTCTGCGCATTATGTCAAGGGATGGGAAGAAGGGTGGTGGTTAATGAAGTTGTATTGAATACTGTGGGACCAGAGCATGATGCAAATGGTATGGAATAAATGATGGAATGTGCTGGTCTGGGGTAGAATTAATCCTCTTCACAGTGGCTGGTGTGGAGCTGTGTTTTGGATTGGTGCTGAGAACAGGGTTAATAATAAGGAGATGTCTTTGTTATTGCTGAGCAGGGTTTGCACAGAGTCTTTTCTGCTTTCCATGCTGCCACACTGGAGAGAAGACTGGAAACTGGAAGGAGACACAGCCAGGATAGGTGACCCAAAGTGACCAAAGGGATATTCTAGACCATATGACATCATGCTCAGTATAAAAAAAATGGGAGGAAGAAGCAAGCAAAAGGAGGAAGGAGAGAGAAGGAGGGGACACTTGGAGTGATGGCATTTGTCTTTCCAAGTATCTGTTTTATGTGATGGGGTCCTGCTCTCCTGGAGGTGGCTGAACACCTGCCTGCCCATGGGAAGCAGTGAATTTATTCCTTATTTTGCTTTATTAATGTGTGTGGCTTTTGTTTTCCCTATTAAATTGTCTTTATCTCAACACATCTGTTTTCCAGTTTTGACCCTTTTGATTCTTTCCCAGATGCCTCTGGCAGGGGAATGAGTAAGTGGCTGCATGGGGTTTGGCAGCTGGCTGGAGTTAAACCTCAACAAACCTGACCCAGGAATGCCGTTTTGCTCCTGCCTTGAAAGTGTATATGAACATAGAGAATGAACTTGAACTGCAGCAAGGACATCTCAGGATAAGCACAAATAAAAAGCTCCTGGTGAAGCCAGTGACAGGCTGCCTTAGAGAGAATCCAGCACAGCAGCAATGGGACCCTCAGAGCCACTTTAGTCAGCAATTGTTGGGGAAAGCATCAACATAGAACAACACTGGTTCCGCCCCAGCACAAGGGAATGTGCACCCCTTCACTTATTCCTTCTCTTGTGGTCAATAAATAAAGTTTCCTTTTTTGCCCTTTCAGGGTTCTTCACTGATCACCTCTCAATCAGTACTGAAATGTCAGCTACGGTAGCCAGTAGACCAATACTGCCAGACTCCACTGCCCATGGGTTGCTCTTTTGAATAAGCAACATTTTTACCTTCTCTTATGTTACTTCTCACTCTCCTGATAAACATTGTCAAGCATCCATTGTTAAAAAAATTTCTCAGCTGCAAAACTAATTCCTGCACCTTAAGAGCCTACAAATACCGTTTCATTTTTTCTCATCTGTCTATATTGAATTTATATTTTACTGTCAATTTCTCTAGAACAAAGACTATCTTTTCATTATCTGTTCAGGCCTTGCTTAATGTCCAGCCTGGTCTTAGTTTATCATACAGGGCTCCCAGCACTAGTGTAATAAAGCGACATTTAGGATTTACTGAAACACATCTCAAGGAATAATACAGCCTGGAATTACAATTGTAATATCAAAATATTTTGACAAGTCATTTCAATATTAAAAACTCTAACTGTAAATACAGACAGTTCTCATATCAGAGAACCTTCACCTTTAACAACAGCAACAACAAAAACACCACCAAACCCAGCTGATCGATTTCTGAAACTGAAAATTGAAGAAAAGGCATTGATCCCTAAAAATAAAGACATAAGCATTTTCAGAGATCTATAGTCACATGGATTTCTAACCTGCCAGGAGTCATCTTCCTGGGAAGAGAGCTGTTTGTCATTCCTGTCAAACCATACCACATCAAGTAAAAATGTTGACTCTTGGATGGAAAAAAGCACTTTGCTCACAGGTCAGATGTACTGCAGCTTTCAGCAGTCAAATCCTCAGAGATGCTTACACTTCTGCAGTTGACTGTGACAGAGTTCCACAGGAGACCTGATCATAGAGCAACAGGACCCACTTCACTGCCCATGGGTCAGGGGTGGAGGGTATCAAAGAAACTGCTTGTTCATTGTCCCACTGAACTCTTGGTACACTCCCAGCAACAGGACAGGAACAAGTGACAAAAGCTGCATGTCCTAGGTTACAATGTAAGATATGCCCAAGATATGTATCCTATCACCATCTTCATGAACTGTTGAAACCAGGTGAGGCAGTGTTTCCCCTGTCCCCACCCTCCGGACTATCTTCTGTTAATGGGCCCATTCATGCTCTGCTGTATGACTCATGGGTAACTCCCTCTGGGAATTATCTCCGTTTAATGGGCAATCAAGGACCCATTGCATGAGTCATAAAATTACATCATTCCATTGTGGGATACTCCTCCCATGGGGAGGAGCTAAGCATCCCCACCTGGATATAACCTGGGATAGCACAGGGAACCCTTAACCCTCTGGATTCCCAGAGGACAGGAGCTACTGGACTTTTCTACAGGATCGCTGCTTCAACGAGACCACTTCATCTGGCCTGCTACCAGTGCCCTGACTAACAGGTTGTATTATTTAACTTATTTTATTTTACCTTTTTTTTCCCTCCTACTAAATTGTGTTTCTGACTTGGAGTATTTCACTGGTTTTACTTTCAAACCAGCACACTGCACCAAGGTGGCAGGATCAAAATCATACTGGGGAAATGGGCGGAGTTTAATGGAGAACAGGTAAATATATGATTGGAGACTGGGAGTCAAGGAGCAGAGGAAAGGTCTGAGGAGAGAGAAAAAATAACCCACCAGTGCCTCTGTCAGCAGCTTTCCAATACCAGAGTTGTGGGGAGACAGATAAAGATAGTGCTGAAGGCAATCTTGCCCCTGATGTATTGCAGGTCTGTTAATTACCAGAGAGTGGGAACAGCCTTGCCCTCACAGCCATGGGTGTGATAGAACAGTGAGTAGCTGGTAGGGAGTCAGTGGGAGCCTGCTGGCTGTGCTGTGAGGAGGAAGGGACAGGAGGTTGTGCAAGGGGCAGAAAGGGTAAGACATCACATGAGGGACAGACAGGGTCAGGTGGCTGTGCTAGGGACAGGAAGGAGTGAGCTTCCTTCTGTGGAAGGAAGAGACAGGAAGGCAAGAAAGAGCCAGAGCTGCATGGAGCTGCCCATGGGATGCTACATAGAAAAACTACGAGAGACTTCTAGATAAAACGGGGCTGATGCTTGAAGCCTTCTTTGATGTCAGTCATACTTCCTCCATCAGGAGTGTGGGGGTGAGCAGGGAGGTCACAGGGACCAAAAGAAAACATTGAGAGAGGAGGAGACAGGGACTGGCTGGACCAGAGGTCAGAAATGTGCATGTGAAAGGGAAATGACTTTGACAATGAACTGGAACAGAGTTGGGACCTGATGGCAAGGAGGTCAGAGCAAAATGTAAAAAAGAGAAGTAGATATCTCGGGATGGGACTTGGAATATTGCATTCCTTTAAAAATACCCTGTCAGGATTGAAAATGCTAAAAGAAGTTAAAGAAATTATAGCTTAGCAAATCAAACATCCAAGGGCCAGGAAATATTTGACCTAAGACTTTCCCTGGAATCTCAGTATGGTCTCATTCACAGTATGAGTTATAATATGGTCTTATGGTTTTATGACTAAGCTTTGAGTTTCCAACACTGCAATTTATCCACTTCTGATTTAGCCATGTGTCACCCTGCCTTATGTAGGAGAGGAATACACTTACGTAAACCAAACAATACTCTCAAGAAATTAAATCATCCATCCTGCAAATGAAATAAAAACAATGGTATCGATAACACACATACTGTCTTGAATTTTACACTAAGAAATCATTGAGATAACATATAGTTAAACTGAAAAAAAGTTATTTCAGTAAGATTATCTAGAAGGAAATGAGTCTAATAATCATGTTTGATCACAACTGAAAATATTAGAAGACATTGTAAAATCAGAGAAGATAGGAAGAATATTGTCATCAGCAAAAATTCAGGAAGAAACATCCCCCTTTCCTTGTAGCACAGTAGGACTCCTGGCGCAGGGTAGACACACCTTTTGGTCACTGGAAAGGATTTGTCAAAACACCTTCATCACAGAAGAGCAGGGCAGAGCTTTTGGTCTGTCAGGAGGGAAGATGCAGAGAAAACCTGGGGTTTCAAAAGAAATCCTCCTCTGGCAGTTCAAAGAACAGGTGGAAATACACATCCTGGGACTGGACCATGCATGAGCAGTTTGGCTTGGGTTTGTTTTTTTTCTTTTTCATAGGGGAATTTGAAACTCATGCAAAACAAATCCATCTGAATAAGACAGGTTATTTTAGTATTTTAGCTGTTTTTTCCTTTGAGTTTTCAGTAGTTGCTGTTCATTGCCAAGACTTATTTTGCACATGACTCAGAGTAAAATCCTGGGTGTCTTCCCCAGCCTACTGGGGAAGTAGATGAGGAACCTTCCCCCTCTTTCCTCAGCCCCAAACCACAGGAAGTCCTTGTAACCAGTATGTTTACCCTTGGTGGAGAATGGCCATGGATCCATGTGGTCACAATTGCCATGTCTTATTTGAATTCTCCAGAGGACACTGCACCCCAAATACCCATTATTGTGAGCAAGAGAAAATGTTAGCAAAGCCCATTCTTGAGTTTCAGCTTGCTTAGTAAGCATGGCTTGAACAGATCCATCTCCCTCTCAGGCTCAATCCATGAACAACAATCCAACAGTCCTGATTTTGGCTGGGATAGAGTTAGTTTTTTTCTGTGTTTAGCTTTAAGAATAGTATTGATATCAAACTGATTGCAGCCAGGCAACAGGCTGAGCATTGGACAATGAGTTGTGATCAACTTATTGTGCATCATTTGTTTTTCTTGGGGTTTATTTCTCTCTCTCTCCCTTTCATTACTGGCATTATTGTTGTTACGATTATCATTTGTATTATTATATTTTACTTTGCTTCAATTATCCCTGTTAGTATCTCAACCATGAGTTTTATCTTTTCTTTCCTGATTCTCCTCTCCCTCACACTGTCAGTAGGGTGTCTAGTCACCTGCTGGGATTAAACCAAAACTATATCACACTACCTTGTGTGAATAGTAAGAGGGAAGAAGCCTGCTTTAGCAGTGCTCCTCAACTTCTGCCAGAACTTTGTCCACACAACCTACTTTGTCCATGCTGTTGCCACAAACTCAGTAAATCCCTTGTGCTATCAAAGCACTGCTCAAGGAGGGTTATTAAATGACATGACACAGTATAAGGAATCCATGAATTCAAAAATTCCCAGTTTTATGCATATGTATGGCTGGTTGCAGTGCATTCCACAGGAAAACACACTGGGAAGAAAACATGAAGCAACTGCTCTAGAAAACCCTCTGCTGCCATCTTAACATTGTGCACTTCAGGTTTGTTCCAGTAAAATCTTCACTGTCTGCTCACGATATTTTCTTTTGGGAGCTGAGGCTTATTTTCCATCATCACTCCAATGTACAGCTACAGCTAGAAGAGATGTTCTCCTCTGGGGAGTAATTCACACATAGAAAAGTTCACATTTGGCTTTCAGCTCCCGCACAGAAAATCTCCAGGCACACATTAGGAATGAAACCAGCCACCATTTCCCACAGGAAGAGCTGGAATAAATCTCATATCCATCATAGAAGAATAACTCAGTAGAAAAACTGCAAGGTCCAAATCCTGGCAAAACTTTTCAAATTGTCCCATATTTGGTGTATAGATAAATGTATGTAGCTCTGGAGTATTGTGGAGTGAGAAATGTTCTTCAGCACTGGAAGAAGGATAAGTAGAAACATTTAATGCCCCAAGCATTCCTTACCTGAGTGACAGAACCGTGCTCTGAATAACAGGTTAGAGGCCAAAACCTCACCTAATGTACATCACAGTAACCGAAAGCTGTACATATTTGTACCAGGCAAAGTGCTAGTCCTGAACAGAGATAGTGACCCTGAATGCTAATCATTATATCATAATGAAGTTATTATAATTTTTTCAGAGACAAAGAAATTACATCATCTTATAGTTCACACAGAAAGAAATAGTCTCTATTTTTTTTTTTCTGCTATGCTCTTTAGCTGTTAGGCTTCTGATAAAAATATTTTTCATGCGACAAAACTGCTGGTGCACCCTGTAGTGGTACACCCCACTGTATTAGAGGTGGTGAGGATTTTCCCAGGACAAATCATGACAAGAAAGCTCAGCTTCCAATGATAAAGTGAGACACTTGGTAAGCTTGGATTTGAAAAAGATAAGCAAATTTTTTTAAAAAAGTAAGATACTCTATTTAACAAATTAAAAAGCAGCTAAGACATTTTCAAAATGGGAGACACCCAAGAAAATTTAAAGATTAGGCTGCCTATTCTACAAAACTTTAATCACTCTCATGAATCAGAAGAAGCACTGAGCCCCTGAGCAAGGCCTCCTGCCAGCATTGCTCAACTCTTATCTGCTGGTTGCACGCCAGCTCCCTAGCATGGATGCCAGTAATTCATAAGGCAAATCACCCACAGCCAGAACACTGAATGTCTCTGACGTGGCAAGTCGTTGTCAGAGAATGGATGACAGTACATCTGATGGGGCTTAACACCCTACAAATATCCTTCTGTCTAAGGCAGACATTTATTGCAGATAAATAGGAATCTACTAAAATAACCAAAATTATTTGTAAGAAGATGTTATGAGGCCCAGCACAGTTTTGTCTTCTTTCTTGCCTCAGACTTTTGGATGTGAAGGGCTGCAAAGCACTACTGGGTCAGCTAAATACAGTTTACAGCTGTCCAAAAACGGTCAACAAACTTTCTTCTTCCCCTGGTGTGGGAGAAATGCTCTGCTTCATTTGGCAACAGCTGCAGAGCTGTTAAATGATAAGCCATCACTATCAGGATATCATGGAAATGGTTATCATTGCCCAGTTAAGAGAACAGGGAACTAATGATGGCAGAAGATTAATGCAGCAAACTGACTTGCAGGTATATGGAACATGAGGAACATTCCATTTCTCAATGGTATTAAAATCCCTACAGCCAGCCCTGGTAGGGTCTTCATGACTGGATGTAGCGGTGTGGATTTTTTATATTGAATTCAAATGGTTTGTTCTGTTCACCCTTTTGGTTCATGTTCCCTGTTCTCTCCCCTGTCACTCCATGTATCTCTCCCCGGTTTCCACAGAGACCAAATGCACCTTTTCCCTGCCTCCCCCCTCTCTGAGGAGCTGCCTGTCACTCGAAAACCCGACCCAGCTTCTGGAAAGTCCTGAGAAGGGTGTCGAGTGATAGGTGTCAGCCAGGGGGATTCCCCTCCTCCTCAAGGGAGTTGGCTCCTAAGGATGGCCCTCATTCCCTGAGCCACTCCCTGGGATCTTCCCATTGGCTTTTCCCTTATCACTCCCCTTTCCCCTCCTCAGTTCAAAAGTCAGTGTCAGGCTGAATCCTGGGCTCTGGGTCTGGGCTGCAGCTGCAGAGTAAAACTTGTTCACTCCCCCAGCCAGAGTCTCCTTTCCTCTTTGCCGGGGTCGCACACACACACACTGTGCCACGAGGAGGAGCGGGTCAGCGGTTCGCAGAACCCACAGGATCGGCTCTGGCTTCCCGTAGCCGAAGCCGTACCTGACTCGCTGCGCCGGTGCCGGGGCCAGCCCAGGCGCGTAGAGACACTCTCCGAAGGTACCGCGACAACTGGATCATAAAGGAAGAAGAGAAGCAAATTCAAGCTAATGGGAAAATACTTAACAGAAGCCAGTTCCAGGAAAGAAAAAGTATTACTTTTCTAAAAGAAGTCCTAAGCGTGCAGGCTACTGAGACTTCACACATCCTGAACTTCAAAGCAATTCTTTGCTAAATTGTCACTGCAGATCAAGAGCAATATTCAAGTGCTCAGTGGTGATTAAAGACACACCTTCCTTCACACATGGCCCTGTTCAAACCAAGACTTATTTTTCTTAGGCCAATACACACACTTGGTAGCCCAAAGAGGGAAGACAGTGGTCTAACTATCAATTGTACATCCAGTATCTAAGTTCCCTAAAACCACTGTGCACCAGCTCTGGTGCCAGCTATACCTACTCAGCCCTTTGGCTTTCTGCAGCAGCAGAGTGAGAAATTATTAGCACTTCTCAGCTGCCCTTGAGGGCTGGCTTTCAGCAGCAAGATTGCAGTCAAAAGTATTCTAATGACTAAGGCACAAAGGGGGTTTCTGAGAGACATTTTCAATTCTCCCCCCTTCTATAGCCTTTCTTTTTTTAAATCAGCAGATGGGGTACATTGGGCTCTAAATGCAGCCTCGTAGGCTGCTCTAAGCTCTGTGTGCAGACCTGAGTTTGCTCCTAAATGTGCCAGTAGTCACCCCAGAGGTGAGCCCTAGACCAAATAGTAGCCAAAAAGGCACTTCTGTTTTGAGGCTGCTGTGATCTGCCCCACACATAGCAGGATCACTGCCAACAATATAATGAGGCTTTCAATTTTCACAAATGTCTTGATGTCTTGTGATACCTCAATATAAAATAGGTATATGATCACAGAACCATAGAATGTGCTGAGTAGAAAGGGACCCATAAGGATCATGGAGTCCAATTCTGAATTGCACAGAATCACACCATGTGCCTGAGGGCATTGTCTGATATTAGATACTATAACAACAGAGATTACCAAGTGCTTCATCAAGACAATAAAAGGTATTCCACCAGCTTTGTTAGAATTATACATATTCCATCTTTCATGCTCAGCCAAAAATCAAATAAATATCCTACAAGTCCACTGCACATTGTCCAAAGCATAAGAAGTCTTCTAAACAGCATTTGGTGTCCCTGAGAAACTGCACAAAACACCACTGACAAATCATGTTAAAAGGAGTAGTCCATGGAGGAAACATGGAAAGCAAGGGCACAGTTTCAGCAGAATAAAATTAGATGTTTGATGTTAGACATGCATTGTTCTTCCTGCCCCTGCTCTGCTTCACTTCCAGGCATTCTACACAACCCATCCTGTTTATTCAGATGAGGTGTGAAGGGTCTGGAAGAGTTATTTTGGGATACTGTCCCAGACTTCTGGAATACTGATGTAAAATACAACTCCCTTCAGTCACTGAATTCTTTGTCTGCTTTTTTGTCAAATTCTTACTACTCAGACTAATATTAGTAGAGTTATCCTGTGCCTTTAGTGAAACACCTCCCTTTCTTGGTTCAATATGTTGTTTTCTGACGCACTGGGCAATATCGTATCCACTTGTGTTGTGGGAGGCTTGTCTGGAGTCCCTGGTCACCAGTGGAAATCAGTAGATAATGGCAGATTATGTCCCCCAGCAAGGCCCTACAGCCTCTCTCCATGAGCCATTTGCATCCAGAAGAGGCTGGCCCAGAGCAGGAAACCCCCTGCAACTCTATAGTAAGGGATTACTCTGAGGGCAGGGAACTGGGAGGCAGAAGCCAGCAGTATGACACACATGTGATGGACTAGTCAAGCCATCTTCCTTTTAGGAATCACCAGCAGCATCTTCCAAGATGTCCAAAATAATATTTTTTTTTTTCACACAGGCTAATAGGGAAACCCCTTTGTTTGTGCAAGTCTATTGTTATATGAAGTGATGTTTTCTGCACACCTTTCATGAGAAAACAAGGCAGGAAGACACACTCAGTTCTCTGAACTGGGACACACATAGTTCTGTGAACCTTCTCCTGAGGTATGAGTAGAAAGACTGAACAGCTCTGATCCTATTAGCCCACATTAGAGTAGTGAACATTAATGCTAAACTCATTACAAGGACAGCAAGACAGTTCAATATTTGAAAAAAAATCTGTGTGTCATGGGAGGGAAAGTTAAATGTCTCATAACTTGATTGTGAGAGCAGGGGTATTGGTGGAAGGCGAATGGGCTACTCCATCTGGTAGTTGCAGACCATTGGGTTTACAACTGTGTTTCCTTATTGAAAGAAGCTAGAGAATAAACAGCAAGAGCCAGAAAACTAGAGGACTTGTTCCCTCTTCTCAACCTAGACCCTGAGAGTGACAGCATGAAAGAGACTGTGTGGCAATAATTATTTAGTCCTGTGAACAGATATCATCTCACAGCACAAGCCCATTAAGGAAGGTAAATAAAGGTAGGGCAGACAGTGGAGGCTGTTGCATTTGGTTGCTTTCTGCCATTTGTCTTGTCAGTGTTATTTGCCTTTTTACTATGAATAATTTCTGTATTTTTGTATGCATGTGGAACTAGGACTAAAATACCTTTTAGTGTTTAATAATCCATTTCTACTTCTACAGGAAAATGAAGAGAAGCTACAGTTCTATGTAAGGCAAATATTTTCTAATTCATGAGGCCTAAAACCCATCAATTGACCATTTGCAATATTCTAGGGCATTAGTTCATCCTTCCCCCTCATATGCACTACAATAAATACCCTAAACTTCCCAGCAAATTTGGTTTTAGTGTCTGCTAGTATAACTGACTGTAATTACTGTCTGACACAGTTATGAGAAGATAGATGGGTTTGATTAGAAGTGGTGAACTGTTTCTAAACAAGCATTGTATTTGAAAAATACAGCCACTTTTTTTCCTTACCAAATATCTAGAGAATAAACATGTCTTATGTGTTTCAAATGCTCATTGTTTCCAATTATGCAGTAGATGCTACATATTGCAGCATACTGAAGAATGATTAACTCTTTAATCTTACTGCTGGCAGTTTCAGATGCTGATTTTTGGTGCGGACAGCCATCCAAAGTACCTACTTTCCTTTCTTCCATCAGCCAGGATAATTTCAGACCCACTAAGCAGAGCCTCTTTTGACAGGAGCACCCTTCCACAGGAATAGTCACTTTGTTCAGACTGGCATGTGACAGAAATGTTGGGGAAGTGGGGGAAGGAATATGTGAATATGGGAAAGAAGAAAAGGTGGCTCTTTTGCTTTCCTGGATTAGTAGCAGCCCCTAAAACTGCTCTGCCTCTGTGCTTCAGCTGGACATTCCTGCTGGAACCTGTGTGGGTTTCTTCCACCCAACTTCTTTGAAGCAATTTCTGTGTCTCTGCTCAGTCTGCATGCACGGAAGTTATTTCAGAGCTTAAGTCTGTTTTTTGCAGCAGCACTTACCAAGATGGAGGAGACCTTCCCAACAGATCAGCACAGTGGCAAGCTGCACACACAGTGCTGTGTTGTGTCCTAAAGGACTTTCAGCATAGCTTTACCAACAGCTGTTTTCCTGAACTATTGAAATATTGACATTAGGGTATTTAGGGGCTTTTGTTGAAATGCATGTCTTCAGTCTCAAGATAAGCCCATGTTGCACATTCTGCTTGCTGCTCTGTGCAGCTTACTGTGCTGCCTGCCAAGGCTGTCTCCGAAAGACTGATGATATTTACAGTGCTTCATCCACATTTGAACACAATATTTTCATGATAATCTCATCTAGAATTCAGACCACCCCATGAGATGGCCTTCTCTGAGCAAAAAAAAAAGAAATATCTCCTAGTGAATATGATTGGTAAAGCAATATAGAGGTCCATGAAGGCCTAATTTCTCTAAACCTTTTAAAATTGCAATTGTAACTTATACAAATTTACAACTTCAATTTATAACACATAGACAGAATTTCAAAAGCTATCACAGCAGGTCTCTTGTGTTGCAGCCTAGACCACTGCTGCAGGACTCTGTGCAAGGAGCATGGATCCATATCAGTTTTTGCCCTGTGTGAACTGACAAGCTAGAAACCCGCTGTGTGCCCTGCCCTGCTCTTACAGGAGTATCTGTGAGCTGTGTCGTGCCCCTCACTCCTGCCCAGTGCTCCCAAACACCAGCACTGCCCAGCATGGCCTCTGTCACCAAATTAAAGGGTGCAGCAATCCTGACATGACCTCCTTGTTCAATCCCAATTCTTCTGCACACCTCCACATCAATCACAGAACACACAGGCTGTCACTGCAGCAACTGACAGATTAGATGCTACCAGTGTGAGACATGACAATGCCACAGGGCAAGCCAGGTCCCCAGCTATGTCCACACTGATGGAACCATGACCAGAGCTGCCTATTTCAGCAGTGAAATCACCAGTAGATTACATATAGAACATGTCATTACATTTAATACATATGAAAGAAGAATGAAGGGGAATTGCACTTAAACAGCAAAGTAGAGGCACCAGAAATGGGGTTCAGGAGCAGTCAGATGAAGCTGGGTCTCCCTGAACCATTCCAACCCTTAAATTGCTTTGGTCACCTTGAAGGTCTGTATTAGAGGAAAACACTGGAGTATCAGGCAGCTCCCAATGTCACCTGCTTTGTTAGATGGTCCTTGTCTTGGAGGTCCTCTGGCCTGCTCACCCATCTCTCATTTGCATCAAAGGAGGATTGAAGGACAAGGTAAAGAAGCTTTCCTGAAAGTGAGTTAAAGTGCAGAGGCAGTTGATGGGGATGGACATAGGCACGTTGGGGAAGTAAAACATTCATATTTTTCTTTATGATTAGATGAAAACTCCTACTTCTCCTCAGCTGTTGCAAATCACTTTCTAAATACAATCTGTTTTGGGCAGATGTGATTGTTCTGAAGGACTTGACCTAGTAGTCAGACAGTAGCCAGGCAGTAAACACCTGCACTGCATCTCTGTCCTCTGAAGGTCTGTATCCTCTGTATGTCCTCTGAACATCTGTATTCCCCCTGTCTCTCTTCCTGTCTCTGCTGCCTGAGAAGCTTCTGACATTATTGCTTAGGCCCACAAATGGAGAGCAGAGCTCTGTTGAAACACAAAAACTAAAAGTGAAAGCAGAAACTTGTGAATCAAAGCAAGGTGTGCTCACTGAAAGGGAACAGGTACACACTGGAAAAACCCTGCTCTTTTCAAAGGCATGAGAGAGACCTACATGTCACATACTGTCTGTAAACGACCTCCTAAGACCTGTGAATTTTAGGAGATCCTCAGGATGCCCATTTCTTTCTACCAATGCAGCAGTCAATGATATTGCTCTGTGCCACTGAATTCTTGTGCCACATGGTGCTGAAATTCAAAGAACTGCTGCAACATTACTCAAGTGGATGCCAAGTAACTGAGGATATTATTGCCTTCCCAGGGGTGAAGTGACAATGTTGTCAGCTCTTCAGAAAAGAGGAATACGTGTCATTCATCAGCCACGTTTGACCTGCTTCAGGGACAGCATCAGTGTACCACAGTGGAAACCTTGTCTATTACAGGAGATGTGCATCTGAGTCTTCAAGGAAGGGGAGAGAGGGAAGCAGAAACACTGTGTGCATGATCATGCATGAGAGAGGAGGATTGAAAACATGGTGGATTAAAAAGTTCTAAGGATATATACTTAGCTCCCATGGTAACAGGTAACAGTTAATGTTCTTCCTGCAGAAACACAGCCAGAAGTGCTGTTGCCAAGAAAGAGAGATGAGAAGGCCTCCAAAAAGAAGCCTGAAAAAGCTCCTAAGGATAGTTATGCAGAATTTTGTGGTAACCTAAATTATTTTGCATTACTTTTGCTAAGCATATATTTTGTATGAAGTAAATCCTTAAAATTGTTTCATTTAAGTACTTTAAAGTATTTTCTCCTCATTCACAGATAAAGGATGAAGAAAGAACACTGCCAAATGTAATGTTAGTAATCTCCTGAGATTTCAGCATCCTGCTTTATAAATATTCCGTAACCATGGACAAATTGCTTCCAAGGAATGTGTACCTAGGACTAAAGTACACATTATGAAACCAAAGAATCATTTATGTTGGAAGGGACCTCCCGAGATCACCTAGTTCACCAGACTGGTGTCTGTCTTAGCTGAAGGAGAAGACATGAGCCTGTGCCACACTTAACCCAAGAGCTAGCAGGAAGAAGAGCCCTTTCTGTGGGCTCTGAACACAAGCCCCACTGGGCAGGCTCCTGACCTCCTGCACGGGTTGGAAACTTGTGTCCTGAGGCTCCCAGCAAAATTTAGGATCCAGACATCCACCCAAAATTTAGGCTCTGGCAAAGGTTGTGTGACTCTATGAGTTCACTGACAAGAGTCACCAGTTCCCATGGGATTTTTAGGAGCAGAAGTTTAAAGACCTGTACGATTAGTCAGCAAAGCATTATCACTGACAGGGGTGAATGTACACTGATGTAATGAATCTAAAGGCCAAATTATCCCTGTGGATGGTCTGTTCTCTCGCCAGTACAATTGCTTTAATCTTGTTTGCCTCTTTCCTCTCAGCTGTAAATTTGCACAGCCAATTTAAGAAAACTGGAACTGACCTAAGGTGATGGCAAGCAGCTTGCTTAAGTCTCTTTACTGGAATGTGGTTTGCACCCTTGCTCAGCTCTAGAAGACCCTGGGGCAGAATGCCATGGCATTTTTAAAGTTCTTTTGGCAGAAACACAGGTTCCCCAGGCAACAGTGAAGTATTGCAAAAACACTTCTTTCAAAGCACTGCTGCCTGTTAACTGCCTTCTCCAAGGGATGATCTTTTACAGATTCATCTCCAATGAAAGGCTGCGCCGGGTGTGAGCATGGAAAACTTGAAGTCTACAGAGGGAGTCTCCAACAGCACAGATCCTTTGTCTGCAACAAGGCCAGTCTGGTTTACACCTCTGTGAGGACACAGAGAATGAGTCATGTAACTTAGATATCAGTGGAAGAATTCTTGCTGCCTTGTCCTTTTGTATACTACATTTTTAATGAATATTACCTGTGTTGCTTGGTTACTCACAAACATTCCAATGCAGTTTTTAAAAATACATTTATTGCCTTGCCATGCACTCTATGCTCAAAAATAAGCACTCAAGGAAGCAGAGCTTGGCAGCACAGAGCTGGACACTGACGGTTTCTAAAACCATGCAGAACTCACTGACCTGCCTCCGGAGCCTTTGGCAGCCATATCTCCTATGGAAGAACAGCAGTAGAGACTACTCTGCCCTGTCTGAACTGCCCCAGAATCATTCCAGAGCATGTCTGATGAGAAAAGAGCTATTATGAACTCAGAGTTGCCAGTGTCTACCTTAATGGACAAACAAACTGTGAAGCAGGAGCTCTGGAACCAAACACTATGAAACATTATCAGAACATGAATGACTGCATTTCCCTTTCATTTTCACTCTTTCCAACAAGTCCTCCTAATGTAATTGGATATGCAAATACATGCAAAGGATTCTAAAATAATCAGTGCAAAACTCAGAACTGCAAATGGACAATAAATGTGATTTTACATGGTGTGAAGCAGCCTGTGGAGAGCATATCTCTGTAAGGGAGGATGATGGTAGTTATTTGACCAGTTTTCATTTGAATCAAGTGCGCTCAGGAGATGTTTCTGGACACACAGAACATTGTATGGATTGCAAACCCTAAACTGAGCATTGACCCAGTCTCTTGAATGGATGGTAACTGAACACTAGATACCCATTTAAAGAAAGCTGGAAGCTTTTACAGGTGGCTTGGAGTTTAAGGCACCATTTGGAGTTGGAAAAGAAAGTTGTCATGTAGACACAGCCTTCACCTCACCTCTGCAGCTGAAGGGTAATAAAAGAGGTCTTGGACAGGTGAAGATGGTCATCTTTAACACACTTACAAAATGTGAGCTCAAAACCAAAGCATTGATTTCTGTGAGAAACATCTGAGAATAAAAAATCAAAGCTCAGACTTCTGTATCTTGTGCTTAGTCTTGACTCAAGTAGTGTGCTTAGTCTTGGCATAAGGAGTGATCACGGAGGGCATTAAACAGAAGTCTTACAGACGAAGAGCAAGATGTCCTGGGAAGAAAAGGTCCCTGAGGACCAAAAAAAACCCCCCAAAACAACAAAACTCAAACATAAGAGGGACTGAAGCTAAAAAAGGGAATAAAAAAGGATGAAAGCTACATCATTTTTCTAGGCAGCCAGACAGTAATGCACAACTTTTGCTCAGAAGTTTTAAAGCCAGTCAGGCCTAGATCCCTGGTGACACAAAGAGATTTTTTTTTCACTACTGTGTTCTGGTTTGCACTAATTAAAGACATTGAATGAAAGAAAAGAACTGTCTCATTTATAGCTCATGACGTGTGGACACACAAGGCTCCTCTATATTATGTGCTTTGACAGTGTAAATCAAAATCATCTCCTCTCAAGAGCATGTTCGTAAGTTCAACACCTTGGCCAGTCAAATTGCTTCCTGCAGTGTGTGAACAAACAGCAACCACTAAACCTGCACATACACAGAGCTTTGGGGTGTTACAACTACCCCTTTTTCTAATGCTTTCGCTCCTCTGACGCTGTCAAGCAGGAACCAAATCCCTGCTCAGGCACAAATCTTGTCTACAGCTTTGGCAAGAGGGGAATCCTCAAAGCTGGCTGTCATCACTGCCTCCAGACCAGTCTGCTTACAGAGGGACCCCTCCTGTCCCCTGCTCCAGAGTCTGGGCACAGACACTCCCCACGGGCTCCTATCACTGACACCTGATTAAGGGTCTCCCTCAGGAACCTACGGCTCCAGGACAGGTCCTCAGACCTGAGAGTCCTCTAAGAATGTAGCAGAGGCAAGTGTGACTGGAATGGTGTGTGTTGGGTACAGCTGCAGGAGGGTAGGACAAAGTGAAGAGAGCTCCTGTCCTGCCCTATGCCACAAGGGAGCACACAGGTCACCATGTGACACAGGCTGTGTTCAGCAGGTGCCAAAACTCACCACTGACCTACATCCCCTCCTGCCTAGCTCTCCCACAAAAGCTTTCCCCCAAAAGCTCACCATCTCTCTCTCCCATTTGCCCCATCCTTGATTAGAGACCAGACACCCATGGCCTGCAGAGGCACAGCTTTCCCAGTCTCCATTCACCTCCAGAAGGTGGGTGTCTTACTCCAACTGACCAGGCACATCACAGGGCGTCACCGAGGCTGCCCTGGGCAACACACCAAAGATACAAAGACACCATCAAAGACAATAGTGCAAGAATAGCAAACTTGAAGAGCACAGCTAGAAATCCTTTACCAAAGAAGTTCTCAGACAGAGATGATGCAAAACTCGACCCATATGTGAGGGCATCTGCTCCTGGGTGCTGAGAAAATGTGCCTGCCTTGCCGGGAGCTGGATGCAGTTATGATCAACAACTTTCAAGGGCAAGTGGCCATGCACAGAGCTTGGCTGGTCCAGGCTGGCAGATGAGGAGGTTGCTTTGGAGCACAACCAAAATTATGAGAGCAGACTGTGTGAACAAATCTAAGAAAGCCAAGAAGACTGACAACATTTCAAAGACCACTGTTATGAATGTCTAAGACAGCTTTTCCTTCAGTGTTTCAAGACTAAGGTCAACTCTGGTACATGGGTAGGGCTGTGTGAAGCAAAACCAGCGTGGTAGGTTTTTTTGGAAGTATTGCAATGCTTTGAATTCTCACTTCCTCTTCTCTGCCAAAACAGTAAATCACTCAGTTAAGTGTAATAAGAGCCACAATGGTACAAAAAGGGGACTTTGAAAATACTATTTTATTTATAATATTAATAATAATAATAATAATAGTTCAAAAGATTAGTTAATTATTGAGCTTTATTGTTATTTAGATTAATGAAAGCTGAGGCACAGAGGCACAAAGACTCAAATCAGAGCCATTGCTATTATTGAGTAAAAGACTCTGCCCTATGACTGAAGTTTCAGAGCATCATACGAGGTTTGATGAGAGTATGCATGTGCACACAGGGAAGGAACATTTCCTACAAGCTGTTGGGAATTTGGGAGGTATGTGTGAACATCTAACATACACAGATCTGGAGCCCAGCTAGGTTTTTTCTCCCGGAGTTATTTTTCGACCAAGGAACAGTTGCTGAGCAGCCCCTCCTGGTAAAAATGAATTACTGCTTTTCCAGAAGAATTGGAATTCAAGGTGTTTAATTCCAGCTACAGTCACTGCAACTAAGTTGTACTCTAACACTTTACCATGCTGTCAGTGAAAACCTGAAGGGATTTAAAAACATACCCTAGAAAATCATCTGTTAAACTGAATTTTGGTGAAGAACCAAAAGTGCCACTTCATAAAATCAGGTATCTGGAATGAATCACCCATTGCTTTAAACAGTTCATGACCTTCAATGTGTCACACTCCACACATTGATGTGAATTTCAATTATTTGTATAGAAATTGAAATCAGTTTTCAAGCAAACACCTAAGGACATTTTCCTTTATTACAAAAACCACTTACATGCTTACATGTATTGCTAACTTTGATTGACTTCTGTTTAACTGTTCTGCTAAATCTAAACATTAGTCAAGATTACTCACAGTCAGGCTTTGTGGACGTTTTAATGTTTAGGGGTTTAACCATGTAAAAACAATAATAGCACTTAAAATGCACTTTCTAAGTTACCTGTGGTGTAGGCAAAGAAAGTTACGTATTTTAATGTTATTGAGTCTTTACCAGTCTCCACACTACCCCCTGAGCTACTGGCAGAATCTGACATTTAGACCAATTAGACTACTATCACAATTGGCATAAAAACTGCATTGGTGTCATTTCACCATGATAGAAGATTTATCCCAGCACAAATGGACATGCAGGCAGAATAAAAAGCATTGTTGCAAGATGCTAAATATCAAGGCTTTTTATACTAACATAATGTAGCAAAAGAAATACATAGAAAAGAGATTATATAATGCAAGATTTTTGTCAAGGCCAATTCACATACTTTAATACAAATAAACACATGCATATCAGTGTTGACTAGTAAACCTCACAAGCAGAGAACAGCAGGATAATGACAGTTCTTACATTTCATAAAAAGAGAAGAAAAGGAGGAAAAGAGAGTTTTTTAAAATTGTGCTTTGGTTAACAGTTAGAATGAGTTTGACAAACAAATGTCAGACTGTATTACTAAAAGCAGTAATAAGTCATATCCTGTTATGACAGAAACAACAGATCCAAGTGCTCATAAGCAGTCTGCTTACAAGTTTGCAAATTCTCTTAATTTCTCCCAGAGAGCAAATTAAGACATAAAGATAACTGATCTTTGCTGAGGCCACAGTTTCCCATGTATCTTTTTCAAGTGACGGCGATTGTGGCTCCTTCACACGAGGGGCACCATTTGACGGCCACTGACAGAGAGACGTGGACTCCAAGGATTGCTCGCATGAAGCTGTTTAATGATACACCTAGCTGAGTTTATATACCTTTTCATTATATAACAGGTTACATTGCCAGATAATATTGCTTAATTCACAACACATACTGACTAATACAGGTATGTCCAAGTTCCACTAGCTAAGCACATATCGTACCAGGCACACCGTTATCTCCCGCATTCCTTTCTCAAAATCCCACTTACTGTTGCCAAGGCTTGCGGCCTACTAGTATAATATCCACTCCTGTCATGAGCTGAACAGTGCTCCCAGCTAGGCTCTCTAGCTGTATTCCCACATTCAAGGACTCTATTGGCTTATCCTGCCCTGACTCAGTTCGTCACACACACACAAACACACACTTTGACTTTGATCAGAAGGCATGAACTAAAACTGATTTATTTAAAAAGGTCTGACTCTATTATATTGTATTTCTACAAAGGCCAGGGACTGGGGGAGAAGGCTGACACCTCTCTCCATCCCATTGGTCAAGACAACTGTCCATCAGCTGTCCATATCTCTAAGAACAGGAATGAAAACTTTCCTTGAAACTACAATAACGTTGGTTTTGTTTACATCACCCAAAGCGTGAGAAAGAACCCAAAACATGAAACTGTGAAACAGAAGAGAAGGCTAAAAAAATCAAAGCGACACTGCCCCAGATGAACTTTTTCTCTACTCATTTGTTCTTTCTTCTTTAGCTGAGGCAGGACAGAGGAATCGGTAGATGTGTGATGAACTGAATCAGGAAAGTGATCCAGATTAAAACCCACTAATTATCCAGTTCTCATGTACTATGTAAGCACAAAACCAGGTATCTGGGCACAGCTTAAGAGGCAAAGCAGGACATGGATGGAGCAGCTACTGGAAAGAGTGGCAAAGGCCAGCTTAAGCCACTCTGTGACCTAAAGGTAATGCATAAAAAAATACAGTACAATGTCACAGGAATTACATAGATATAACTTGTTCTTCTCAGGTAAAATCATGACTCTTGCCTCTTTATTAGAGAGGGCATTTTTCTGGAAATAACTGTTTTATCATCAATTTAAGGTATTTCTATGCATCATTATTAACATGTTTTTGCCAATTATTGATGTGGACAATAACATTTATTTCTAGTAGAACAGCATCTTAACAATAACATCACATTGGTAAAACAACCCCCCATTTCCTCAGTTGCTGGGTAAAAGTGAATTGCAACATCTTTTCAAATTAAGAACTGAAAAGTATCCAGAGAAAGCACAGACTTGCTTTTTTATTGTCTTTTCAGGGTAGGAACTTCAGTGCAGGACTCAACTCTGACATCAAGGCCACAAAACAAGGTGGTTCTTTGACTGGATCAAAAGCTGGTGAGCAGGAGAAATATTTTTCCTGTATTTCCTCATATTTCCTCATATTTCCCCATATTTCCCATTTCCACCATCTTCCCCTTTTGACTGAATGTCCCCTGATGGAAAAGGAATTTACTAAGGGAAACCATGTCCTGAACTGTCCAAATGGCACACAACCTTTTTAGCAGCATCATACCACATGAGTGGGAGTAACATGTCCCAAAGTTAATGTGGCACTGCACCATCATGATTCAAGTTATTTGACTGTAATAGAATTTTCAGCTCTCAAATATTCTTAATGCAGTTTTCAGAGTCTCTTCATTCCAAACAATGCATATAACTCTTTTTAACATTGCAATACAAAGCAATTATCACTGTTCCTTGAGAGGCCATGTAGATATGTACATATTTTCTAAATAAACCTAATTTTCTCTGTTGAAAGAGGAGCTAATTTATTGCCAGTAATAATGCAGTTTTGGTTATATTAAGATACACCACTTAGTTGTGAATGGCTTGGGAGACAGCACCACTTAATTCGCTGTGACTTTCCCTGGTCTCTGTGAATGAATGACTAAGACACTTTATTTTCTTCTGTAGCAGCCACTTCCTTATTAGTATTTTCTGCCACTATGATCAGTTTCTTCTGAAGTCATAACCTCAGCATTACATTATGAACAACTAAAAATGTCCCCTCTGAAAATGAGAAAATTTGGGGAAATTATTAATAAGCCTTATAAAACATTTCCTTTGTCATTGCAAAAAGTGCAATATCTATTGCTCTTTTACACATATTTTGACTTCCTGGAATATTATTATCATAATCCAATTACAGTCCATATAAGGATGTAAATTTAGCCAGCCAGAGGTACTTTTAATACACCTAAAACTGACCTTAGCATCAACCACAGATCTCAGTGGTAATTATCCAGCACTTTATGTCCTGAGTGACTAGAGCTAATGTGTTGTCCTCTACACAAGTAGTTTGTGTCCCACAATAGATATATGGGATGAAGTTCATTTTATAAAAGACATTATTTGCTGATTTTTATGTAAACAAGAACTATTATGAAAATATTTCAAATTTTTTTTTTTGCACCATAGAGACAGTTGTTATTTATGGAAACATGCTGTAGACAAATTCAGGATTTTTACATGTCAAAGGAACATAAATTCTTGCTGCTTGGAACCTAACACAGTGGACTTGGTTTTAAACAGAAAAGTGATGTGAAGAAGGAAACAGCTTTCAGCAAAGCAGACTCAGTCATGTGGAAGTTACCCTGGAGACTAACCAAACTCTGTCAAAAAGCTCCCAGTTCTTTGCCTTACTCTAAGCAGGTCCTTCAATTTTCAAACAGTAAAGAATTTGAAGGAGTCTTCTCTTCCAGTTCTCCTCAAGTTCTCACTTTAGCCTTGCTAAAAATAGGCAGGGACACAGTTTCAGTTTTTCAGTTTTGCTATGGGTTTCTAAAAGACTTTTCAGCAGCTAAGAACACAGGAGAAGGTAGGAGCAGCCTGACACGTACCTCCATGGATGCGGGTGTAAAATCAGAGACCTAGCATCACCACATTTATTTACTTGTGCAATGCAAGATCAAGACAGATTTATATATCTTTTTAAACAAGAATAGGATAAAAACAATTTGGATTTTGCGGTAAAAACAAGGTGTACTGAGAAGCTGGTTTTGCTTAGCATTCTCTGACAGTTTCAACTTGCCCTGACGAACACCACAAATTTGCTGAAACAGATACTCCTTGGAAAAAGAAGGGGGATGGTCTCATTGAGTTACAGAGAGGAAGGAGAAAGCCGTGTGCCTGTCACGTCCTGCCCCTGATGGCCCTGCCTCAGGACCCACTGCTGAGCACTCAGTGTTGGTTCCCTAAAACACAGGGGAAGCTCAGAAAGGCTCTGTTTTCTTACCAACAGAAGGGGACACTGTTTTGGACTTTGAAAAGGACTGTGCTTTGTAAACAAACACCTCTGTCCTTCCTCAGGATGGCTGGATGCTTGCATCCAGCTTTCTCCTCAGCTAGCAGGCTCTGTTCCGGCAGGTGGACTCACCTCACTGTCCTTTCTCTACATTAACTTTGCTGCAGAGATGAGACTTGCAGAAGCAACAAGTATCAAGAGCTGTTACTCAGCAACACAAAGCGGACTCCAGTCAATCTGTTTGTATAGCTGCCCCTAAAATGTGTAGTGAGAAAAAAACGAAACTCCAAACATTTTTCAGATATTCAATGTTACTCTGAAAAATCTATTGTCTCTTTATCCGGTCTGCATGGCAAGCTTAAATTCAAGTGATTATCCCTGGAGTACCCAGATTGATCAAGAAATTCAGATACAAGAGCACTTACCAGCAAATCTCAGGGGTGGCAGAAATAACAACATTGCTCAACTTTATTCATCAGCCTTCCTTGCTTTTTCTGCATCTTCATGAATATCTGTTAAAACTATTCTTGGGGCTTCACGACTAATAGGAAGCAGCATCAGTAAAAATTCAGGTCGAGGACAACAAGGCAAGATGGTTATGATGAAAATTGCATCTGAAAACCTTCTCTCTTAATGTCAGTGTGGATCTTCACATTAAATTATACGAGAGGCTTAGGGCAATGTTGTAGAGGCATTAATGGTTAATGTAGTGGGACACACTCCCTTGTAATTGCCTCCTGTCATTGCTGCAGTGCCTGTGAGATACTGTGAAGAGACAGAGCCGAGTTTACAATCCCACGTCAATGGATTTTCTCAAACTCAGAAGAAATTTTTCTTTTTGAATGAATCATCAAACTCCATTCTATTAACATATTTACCTGGAGGGGCATCCTCTGGTTGGGAAAAGGAAAAAGGGCCTTCTTGCCAATAATTTACAATTCTTAGGAAAGAACAGTAGCAAAACCAGAAATCCATGACCAGGGAATATACCTTTGGCTGGTGTAAACAGAATTCAGCTATCAAGAGGGTTTTCCTCTAATGGAATTGGTACAATTGCTCCCCCTCATTCACATTTGTTGCATTTGGCCTGTCAGCTGTTCTGAGGAAAATAAGCACTCAGAGACGGAAAGGACATGGCAAAGAAGAAAAGGAACAAACAATATTGCAACAAAGTAATTGAAAGGCCAAGACAAAATGGAACTTGAACAACAATGGAAGCCTCATGTCTAAAATAAATACTTTTAGGGCTCCAAAAGACAGTTCTGATACTAAGTACACAGAACTTTTAGGGCTCCAAAAGACAGTTCTGGCACGAAGTACACAGAGGCAGGCCATAATGAAGGTGAAGCATTTTATTTTATTGAATAATTCCAGGAAACGTTTCAGATCTGTTAAATAATACTAAAGAGATGATACCGGGAATTTTAGCTTAAAAACTGAGCACTACTTTTGCCATCATGGCATACTCTGCTTTTCTATCACTTTTCCATCCAGAGTACCAAGTGTTACGCCCACGTGTCTATCGGTCACTGCCAGGTCTCTGTGCTATGCTTCCATCAGCTGCAATGAATCCAGATCTGTACTGTACTCAGCATAGCAAAGCATATACCCATGCTATGGTCTTTTCACCACTCTCAGAGCACACCCTGTGCCATTTCATCTTCTGTGGTTCAGCTCACTGTGCCTGCACCTGCCACTTGGCCAAGGACTGCCAGTGTTGCGATGACAGTGCAGAACTGTCAAACATCCTCCAACTCACAAACTGAAATCTCCCTGAGACTGTGTTGTACACACAGTAGGAAGTATTTTCGAACTCATCAGGGAGAAGAAGGTTAAGAAAGTCATCCTGGGGAGTTGTTGGGGTCACCAACAAATCTTCTGTAGCAAACAACAACGAAGTGTTGGAGACTAAAAGTGCAAGCTAAAAGTTTCTAATGGAAATAGCTCCTACTTATTTTATCTTTGTTCTCATAAGCTACAGCAGCCCAAGCTCCATCTCATTGAGTTCTGTGCCATATCTCCAAAACTGATGTAGCCTTCCTCCAGCTCTAATGGTTTCATATCTCTTTTCCTCCTTGGAGGCTTCCTTCCTCAATCTTCAACCTGCAAGAGCCAAATCTAACACTCATGCTCTTAATAAAGAAAGAAATCAACAAAAGAGCAAGTAATTAGATACACAAATAAAAGCCTGAAAACAGAACTACACTACAGATATCTCACAAACCCTCATGACAAACACCTAAGAAGATAGAACTGCTTCCTTGCCTGTGGGGCCATGAATATTTCATTGCTGCCCTTCATTAAGTTCTGCTTTCCTCTAATCACTCTGTTTCAGGATGAAACAGCTCTGAAACCTGTTATCTGTCATAAAAAGGCAGCTTTATTACTTTTATAATCTCTGATAATAGAGATGGTTTAATATTTCCTAGAAATAAAAATGGGCAGAAAATGTCCCATTATTTAATATCACTTTTCAAATGTTGCTAACAAAATTCGCTATTTTCCCTGTTGCTAACAGGGGAAAAAAAAAGGAACACTTGGGCCTGGGTCATCCTCAATTAGAAACAGAGATCAAGGATACCAGCTCATGTTGCGCTGGGTTGGTATGACTTCCTGGTGGCTTTCCATATAGTCTCAGGTAGTTGGAGCGTCATTAGTCTCTTCTGCTCATCTGGGGGCTAACCTGGAGACATCAGGATTATCCCTAGAATGCCCTAGTAATGCGAAGAGATGAAGAACTTGGATACTTTCCTTTAATCCACCATGAGGTCTTTTTAAAAATAAAAAAAAAAGGTTCGGGGAAGAGAAGCTACCGAGGGTGGGAGTCAGCACCCATCTTAAATGAAGGGCCACTGTTTGCCAGAATAGTTATCCAGCACCACCAGTGACCACCCCCCAAATTATAGCATCATTACCAAACACAGCAGAAAATTGTTTCCACCTGTCACATTGTTCAGGGATCTGGCACTGGCACCAGCATTCAATATTGCCCAGTACTCAGAATTCTAAGACCTCTTTTCAGATGCCTGTAACTAAACATGCATGAAGAGTACATGAGAGAAGAATCCTGAAGGGAATTAGTTATTTTGCATTCTTCACAGGGTTTGGAAGCTGATGAAGCTTTAAAAGCCTCCACTAAATGCAGAGATAAAAAATACATTCCTAGTACCTAAATGCAGCAACAGCCCTATGGGGGACACAAAATCCGATCATTCAGGTAAACAGTTTTGTTGATGCGCAACAGAAATGGCTTCAGGTATATCAGCAAGCTTAATGAACTTCCTACATTTTTACCTCAGTGTAATCTTAAAACTTTCAGAGTCAGTGAAATTTTTTTTTGAGGTACAACTCCTAGCTTTAACAGTTAATGCCGGTACTTTGGGAGACTGTTTTCCGTGTCAGTTATATTCACAGGTAGAGAAAACCAACTCAAGGAACAAATTCAGGTATTTATTTTTACATTGTTACAAATTTGTAGGGGGATTTTTCCATTAAATGTATTTAACAGACAACCTATTTGCACTCAGGCCTTTCAGCATTTCAATACGCTAAAATATAGACTTTTGGTGCCATACAAATTATGGTTAAAAATAATTCTCAAGGACATACTGAGGGGACAAGAACTTTAAGCAAAATAACTCAAGTTGAAATCGTCAATTCCCTTCAACAGTGGTTTCTATTTCATGAGATTATATTCTTTACACTAGCAAACTATATACAAACAATACCACAAAACTACCGTAAGTGCAAAAATGTAAAAAATATACACAAACATATACACAAATTGCTGTGTTTCTGTATGAGCTACCTTTTAGTTAAGAAATCCAGTACAAATGCATGATTTGTATTTATGTATTTAACTTGTAAGTATCTAATATTAAATTGTAAACGAGATTCAGCATGTAGAGCAACTTAAAACAGTTGTCAGAAGCTTAAATCATGAGGCCTGGAGACTGAAGAACTGTGCACACTAGGATCCAAACTGACATACATACCCACACATTTGCTGACTCATCTTGCAGGGGCATTTAGGGTACTTAAAAGATTTAGAAGTATTCATCGACTCTAAACAAATTTTTGGATTTCATTGTTTTACAAAATGCATACATACATTTCAGTATTTAAAGGAAAATCAGTATCACATTTGCAGGTGTACGTTTCATGGTTGGTAAGTGTCTTGTTCATAACCATTGAACAGCTTTTTGGTTTATTAAGAAACCTTTCTGGGCAACTCAATTAAGGAACAGTAAATGAAAGCAAGCAATGGATGCTCACAATCAACCACTTAGTGAGCAAATAGAAGCAGACACGTCCCTTGAGCACAGATGAACTCATGGGGGATTATCCAGTGAGTCACTGACAATGCTGGTCATTAGGCAAGTACACATAGGGTACACTGCACTGCCACAAACCTGCAGGATTTAGAAGAGATAGTGGAAAGAAAATGGAAGCTGCCTTTGCACGGATGTGATATTTGCTACTCTCAGTCACTGCTAGAATTCTTAGCAAGAATGGTCTGTTTGTTTCACAAAAGATGTCTGTCTTTTTTTCAGGTACTTCTGAGGCACTCAGTGTGTTCTTTGAAACACGTGGGTATTTTAGAAAACCCAGGATGACAGTTCTGTCTATAAGGATGGTGCTGGGCTAAGTAACAAGATTAGCAGTAGTAGTGTTAGAGTATTTGGAGAGAATTAAAATATTGTCTATGCCAGTTTACAGCCTCTACAACTATGAAAACTACCCATATCTATAGCAACTGATGTCAGAGGAAAATTCAAGTACAAGAATATTTTTGCCAACCTACTTGCGCTAATGGAAAATACAATGTTAACGTTATCCATAAGCTTCCATTTCCAGGAAATATGTCCAGAGTCAACTCTCATTTTGGGTATTTTTTTAAGTGCTTGAAAACTCTTACAGTATTGAGCAAAGCATAAGATGAATCCCTTCTCATACACAATACTTTTTGATTTAAAACACAAGCCAAGCCATACAAGACACATTCTGCAAACTAGTCTTAATGTAAAGACTAGTTTGGTAAGTTTTGTGTTCTCAGTTCCTTTAAACATTTCAAACACTGCAACAATGCAGAATATACACCCAAAAATTAAAAAAAACATTTCCAAAATAAAATGTTGAAGAAAATTTAGTCAATTTCACTGAAAAGGTTCAATAAAGTGCAAGTAGTAAATGAGAGGGTTTATATAGCGAAAAGTGAAGTTTAATGACTTTGTACAATCTGTATTGCTGAAAATGAGAGACATGCTATAAAAATGTTTTAACTTGACATCATGCCCTCATATAAAAATATATTCTAATTGACTTGCACTATCAGATCTTGACAGAACTGAAAAAGAAAAGAACACTGAAATGACACCACTTCTCTTCAGCAGTGTCTGAAAGGCAGAAAATACGTCGCTTTATGCTACTGCAGTGTACTCTAATTAAGTGGATGAACTGGATTAGCTATTTACTAGTACCAGCTAATTATTAGTATAGTAATTGCCAACGAAAAAGGTGCATTGCTACTTACTTGCATTGATTCACCACCATTTCTTGAGAAGGCATTCAGGAGGTGCAACATTGCAAACACGGAACTCATTCCTGTGCAAAATGCTCATGCTTTGAGCTCTCACTAAAGCAGAGCTCTCTAATTGCTGAACAGAAGTATGCACCACAGCAAATATTATTATATCAGAAAATATTTTATGTTATTCAATCTGCAGGTATTTCTTCTCTCAAAAGCATCTCCTCCTGCTTGCAGCAAGTCATTTAGCTAAAATAACCAGGTCTTCAAAGTGCTCCACACAACTTCAGTGATTCCAGTGAATTGAAAAACTTCACAATATCACCTGTGACCCTATGCAGGATTTTTTTACCTGGAGCTTTGTTTTATGAAAAATAATAAAGAAGACTGCAGAAGTCATCCCAACAGAGAGGACATTTTCAAATCATTTACTGTCCAGCCAGATTCTTTGGTGTTCAGGAATAGCTAGTATAGTATCAGCGTGAACAAACAGCAAAAAAAAAAAAAAATCCTTCATACACTCCTGCTTGTCCCTTAAAAGACCCATCAGCAAAGTTTCTGCTAGAGGCAGGGTAATTGAACCAAGAGAGTGAAAACACTTCCTCATCACCCTTTGAGACTGAAGTCTGATCAATAGCATCTGATGTCCCCCTATTAGTGGGGATTTACAGCATGGCATATGGGCCAGATTTCCACTTATGACTAGCACAGAACTATGACAAACTTACATACTGGCTAGTCATTTAATGTACTGAAACTCAAAATGAGTATTTTTCTATTCAACACAATCTTTTTATTCCTCAGTTTTGCTAATACAAGACAAAAATAGTTCATTATTGCACATCCATCGCCAAGACTTTTAACTGCCCCAAAACGGTGCAATGTCAGGTGCTTAATAAAGCTCTGTGGAGATGCATGTCATCTACTAAATGGTAAATAATGTCAGTACCAACTTTGATTTTTGAAGTTTTGCTGTCCTTTTTTAAAAATCTCTCACCCATTCCCAGTTTCAATTAAAGGACCGTAAATACTCACTGTCAAATAACTGATGACAAAAAATCTAAATTAAGAATACCTTGTGAGAGCAGCAACTTTGCAACAATATGAACTTTAAATAAAAGCAGATTACTAAAATAAAGTCTGTGTAGCCTTTTAACTACCAAATTATGAAATAATTTTTTACTCATGATTTTTCATTCTTACAAAGAACTGTTGGCGACAATTACAATTAATTGTTTTCCTGAAGAGTAGATATTTTTAGCATTGTAATTAGTGTAACAGTAGACAAAGTTTTTACATATGAGTTTAAATAAATTTAAGACACTTTTCTGCAGGATCATCATCAAATGATGCTCTTTTCAATAATTTGCGTAAGCTTCTAAACCACATAAAGGATAATGCACGTTACATTTTATTCACACTATAAAAAAAGCACAATATACAGGCCATATCCTTTAAAGTGCAACACAACAGAACATTTCTGCAACATTCAGGTTCTTCAAAAACCCACAAAAGTAGGTATTTAGTATTTAGGAACAAATTCTGTTCGTAGGTGTATTGAAACTCAATCTAAACTCTGAATGGTTACCAAGCTTGTCCTTGCTGTAAGTGCCACGCTAAAAGCGATGTTTATGACCACTAAACAGTATTATCTGCTTCCATATTAGACAGCCTCGTGTCTCATGTCCACAATGAAAGCTTTTATCCTTTAGTCAGTGAAGAGCATCTGCAGAGCCCTTTATTGAATACAGTTCTTTGACTATGCTCAGAAAACCTCTTTAAAGTCCACTTAGCTTCACCATACAGGCTACCTCTTCAGATGTCAAATCTACCAAGAAAAATATGGTAAATGGAACAGAGCAAGCATGTCTCTGAGTTGGCAGCGCATGCTTCACTATGTTTGGCACTATCTACCAAATCTATTGGTAACACACAGTATAAGCACGTACCAATTTGCTTTTCACTTGATAAATATTTTTGGTTGGATGTTTTGCTAATAATAGTTGGAAAACCTCATTTGTTCCTGAGATGAGCATGACAAAACAAAGTGAGCTCCATCTAAAGCTGCCAACAGGACATTCTTCTGCATTTCCAGCCTTGCTACCTGCCTGCTGAGCAAGACTTAGAATCTCAATCCTCCCCAAGGCGCCACTTCTGAGACTCTTCTTGACGCACATCGGGCCTGATCTGGTTTCTCATTCCACCCAGAACATTTGAGGTTGCCTCTGTTGCCACAATGAAAGGTTTCACCACGGTTGGTGGGATTTGGCGGAGGACTCCTCCCACTGCTCCAGTGACTCCTCTGTTCTCATGCTCACGAGCAGCAGTCTCATAGATGGTTTGGGCTGTGTCAGTAATCCCCTTTATGAAAATAAAGGAAATCAGTTACACTGGAAAAGAAAAAGCAACCTCTCCTAGTTTTAAGGGAAATTTTAAACTGCTCAGCATTTCTCTTCTTGGTGAGTTGTATTATAACTGTAGTAAAACAAACTGATATAAATATGATTTAGTTCTTTTAATGAGGCTTAAAATAACACTCCTGTAGACTTAGAGATGTAAATATTTTCATGCAGCTTCTGTGGCACATCTCACGAATAAGGGAAGAAGCTTTGGGGCACTGTGAACTGTTGAAAAAATGACAAACTTCACTGGAAACTCAGCTGACGCATTACTTCATAGACACTACGTAAGGTGCAACTAACAAAGTATAATAGAAAATATAATAAAAACAGGTCAGCATTCTAATTTATAATATACTGTCATAGTAGAGAAAGGTTTCACTTCTCTTAAATCCTGCATTATGCTTAAACTCTACCTCCCTCTGCAAAGGGAGGTAGACTGCAAAGGTGGTTGAGCAGAAAGAGAAGGGAAGAATGGATGGCACAGCACAGGAAATCAAGTTTATGTGGCTCAGAATACTTGTAAACCATCCCAGCCTCAGAGCACTCAAGTCCTATTCACACTCATCTGCATGACATCTTAGGTTTTTTCCTGCTTCTTCCATTCAAGATTTCTGTTGGTTTAAGATAACTGACAAAGCTGAAATCTCCTTCTACATTTGGTCAGCCTAAACTAACATCTGTTACTTTATTCACCGTTTTAGGAAATAATCCTTAGCTTTGGTTCCCAGTAACAGCTTCTGCACTCACCTCTTTCACAACACTGTACGCCTTGGCTACACCCTCCCGCAGGTCGACCGGCTGATGGGCCAGGCGATGGTGGCGAGGGAACCGTTTGATCTTTTTTGCCTCGATGAAGGAGGGCCCTGGGGATACCATGTCATAAGCAGTTTCTGCAGCTGCCTGCACATCAGGAGCAAATGCAAAACACGGACGTGTTAGACACCTGATCGCAAATTTAAACTACTAATAGGGTGATGTCATTGAAATAAAAGAATTCTTATTCCACAAATAATATTCATTTGCAGATTACAGTTTTGTGCAAGAATCTCCAGAATGTGCAGCTCTAACTTTCATTATTAATTCTATAATGAAAGAATGAATACTGTAGGTTTGGTTGGGGTTTTCTCCCCCCCTAATTGCCGTCTCTTCAAAAGCATCCTCTAAACTGCATAAAATGCTCAAGATAGAAACTGAATATTTGATCAATGGTATTTCTTACAAACACACGAGCACACGTTCAATCTCGCTTGGGATTTAATAGCGCTGGTTTTCTGACTACATATGCTCAATCTTAGGCACATATACTATTTTTGCAAGATTAGGTGGTAGAAGTATATTTTCATTGTAGTTTTGCGTAATTTATATTAAGAAACATAAATTTATTAATACTTTAATCCAAGATTGCCTTAGGGTTAAATCCAAAAAGCTTTATGACTTTGTGTAGATCTACAGAAAGCGTATTGGTTTGGGTTTGTTTTTTGGTTTTTTTTTTTTTTTTCCTTTGGTTACGCTTTTGTTATGTGGGCTTGGTTTTTGTGGCCTTGTCAGGTCAGATAACCTGATACATTAAAAAAAGATAAGAATCTACTAGTGGATAACACACATGCAGAGAGAACTCATCTTTCTCTGCATCAGTAATTTTTTTAGTGAAGCTGAACATTTTTGTATTAAGTTTTACATTGTAATAAAGACATTAAGAAACAAGCAGCGCTTGGGTGTTCAGCAGCATTTTAACACAATTCTCTAACCATTGCATTTGATGCCATAGTTCTCAGCTCACAGACTGCTGCAAACTTTGCCCAGTCTCTGCTCTCCTATTTATACAGCTGCCTTTTCTTTTTTAGCAGATGCTCCCAACCTGAAATCTATAGCATTAAGATACTAGCATAATACAGAGCACTCACTAGCCACACCTCTCACTTTACATCTAACTTCAGGAGTAATACACTCTACCTGTATAGTCTGAACCATCCTGTTTGTTAGCTCCAGTGCTGCCATGGCAGTGGAAGTACCAAAGGAAGCTGCTCCTCTTTGAAAGCCTCTGACAATACGACCATCCTTGCGGTACTGCTCTATTGGCAACCACACCAGGTCTTTCAGACCTTGCACTGAAAATGAAGATACAACACTAGAGTCAGACAGTTCTCTTAGATATGCAGAATGCCTTAAATGGAAGTGAAAACAAGAGTCAACATAGCTTGTGTTGGTTTTTTGAGAGGGGAGAGGTGTTGTTTGGTTTTTAAAGAAACAAACACATTCATATGTAGGTGAATAGAAGTACGAACTTACCTAACTGCACAAGAGAATGCATAGGCCCTACTCCTCCCAAAATTCCTGGTAGCTGGTTTTTCTTTATATCATTAAGCCATTCACTGATGGCATAGGAGAACAATTTATCCACACCTAATAAACTAAAGTAAATACAACTATTAATTTTTTTAAAAAGAACAATTCCTAATAAGACAAATGCAGTCATTATTCAGTGAAGTAAGAGGTCATTTCAACAAAAGGGAAGTTTCTTCAAATGTTATCTTTTCTTGCTGTTGGCTAAGCATATACATTTTTAGACGGGCATCTTAAGAGAAAATTTGCTTTGCAATGTTTACTTATTCCCCCTAAAGTTGCCCAACTTGCAATAGCAGCATTGATCCACATTTTGAGAAACTTACCCATGTCTGTAACAAAGCCTCTTCAGCTTTAATTCTGAGCAGTTCAACTGAGCAAGCCCAATAAGAATCCCAGCTAATGTTCCCTGTAAGTGAAATATTTTGTTATCGCATACATTTACTCAATCCATACAACCTGTGAGAAATAATTTCATCATCTCAACTCTTACTTACAAGTATTCTGTCTAAACATTCTCCCTCAGTCTCCCAAATGTGGCTTGTTACACTGCTGTCAATCATGTTACATGGAAACTTGTAAAAAAGGAAACTTGGCTTAACCTTCTACTCAAAGAAAAACACCTGGATACAAGAAGTCTTCTTCAGAAATAATAAGCTGTAATAAATTATGTAAACATAGTTCTGGCTTTAGGGTGTTCCAGGCATTCTAAAGCTACCATATTTCATGTTTCGATTTCTGACAGCCATGCTGCTTTCCGTATTTTCTTACTGATTTGCCATGACAAAGTGCAAGTCTTGTGCAAATAGGATTTTTTTATGTTGGCTTCTAAACTCAGTGTGATAAAGAATGCATAGTTCAACAAGAACCATGAGCATTTTCTTCATCTGTAATAGATTCTGCCATTGCCACTGAGGCCCATTTGTTACTAGACTGGAAGGAAATGAAACAAGGAGAACAAGAATATTTTGTTCTGGCATTAATGAGGAAAAAATAAAATAAAAAGCCCAATTCTGGCATCAGACAGTGGTATCATACTTTGAGGGGCACTGCAGCTATACACTATGATTTCAAGCCAATCATTGATTTCATAAATTGACATTCAAGTTCCATCCTGGGTTAATCATACGGGGTAGGAACCATCCCCTAGTTTTCCAATTAAGAGTGAAACAAGGTTAAGCTTTACTAAAACTAAGGGGGAAAAAAGTGGTTTATATTTGTCATGATCACATCATTAATGAAGCGGGAGCATAAAAACATACCCCCATTCATGGGGAGCAGGAAGGGGAAAGCAAAACAAACATCCAATTTTTGTTCTATAGCACTAGCATTATACACAAACCTGGTCCATTGATACATGCTTGCCGTGGTAATCAAGTCGTATTGGAACTTCTGATGTAAAACGAAATTCTCTGGGACATACAAAGAAAATATTACAGTGAGAAACATGGAAAGGAAATAAAATTATCCTTCTGAAAACAAACTCATGGTTTCCCATTCTCCTGGAATAGGATGTCATACCCTTTTCTGTAAACCACAAATGCTTAGTTAGAATAAATGTACAAAAAACAGTGGCAATTCAGCTTTTCTTGGTCTATTCAAATCTATTTCAGGTTAGCATTTGTAATAAATTTAAAAGTCCTGCAAATGTGCTACTAATCCTGCAAGTGAGTATCTTTATGTTAAAAAAAACAAACAAGCTAACACTCACAAAATAATGGTTCTGTGGGCAAAATTTAGTGCTGCAAGTGGAACTTGATAAAACATTCTGTTGGCAATGTATGTGGTGAAACAGAACCACAGCCACACAATTACAATCTAACTCTACAATGCTTACCACAGTACACATCTATTGTTGCAGGCACATATGATCTGAATGCACACAAAAAATCTTCTGCATAACAAGCTACAGTTTTCATAGTCACTTCCCAGTCAGGGCTACATTAGAGTTTCTTTTGTGATATTTTAATTTCATACCTCTCCTCCATTGTATCGTTATATCCTCTTTTTTTATATACTCTCATCTTTGATTATATTAGATGATTTGTAGTTATACATAAGAGTAAAAACGCAGCTCTTTTTATGCATTTGTGAAACATCTCATTACTGGTTCCATATGGGGCAGAGATTTATTTCCTTGTGCACAGTAGTGTGCAAAAGTAAATAAAATCATTAGTGATCTTCCAGTGATAGAAACAAATATATCTGCTTTCTACAAGCAGCCAATAGACAAACAAAAAAATGCACCTTGCCTGAAAGTCTGAATAGTTTATCACCACACTCTTAAAACATTCAGCCATGTGTCACTAGAAATTTTGTAACAAACGTTTACCTGAAAAATACCGGCTGATCGCTGTATGATGTCGTTTCTTGTGAGAAATGATCATCATCTCCGTTAACCACATCCACAGAATCAATGCTGCCATTTTCATTTGTTTGCTTGTGTGATGCAAAAGAAATGACTGGACTTGGTTCCTTAAGGCTGCTGACATGCCGGGGCAAACTACAGGTAACTTCAGCACCAGGAGACTTTTTAACTAAGGAAAGAAGTTACACACAATAAAGTGATTAATATTTTTCACAGTGATTACAGAGAGATGGCATTTATACAGTTACTTAGTCCTTAGTAAGTTCTAATGTTTATTAGTAGGAATTACTAGCAGGGCAATACTTAGATTCTCTTAGTTTTTAATAGAAGTTACTACATGCAGCTGAAGTTGAGGTTAGTGCATCAGCATAAATCATGTCTCTGGTTTTAATGGCAGTACTGCAGAGTGCTTCACCACCTATGCATTTCAGCATGACATCTCCACACAAATAAGTAAAGTATAGCTGTTAAGAAATATCCAGATATAGTTAATAGTGGAAATATGCTTTTTAATATACGCTGCTTTTGCATCAGATAATGCAATTGATAAGAAGTATTGCTTCAACTGCATACATACATTATTTAATATCCCTTGCATAAAATATTATGTTTGTCTAATAGCTTTAAGTTATCTAACATAGAATTCAGTTTTATAAATAAGCAGCACAATGTATTAGTTTTATCTAACTCCCAATAGCATATACATAGCCCTTAATTTTTCCAGAAGCTCTTATTAAATATACTCCAGTTCTGGTTAAACCTTTTATAGAATTAAGACTCCAGGTGTTGAAGACCTTTGTTCATATTTCTAAAATAAAAAGCTTAAATACCTAAGGCTTTTGAGTACTAAAAAACCAGTCTTTAATGTTAGTGCTCAAACCCCAACACAAGTTTTTATACACACAAGATTCACAAGTGAATTTATAGACACATACACAAATTAAAGGAGAAATAGGCAGCCCTTTTATGTTAGTGATTTTTTAGAAATATACCTTCAGGATCTGGAGTAACTAAGAGTTCTACTTCTGTAGAAAGGCTAGTGAAAAAGTCCTTCAGGAAAAACAAGGCATCCTAATGGCAAAAAGTAAACATACAATCAGGTTAAAATAAATACAAAAACCTAACTCTCTAAAAACATTATCTACTATTCCAGATCTATTTCTATGCAGATATGAAACAAAACATATTTTTTCATTTTGATCCTTTAACAAATGCACAAACCACATAGAAATTTAGGACAGAAATCAGAAAGACCCTCTTAGCCACTGCACCATGCTCCATATAACACGATTTTATGATCTATCTAGCTGTGTCTTAAAAATTCAGGGTTATTTTCATCATTCCTACTCTCATTTTGGAGACTGTTCCAGAACCCTGGTGTTTTAATGGTTATAAACTTTCCTCTGATTTGCAGTAGATGGTATTTAAATATAGTATATATTTTTCCCTAATACTGTCAAAATCAATCAAATCATTACAGATCAGGGCTTGTCTCTGCTTCATTAAAAGTCTTTAATATCTGTGGTATCAATGTCTTAATAATGTCATAAAGCTATTACATCCCAGCTTCTTTTTCAGACAGATGCATCACACTGGTGCCTTATTTATCCTATCATTGATGACAACTGGACTTTTTCATTTATACCTCCAACGGGTAAGAATGACAGCTTAAGTAGTAATAAAAAGTATTTCTAATGACTGCATGCAGCCTCGTGCTTCCAAAAAACCTGTGGTTAATTTCATAGGAGCTGTAAAGGTGAATTTTGTTTATGGTACAAAACATAAAAGACTAAAAAGTAACCAAGACAGAACACATTTCCCCCCCAGATGGCAGTATTTTCCAGGCCATTTTTTTCTAGATGAAATTACTGCAAACTGGACAGACCTCAGTTTTGCTAAGTGCAAAATGAAAACCTGGTCTCTAATGTGTGTTGAAATAAAGAAAAGGTATGGAAATCCTAATTATGCTCCTAAAAAACCCAAACACCACATGGCTCTCTGAAGATGACAAAATAAGGAAGAAATGCCTCAACAGAGAGTGCTGCACTTCACATTTGCCAGCACAAACATATATAGCTCTTAGTGGTTTAGAAAAAACCCAGATGTTTCTTGAATATATCAAAAATACCTAGCACAAAGACCTGCTTAAAAAACTAAAACAATTTCTGCTTTTCCTGCCACTGCAGTTGACAGCAAGACAAAGCCTTCAGGTTACAGAAGCATTTCTCAAATGTCAAGTGCCCTTGACCAAGATGTTGCGAACCACTTCTGGATTAATGATTAACCTTTTTCAACTAAAAACAATGAAGTCATTTCATGAACAAACAAAACCGGATCATTCAAGAAAAAGTAGTTATTTTTAAAAGCCATGATTCTAAAGCCTTTGAGATTATCAGAAGTTTCAGGAGGAAACCTTACTGAGAAAATAGTTCTGCCTAAAGATATTCTTAGTTTTTAAATAAAAAAATCTAGCCTTTGTCATAGCTGGAGCAGAAGTCAAGTTCTAGTATGGATATAAATGAAACAACAGAGACCCAAAGATTAAATAAAAAAGGTATCACACCAAGAAAATGTAGAACATAAAATATGTACGATAGCTAGAAGTATCTGGTTAGGAGAAACCTCAGGCATCATTCAATGAAGGAAAAACTATTTTATTTTTTGCACTGGCCCAACCAACCTGGTCAATATTGAGGCGAAGTGGCATTAGTGAAACACGTAAACAACATTCCTGCGGGGACCTGCCAGACTCTGGACGGACATGTAACGCTTTAACTGTTAACTGAAAAAAAACCAACCAGATCAGTAAAAGCACTAACATTCACAATTATTAAATCTCAGAACACCAGCTAGGAAAAGCATTTACTGCAAAATCTCTGTACTAGTATGATTCCACCTAGCAATGACCATACTGAATAAAAACTTACTCTGAATGTTATAAAAAAATAGTTAAAAGAAACCCCTCAGAGAATTTTTGAATCCTTTATAGAATCATACTGTATACCATAAAAAAACAAATCTGCATGTGTAGTGAAAAGTCACATCACTGATACAAGCAGACATCTGCTCAAAACCAAACTGTAAAAGCTACCAAAGTAGTCCTGCACATCCACTTTAACTAACAGTCTCGAACCCATTAATATCTGACATGCTGACATTCAAACTGACATCTGAATTAGTCTTAATATGCACAGAGTCGAGCAAATACCTATCAACAAATTATATTAATTCAGTGTTCTGTGAACTCATGTTTCTGTTTCTGCAAGATTAAGAAGTGCACATAGCCCCCACAATGATAATTCAACCACTGTAATTGTAAGAAATTAACATTTCATAGCTATACCATGTTTGAATGTGCTTTTCTGGGCATCTCTTTACTGCAGTAGAGATAGAGAAATTTGTTCATTTGTGATGTAGCTAAGCGATCTCTGATCTCCAGGTCTTGAACAATAAAAACTTGTCGTGACACTGGCTGCTCCAACAGACAGGATTCACCATCTGCGCCACCTGGAGGATACACCTCATGCTGGAATTTCACCTTTTAAAAAGGAAAGAAAACCAGCATAATCATTTTCATTGAAAAACAGCATTTAACAGCAGAATAGTTCTTAAAAAAATAAACAAAATTCAGGGAAGTGTACCACATATAAGAACTTTTAAAGCTTTCTACGATTTTAAATTTACAGCAATACTATTAAGTTTTCTGAACATTGTTCAGGTTTTTACATATCTAGCAGCAGAACTCTTCCAATTCCAGTAGTGTACATGTTCACATTTTAGTAGGCAAATCCAAGCCAAACAAAGAGTCACTATAAGGTAAGGAATGAATTTCACTTTTTTTTTTAACATTGACTCAGCTTTTTCCTCTCAATCCTGGTATCTTTCTCACTTCATTGTATCAGACAATCTTGCAGTTCTTGAGACTTGCACCCTCTAATACTTAAGAAAAAATATTTCTTCCCAACCAACTGATTTCTCAAGTGGCTTCTTGCCACTTCCTGGTTTCCTTTTTCTTAGTGACTTTACTCCATATATTCAGCATTTCTCTTAAATGCTGTTATCTTCGCTTGGTCACCCCTTGGAGGGCTCTCCTTTCCAGCTGTGACCTACGACCGTGGAGCGCTGCCGGCGCACAGCGAGCGGCGGCGGCCCCTGCCGGCCCCGCGCCGCTCCCAGGCAGCGCCCTTCGGGACTCCTTGTATTCTCCTTCATTGCTTTAAACATTTCTACTCAGCCTTGTACCAAGTTAGGGGCTCCAAGCAGGGAAAAAGCCTTTATACTGCTTCAGTGCTAACACCAACTCTCATTAAAGATCTGCAAATTGGGAGATGGCTATAATTCTACGTATGAAGTTTTCCAGGTGGAATATTAAATGCTTCCCTTTTTCCTCTTTTTTATTGCAATGTCATGTTTTTTCTAGAAAAGACTACCTTAAGCATCACGTGTTTCTGGCAAGCTTCAAGTGCTAATGGGATGGATTTTAAGTTTTAGAAATGCACATAGACTATAAAAAGGCCTTTATTTTTATGCAGTGCCTTTCATGTTTATGGAAATGTTTGAAAACATCTTATTTTACAAAGATTCTGTAATTGATTCTTTTAACATGAAATATGTTTAATGCCTCACCAATATTATTCACAGCACCAGAAAAAAAGCATCTAGTTCCCATGTTAGAGCTAAGCACAGCCCTAAAAACAATAGGAGGATACTTATGCCTGAAGGGTGCTAAGCATGTTAGGGGAAACACAGAAACAGTACTCTGATATAACCAGATGCTATTTCATATCCAGTTAACAAAGGGATACACTGAATAGTCTCAACAGATCTGTCTTATTTTGTTAGAACACTTTATTTCATAACAGGTGTACCTATTCAGAATGGAACTGATGAGAGAAAAACAGAACAGCAGTTGCAAAACTTGGTTATAATAAACAAGAACTTTTAAGAATATTTTAATGGATATACTCCATCTTTAGAAACTAGCTTATGCAGCAAGTAAATGTTATGCTAATACTAACAGTTTTTGTTGAACAAATTCTACATTCATCACCATCAAAGTGATTGCTTACAAAGAAATAGTACTGAACTCTAATGGAAAGGTGTTATCAAAGGAGTGTAACATGTAAAGATAATCACACTGAAGTCATGGCTGAAGCTGTTTCTATTACTCACCTTGCTTAACTGTATTTCCATTAGGAAATCTGGGTTTCTTCCCCTTCCTCCACATGCTGTATTCCGTCCATGCCTTGTTGGTGTATGAGAAGGAGAACTATGGGGACTTCTGGGGAAATAAAAAGGAAAAATACACTTTTGCAGATCAAAGTTATCTCACTGTTAATCTAAAAACTAAATGTACTGGACGTAACTTCTTACTATTTTAATTATATCAAAAAACCACTGAAATTACATTACTGTCAACCGAATAATTTGTTTTTGTTCAAGTAATACACACCTAAGCAGAATGCCAGGTGCATGTATCCCACCAAATTAACATTCATAAAACATTTCCTTAATTTTGGCTGTAATAGTTTTACATTCTTTTTCTCTAGCTCACATGACATCCTGTAAATCTGACTCTTATGCTCCTTGGGTCTTCTCTTTAGGAAAATTTGACTACTAATATTACCCTAAAACAAAATCCATCCCTCCACCCCCTCCAAAAATCAGCAAAATCAAACCCAGCTAGTCCAGGTTAAGACACAAGAAAAATATCCTCTGATGTGTGGAGTTAAACTGAATAAGAATCTAGATGATCTCTAAGATTCCTTCCAACCCAAACCATCCTATGATTGATTCCTTGTGAGAAGAGGGCCTAAGAAGCAAGCAAGGGAGACTTGAGATTGAACAATAAGATTACTCCAAATCAAAAGGAAATAAAGTACTGCTAAATTTTCCAATCCACATAATTAGATCAAACACTTACATGAAACTTTTAGCTGGAGAAGTTGGTGGTGCAGTCCCAAAATCCCTTCCACCATAAAGATGCCAAATAAGAGATATTTCCTTTACAACATAACGTACCAGAGGAACAGGAAAATTAAGGGGAGCTTTGCTTGTATCTGTTTTTTTTATAGGTTGACTGAAATGATTTTCCTTTATGGTAATTGTATCATCAACCATTATTCTTATAACTGGCTCTTCCTCTTTTTCCTAATTTAAAAAAAAAGCATATAGCATTGAGAAGGTGAAATCTGCTTTCTTTACTGAGATGTCTAATTCCTTCCTATGAAAAGGAAAACTTTTCTGTACTGTCTTCTAAAGCCTATACAACACATGATGGGTTTAGAAATGTTTCTTATAAAGTACAGACAAAAGCATATGAATAAAAGTAGAAGCTGCAAAGCAGTTAAAAACAACAATAAAAAACACCAAATCAAAACAAAAAACTTCCCCACCCAAACTATAAACAAAACGAAGTACTAGTTGAAAGCAAACAGAGAACCACAGAAGAGCCCAGGCTATCCTATTAGCACTTTTGGAAACAAACAAGCTCAACTACAACTGGGAAAATGCAGCTTCCAATCAGAGACCCAGGAACATTCTATGATGAAAGATACCACCAGACAACATGCAGAGGACAGACATTGGTGTAAAGTGACACACAAGCTTTTCTCTGAGGTTTGCCAAGGACCTTAGGTCCAGAAATACTGAGAGCTTAGATTAAGAGAGAAACGAATAAAAGATCAGAAGACACACAAAGCTGCCGTTTTGATAAATGCTGGTTTTTGCTTAACACATTTTTCCTAACTATGCCTCTATTGTAAGTCAATATGACAATCATTAAACGTGACTAAAATGCAGGAAAACTGCCAATACAGCTCAATATAACATTCAGATGAGAGAACAATTACTTAGTGCTGAGATATAGAAAAATCAGAGCTATTTGAAAATACTTGCACTAATACTTAACAGTAACAATGCATTAATTCCTTTCAAACAGAAAAGTATCATTAAGCAATCACAGAAATCTATATCTTATTTGACTAGGTTTTACATAGGCTTTTCTCTAATTCAGTTTATATATGGAATTTTTGAAGTAATTTTCAAAGGATCTTACAGCAACAGCAACTTTAGGAGCAAAAAGAATGCAGAAATCATCACTTTCTGCTGGAACATCTCCCATGGCCTCACTTATCAGGTGATGAGTAAATGAAGTGTAAGTGGGACTTGGCTCTTGTGAGACATTTCCACTTTCATCTGGAAACAGGAAGAGATCTGAGCAAGATGGCTCCTGAGTTTGAGATTTGTCATCCATAACTCCTGGGAGTTGAAGGAGAGTGGAGAAAAAACATGTTTCAGTGTAAAATCCTTACAAAATACAAAAATCAGGTAAACTAATGTTTGTAACTTCAATTGTATCAAGGAAATTTGCTTATTATATCTTGAATCAATTCCTACTATAAATAATATACAATTCTCAAGTTTCTCATTCTGGTATTAAGACCATCATCAAAAAGTGTCAAAAACTTTCAGTACTACAGTGACTGCTCACTTTCCACCACAGAAAAGAAGACCAGATATCATGGAAATAGTAATGGAATAGAAATCTACTTGCAGTACAAAATCCTTATCAAATTTAAACCTGAATTACATTCTAGCCATGATACAGAAGCCATAAAATGCGATAAAATCCACTATCTTGTTCTATCTGCTAATTGAAAGAATTCTTTAAAGCTAAAAGTTCTTCCTGTGACTTGGAACTGTACCATCTTCCTGGACCTCCCTCATACACAGAAAAGAGATCTTTGGTTCCTCCACACTAACTTACACTCCTACTGGATTTGGGGTCTTGACAGAGTCCCAGAGATCGATTTCTTCCCTGCTGCTTTCAGTACCTCAGTAATGTTTATTTGACTAGAATCTCAAAGTACTTCTGCATTACTATTATTAAAAGCAAGAATCTGTTCTGTAGTTTCAGGATTTCAGACATCCTAAGTACCTGCTCCCATTCTTATTGCAGCATCTCTACATACACAGAACTTTCAACCCCACTTTCTTTCCAGAAAGTTGTACTTCATATGTAGTTAGGCCTTCAGAGGATTCTTACCATTAGACTCTTGCTTCATGGCAGAAGCAGTCTGTTGAGTCTCAATTTCTTCCATTGCATCACTCATCAAATCCCGTAAAATCTGCTGCTCTGATTCAGCAAGGCCTGGCCCGTGGGAAGATGGTTGGCTAAAGGTCTCTACCTGTAAGAGAGGAACTATACATAGTTACATCTCAAAAACAACACGTCAGAGAAGATTTTGCTAGAACAGCTTGATTCACAGTTCTTAAACTGTGAGAAAAAGCTTCGTAACTTGTTAAATAGTCAAGTGATCTGAAACACTAAGCTGGGTGATTGATCGTAGGTTAGAATATTATGGTTCAGGGTATTTAGATCATCAGAGTACCTGGACAGCTCATATATGTCCTGAAATTTTCATCTTTAGATAAGAATAAAGTACAAGAGATAAGCAGCATAATATTTTAAAATATTTAGTGACTAGTGCAGAAAAAAAATATTATTGTAACTCTGAAATATATTTTAAATTAGATACAATTTTTTAATTTCTTTGCAGAAAATCTCATATTATTTGTAAATAGAGCAGGGATAATATTAAAATATATTACCAAGCAGCAGAAAGTTAAGTTGTTATCATTTTGCCACTCTGTACCTTCATTTTTGGCTTGCTAACTCCACGTTTAATCTCTGTCTTAGCAGGTGGATGTAAATCACCATAACTTGCAATGTATTGTATGAGATTCATTAGTGCAGCACATGAATCAGAGCAGGTACGAATATGGATGACATCACTGGAACAGTGCAGCTCAAAACGTGGTTTAGTCTAGATAGCAACAATGAAAAAACAAGAACAAACTTCAAATTACCCTAAAGTTCCATAAAAATGGCATCCACACAATTGTTTTTAAATTATTTTACTTGTCAGAAAAGTAGTTAAAAAAGACAAGCAAACTGAAAAACCTTTGAATTTAAGTATAATAATGTAATTTTCAAATCACAATCTCTCATGAAGATTTTAAGTTTTAGTTTGTTTGTGATTAAATACTTACTCTTTCTCCCTCAGAATCAGATTTTACTGCTGTGATGGTTAGTTCCAGCAGGCCCATATCCATAACACGAACATAATCTGAAATATGATAGTTTAAAAAATTACTAAGAAAATAACAAAACCCTATATACCTATAGCTATAAAACCGTTAAAACCAGCATGAGCTGTAAAGGAATAAAAACCTTTTATACCTCTGCATTTCCTTCTTTTATGAGGATTACTTTCAGAGTTCAAGTTTCAGCTACTCGAATTAAGAACTTGAATCTTTTCAGTCCAATATATCACTCCCACTACCTCCATCTGTGTGAAGTGTAATCTTTTAAGATATTTATCTTCATCCCATCTGTGTGAGTTAGAGAAACCAAGGCACACAGAAGCTGAATGACTAAACATTCTATCAGTTTAGCTGAAGTGAGAGAGAACACATGTTCATATTGTACTAATCTTTCAGTGCTATGAATAATTTATTTGCCTTCTTTTGTTGTTTAAACAAAACAGGTTTACCTTTACTGTGCCCCTACTAGAGATCTCTTACCTAAGCTAAATACACGTTTGTGGGCACAAGGTTTCATTATTTCTCCACCTCATTTGTTAAATATTGATTCAAGTTCCTCAGTCCTTAAAGGTTCTTACTATTTCAATGAGAGCAACCCAGCTGGCATGATCCTTTTCACAACCTACAACTCTGTGCCACATAGCATCTTTCAACTAGTTAAACCAAGATCCAAACCAGAGCACTCAGATTTTTATCAACACTGCGTTATTCCCCCATACTAGACTTGCTGCTCTTTATCTCCTCCGTCCTCTTCTTCAATAACCTTTATATATGCTGAATATGCCTGTAATTTTGTTTCTTTAGACTCTGCAATTGATTAGTCACATCTAAGGCATCCTTACCTCTATGGAGGTTTACCATGACAGTGTTGCACTTGTCAGACAAATGTAAAGCAGCTTCATCTAAAATTATCCTAAGAGACAAAAACAAGACGAAATTAAAATGCTAGAGAAATGCTGTGCAATTAGTAAGTGAAAAGAAATTGGTATATTAAAATATTTGAAAACACAAATATATCTAGCCTATCTTAAACCCAAACTCTTCACTTTAAACTTTCATAATTCTCTCATCTATTGACAATTAACCACTGTAAGATGTTTTCCCCATTGCTAATTATGTATTTCTTACATTTCAATTTATATATTTGATCCTTCCTAGAACAGGAAATAATGCCTTAATCCTTAACACTTGTTTCTATTTCTGTCTTTTTCTCTTCTTAATAAAGTTAACAGAACATTTGATTCAAAGGTCACTTAAAAGGTTTTATCAAAAAAAACCAATCAGCTTGGTAGATATTTCACAACAGAACAGGTAAAACAGAATGAATATTCAACTGAAGTTACACGAAAATTATTAGAATTTACAGATATTTTCATTAGTCATTAAATATTCAATTAGTTAAGACACTGTCTCCAAGTAACAAATTATAAGAAATCTTAAGATCTTAATAATTCATCAAATAGACATAACTTCATTTCAGGGCATTCCAATCTCATTAAAAATGTAGAACTGCTTGTTGTAAAAAGCAAGCAATCCAACTAAAAAGTATAAATATACAAAATTATTTAACCTAATAAAACAGAAGGATTACATGTGAGCCAACTGTATTTCAGAAGATGGAAAACAGTGTGATCATTTACATAACATGAATGCTTCTGAGGTCAAAAAAGCAGATAGGCATTACAAGTTTTACAGGAGCTTGCATCATTCACAATCATTTAAATCATACCTGAGAGTAGAAGAGGATTTATCTACTGCAACACTGCTGGAAATGCTGAAAGTTTCAACAGTAAGTAGAGACCTGACTGGCAAAAACAAGGGCCTAATAATAAATAGGAAAAACAAATTATTGCTCTGTACCTATTTGGAAGTTCCCTCAAAGCCTTACAGATTACCAAACTCCATCCTCCCAGGCCTAAGCAAGTCATATCCTACTTTAAATTCTTTCCAGTTAAGGGATCTCTGTTAAGTACTTTTTACAAAAGTGCCTAAAGTAAGTATTATTTACAGTATGCAAACTTGAACATTCCTGAACAGTAAATACATAGCTGCAGTGCCAAGTGACACACTTGCATTTTACTTACCTGTAATCAAGAGCACAACTCCACAGATGTACATGAAAAGTTGTAATTGTAGCTGGAGGATTATATCCCAGAACAGGCTCATCAGAAATATTCAAAAAATATAAAATCTAAAAATCATAAACATATTAATTCTTCAGTATCTGTTAAATTAACAACTACACATCACAAAAGAGAAACTCTGTAACAGGTATGACAACAAAATGTTAGATTAGTAGAAGAAAAAGGTGTGAGCAGCCTCAGATATTTAAAGATGCTTACTCAGTGCCTTTATAGAGAGAAGCACGGGATGTAAACAACACAAAAAAGCCCCATAAAAACTGCAGCTTCAAAGGCATGGGAAAGACCAATCCACATACACTCAAGTGGCTCCTTGTAACATAGCTTCACAATGCATTTTTAAAACACTGCCCAAAACCAGTCTTATTCATCCCTATTTGTAGCTGTTATTACAATGTTTGCATTTACCTTGCTCTCTCTCTGAAAAGTCCACTTTTCTTGTAACCCTCTACATTGTTCAAGTTCTCTTCAAGGGCATGGGAAACACACTCAGAACCACGTGCACTTTCATTGTATGAACAGCTTCTTCATGTACTACAACATAAAACTAGCTCTGCTATCCTCCTCTAGATCTGTCATAGCTCCCTCTCCAATATGTTACACTAAAGAAGTTCTTAAAATATTCCAAGCCTGGGCCATACCATCACTGTTAGTCTTCTTTCTTCTAACTACCTCTTTGGAAATTTTTTTATTTGATCCCTCCCTCTCCAAAAAACATTGCCTGTGATGCACTTGGGAATGTTACTTGAGGAAAATTTCACAGAGCAAAGAAGCAATATGGTGTAAAGCAGGCTACACGAACCCACAGAATATTATGCTGAGGAGAAAACAGCGGGCACAGCAGAGTCCAAAGTCCCAAGTTCAGCTCCACACAGTTATACAGTAACAATGCAGGCAAAAATCAGTAAGTTATACAGAGCGAAGGATAAACAGGAGGAACTTAAGTGTCAAGGGTTACTATTTGTAATCCAGTATGGGGACAGATCATTCAACAGCACTGCTCCTGTGCTAATGGCATGTGTTGCCTCAAGTGCACGCACACAGACCAAGGGGCTCCAGCCCTGGCTGCTGTGCTCTACCTGTGCATCCACACCTATTGACTACAACCCTTCTCATTCAGAAGTGTTTGTGTAAACTGCTGCTCACTGTCTCCCTGGAGTCCTCCAGTACTGCTATTCCAGCAATACAAAACAGGAAATGTGCAACTGAGAAATGAGACTTGAAGGATAAAGTCAGCAGAAGGGAAAAATACAGAAACGCTTTCAGAACTGCAAATAACATGTTTGCTTGTTTTGAGGGTATTTTTAACTTCAGGATTATTTATGTACTTGAATAGTATCGGACTACTGAGATTTTTCTTCTGAATTTTAAACAAAACGCAAAACCCAACAGAATGAAGTAAACCCCCCCCAAGAGCCTCCTTGATATGCTATGGGCAGAAAGTTAGGATGGTGAGAGGACTCAAGTGAATAGACAAGAAATAATTTAAAAGTAAGATTATCATCTGTCAGTGGCCTCAAAGAGAAACAGGAAAAAAATAGTAACACTTTCAAGAGCAGAGTATGATAATATGGCACAGCCTAACATCAAGAATTTGAATCAAGATTTAGATTGATAGTTAAGGCAATGAAACTGAAATTGAAGATGCTGTTGAGAAAACTGCAGCAACCTGACCTGTTCATGCCAGCTTAAACCGGAAGGCAGCACTCGGTGCTGAAGGGTGGCTCCTCGCAGTCCAACAGCAACCAGAAATTCCTGCACAACAAAGTTGCAAGACCTGGCTTAAAAGGGAACACATGGAACTATTTCTCACATGTTTTATGAAACAGCTTCATCCTTCTGCTCCCAAAAAACTCCTGGGGTCTAGAAAAACCTGCTTACCAACACAGAAACCCTGGAAAATACAGTATCATACATTTTGCAACAGGATAGTGTAGAAATGGCAGCTTTGTGGTGGCAGTAGGAAGGAAGGCTACCTGTACATTCACTCTGGAGTTCAGCAGAAATTACCAGAATACTAACTCAAAGTAGTTCACACGTGAGAAAACCAAACCCCTACAACACTTCACTGGTCTGCAGAACCCTTCTTTAGATAACTCAACCAACCTGTTTGTCACCATCTAAGCTGAGACATCATCTTTCAGCCATGCTAATGAATGCTACTGCCATTTACCAGTCCCATTCCAAATAGGCAAGCCAAGGCTACCTGTTACAGGACACTGCTAGATAACTGCTGTGTAACTGCATAGTTGTTCTGGCCTGTTTTGACACCAGAGAAACTCAACAAATTCAAACAAAAAAGGTTAACTACTCAAAAAAAGCATTCAATCAACAGATAGCATAATCAGCAAAGTGAAGTATGGGACGAATTAGTAAATTAAGCTGCTGCTTAAATTTTATAATCTAACCAAAAGATTATAACAGAAAATTACAGTTTGAAAATGAATGTCTTAGAACTATACGGTTTCTTCATCTATAACCCTTGTAACTACATGTCTAGATGCTTCCATGTAAACTGAGATAACTCAAGTAATAAAAGCAAATAACTTACAAATAACACAAACCTTTGTATTGCTCTCTATTTTATCCGACTGGATTTTGACTGCAACAGTCAGCATACTTGGACTATCCACTCCTACACCATCTGAAGTAGTCCTACTGAGACCATCTTCTTCCGAAAAACAAATAGTAGGCTCTAACCAATGGGGACGTATTGTGCTGGGCAGTCGTACTTCAGAGGAAGGGACGACTCCATCGACCAAACCTGCCAAGAGATTTTGGAATGAATTACCAAAGCTGTTACTGATGAAGTGTTAAGGAAAATCCTTTTTATGCTTAATGCCTACAAAATTATTTAAATTACCAAAGTTAGTCTTGCACAACCAAGAACTGTGAAGGGAAGGTTATGGGTGATTCAATATTTAAAACCACAGTTCTAGCTATAATTTTCAATGTGGCTATTTGGGACTGAGTTTTTTATTTGCCCAACAAAATAACAAAGTTGAAATAAAGGAAAAATCTACAAGTTACATGAAGGCACATGTATCTCCTCTTCATTTTATGAGATAGTGCCAGGATAACATCTGAACAGACAATAACTAAGCCTTGCACTGAAACATGAGTGTCACTGATTCAGAGGCATCTCAGGGGGAAATCTTAAAGGGTTTAACTACTTGGGGGCTACCAGACATACACAAACCACACAGTCAAAATTCTTCACCTGTGGACTACAACTAGCTACTCAGGAAAAACACAGTAGCCACTGGTAACCTGTAGTTTTTTCAATTAAACATCCAATAACATGTAGGAAGAGTATATTTTCATAGTAAAGAATAGGCTGTACAGCTAATTTGCCAGAGGATCACAGTATCTCTAAAGACCAGCAGTTGTCTGGAAAGTTGCAGCTAAACTGTAACTAAATACAGCTATAATGAAGTTGCACTACTGTAGCATTTAGAAACATTAGCCATAAATTATGTTTCTTGTGCCAAATGATACACTATGAGAAAAAAGAGAAAAAAATACAGCCTTTTTCTTAAAAAGCTTCAAGCTTAGTTAATTTCAAATTTAGTCCCAAAGCCACCACAATCCCACCCCTACCTTGATGATATAAATTGAGGCTGCTAGAATGGACACAAACATAGTGTCTGTCCTCAAAGCCTTCATATTTAGTCACACTGAAAAGGGAACCACTGTTGAACTCAAACCAAAATTCACCATATTTTCCTTCCAGCGTATTTCCATCATCCTGCTGAAGGAAGAATAGAAAAGATGATAAATTACCATTTGTTGACAGTTTGCTGTGTTTAGGCAGTCTAACACATTTGCTGCCAATGGATGTTTTCCTGCTTGCATTCCAGTTATTCTCATGTGAAGCAAAGTAAACAGAATTTGCAAAATACTGTGTTGCATTACTGTCTAGTTACAGTAGTATAAAGACTACAGAATAACTGTTAAAAACACTACCTCCTTCCAGATTAGTACATACAGCATGAAGGGGATCCACGGCCAAAACAACAAAAAACTTGTTCCAGCCTCACCTTTACATCTGTGAATATTGACACTAATCCGTGTGTGACATTTAGCAGAACAGACAGAAAGCTTTGAGAGTTCTTATTCTGTGAGTCAAGCTTTTTCCTCCTGCGCGAACGGTAGTTCGGATCAACAGTGGAATAATACTGTAGTGTTTCTTCCTCAGATCCACTTTCATCATCTAATAGATAAAATGAAGAACAACTTACTCTCTAGCTAGTACACATATTATGCCAATAACACATTGTTTCTCCATGTGTAATGCAATTCAATTTCACATTTATTTTATCCAATTAAACAGTAATCTACCTTTTTTTTTTCTTGGTTTATGTTTTCCTGTAAGTTTACAAAATCTTTCCACTAATCACTTCAGCCAATTATGCTTCTAAAGCACTATAGTTCTAGATGATTTATTAAGTGCATTACCATAATGAACTGCAGATTTAAATTGACTAAAGCTGTCTTTACTGAAAGTGTTGATGAGCTGGCTGGCCACAGACAGTCCAACACCATAAGAAAGGTTTTCAAATGTTTCTACAGGAGACGGAGCTGTGGGTTCCCACAACAATAAATCATTGCTGATCCTAGGAAGAAATACATTATCAGTACACAAAATATATGACTATATTCCCATTTTGTATTAAGTCAATCAAGCATAATTCCTTTGCAGACTTTATATAACAAGATATCCATAAACAAGACAGAGAAAACAAAGTTCACAAGCCTAAGAAACAATAATATATTCATGAGTAAAAGCAATAACAAATGGAAGTAACTCTTATTCTGTAATTATGGTACCCACACATCGAAGTCTAACATGACAGTGACACAAAAGCCGCTATAAGTAGGTATCTATTAGCTCAGTAGGTAGGAGGGGGTGCTGAGAAACCCCTATTTTGATCACAAAAATTTTCAACTGAGTTGCAGGAAATATTCACTCTTTTGATTTCAAGTGAGTGTGTCTGTCAGGATAAAGATATATGTGACACAGAAGTATTCCAACAGAATATTCAATGGAAGGTTCTGCTTTGTCACTTTTGAAGTGAAAATACTTGAAGTAAAGTAACACCTATCAGAGACTAAAATAGATCAGAATCTCTTTTGCATATTCAATAGCACAGTAACAATTTACTAGTATTTTGTTGTTTTTCAGACAGCAAACTAACAGAAATAAATGGTGAACACCCATGTGTAAATTTGGCTTGCTTTCTCTACGTTTTTATAGACCTTTGTGAGCCTTAGAAAACTGGATTTGAGGGGTTTTTTTCTGACTGCCTTGCAAGCTCTAAATTTTTAGATGGAAAGAATAAAATTCAGCTCAAGTTTTTTAAGTATAATAATCTGTTTAAAGAAGAAATCAGAAAGATTAGAGCAAAATGAAATCATGCACAGAGATCTGATCAAAATATTCACTGAGAGCCAAAGACTATTTAGCTTCACCCTTTGTTTTCAAAATCTGTCAAACACTTTTTAGCAGACAGCTGCCATGGCACCAGTCAGATGCACGACACAATGGTGTCATATTAACTTGGGAAAATATTTACATAGCACTTTGTGGTTTTAAATAAACAATACAAATGAGTTCCTGCTATACCTGTTTAAAATTGCTTTTATCAAAAGTGACACAGAACTAAGAGTACAGGTCATGATAATCAAGCAAAACAATTATACTTGCCTGTTGTAAAGTTTTTCATAAAAGCTTTTGTTTGGCAATGTTAAGTGAATGTTTGGTAACATGAGTTCCAGTACATAATGAGAATTGCTAATTGTTTTATCCTGAAACTCAGTCATTTCAACTACATCTCCTGGCATCACCATCTGAAAGAAAAAAAGAAAAAATTCTTAAGTTAAAAAAAAAAAAGAAACCCCAAAAACAGACAACCAAAAAACACCTCCAAAACAAAACCAGAAGTGGAAGCCGGAAGTTGCATATAAAGTAGTGAGAAATTATTCATTTTTTTCTATCATAAGCACAAAGCAATAACAAAATTTTATGGTACCTCTTCGTTTTCAAACATGACCCTACGAGAAGAAAATGGAGAAGGCTCTGGTCTTCTAATATCACAGACATCCTTCAAAGAATGAGACCCTCCTTCTTCTTCCTCTTGAAAGTTATTATCGCCTTCTTCCTCCTCAGCTGCTATCCTCTCCAGAATAGAGTGGACAGCCAGAGGGTTTATTTTCAATACAATCCTGACATTGGAGAAGTTATGCAGAATAGGTCATCAGAAATGCTTATAATGTTTATATTTATGTTCTGTCACATGTCCACTAGTTCTACTGGCTTGCCATTAAATACACATAGACTAGATAACTCAGAAGTCCAAGGACTTTTTTATTAGATAACAACATATTATCCAAAGCAATACTACTAAGAAAAAAACTAACTTATACACACAAAGGGACATGGAAAAGGTACCAAAGGGTGAAAGCAAATGTTAAGAGTCTGCTTTTTTCAACTCCATCAGGTGACCATATAGGTGACCTAAGAAAAACCTAGCACTCTCCCAAAATAAAGCTTGTTCCACTAGACCATTAACAACTATTAAAAATGCTCTACTGCATGGTGTAGCTTCTTGCATGTAAACACTGTTATAGAAAAATTTATTTGTGCCATTATAAACGAAAAAATGTCCATATAAACTTGCTGTCAGAAAGCCAGTGAATTTTGTAGCAAAAAATGTACACAGCAAATTCCATAGCAAAGCTAATATTGCCTCTTTAAACACCTTATTACATGCTTCAGCTGCCAGGTCCTTCTCTTCAGTAAGTCTGAAGTGCTGTAGTGTCCTGCATGTGATATAAGCTGCAATAATTCAGCCACAAGATAATTATTTTACTATTATTATGGCTTATATTATTTTGAGGCAAAACTCAGCTAGGATGGGTTGTTTGGTATTCAGTCATGAATGCAGGAGAAAAGGTAAAGCAAAAAAAAGGGAAAAAGTCTCAAGTCTCTAATCATCTGCCTAACTCACTGAAATAGACTCGAGTCCCTGCAGAAGCCATTAAACATTAAAAACCGTGTTGCATTATTATAAATGTAGAAGTTCCAGGGTTTCTTTTTATAAATTCTTGGGGTCTTTTCAATACTTATATGCTCTTTCTTTGTAAATTATTTTCATTTACCACACAGGCATTCTGGATTAAAATTAGAAAAACAACATCGCTTCATAAAAATCTAATCAATCCACATTAAAAACATGAAAATCTATTTTACCGAGGCCAGTCAAAATTGTCTGATGATGATGTTATATCTCCATCTGTGCCACCTGACACCTGAAAAAATTTTACTGGTGTTTCTGCATTATCTTCTTTAAATGAACCTGAAGAGAAAGGGATTTTTTAGAAATTAACACAGGAATCACAACTGCTAACTTCAGGTTAGCTGCTCCTCAGGCTAGAGTCTAACAAGACTAACTAGTCAATGCTACTTAGGCAAATTTTGTCATCTCTTCTTCCAAAAAATTAGTATCAACTTCTGGAAACAAAAATTATTTCACATTATTTTCTAGCTAGCAATAGTTAGAGAATCAGACGTTTCTAATGCATAGATATCTACATTTACATTTATAGCATCACTATATTTTGTCACAGCCTTGATTAAGTACACAAAATGGGACAGCAGAGAGGATTGCAAATATAAACCAGTCTCACAGATTTATTACTTTAAAAGATACTTAAAAGCATGAAATTATTAAAGTTTTTCAGTTACAGTTACTTAGGGAATCAATCCTGGCGTCACAGCACTTTTAGGGTTGAAAAGGACCTCTGGACATTATCTAGCTTGACCCCTCTGCCAAGGCAGGGTCACCTAGAGCAGGTTACACAGGAACGCATCCAAGGTGGGTTCTGAATGTCTCCAGACAGGGAGACCCCACGACCTCCCCGGGCACCTGTTCAAGTGCTCAGCCATCCTCAACGGATACAAGTTCTTCCTCATGTTCATGTGAAACTTCTTGAGTTTCAGTTTATGGCCATTGCCCCTCATCCTGTCTCTGGGCACCACTGAAGAGAGTCTGGCACCATCCTCTTGGTACCCGTCTTTGAGATAGTTATTTACTTATCTCTCTCAGTCTTCTCCAGACTGAAGAGACCCAGCTCCTGCAGCCTCTCATCATATGAAAGATGTTCCAGACCCTTCATTATTTTTGTGGCCTCCACTGGACTATCTCCAGTAGCTCCTTTTCTTTCTTGTACCGAGGAGCCCAGAACTGGACACACAGCCTCTCCTCCATGTAGTATTGTTTGGACATGTGTTGGTATTTAGTACAGAACACAAAACTGCTCATATCTACTGCAAAATTCAGGTGGAAAGACACTCCCTGGGTTCCACCATCGGAAAGAACTTTTCTCTCAACTACACAGTACCTAGGAAAATAAAAAAGGAGTTTTGAATATAGTATTAACATTCTTACCAGTTAGCTCTTTAAAGGTAAGCTCTAATTTAACTTGTTCTGGAGTTGACCGTCCTAGAAATTCAGTTTTAAATTCCATATCTGTAAATTCAAGATGAAGAATCTCCTTCTGAAGTGACTTCTTAAACCATGGTCCTCTTTCCTGATCTGACCGTAGATCAGGTATTGGGAAGCGAACAGAGAGATTTAATGCTGGGGCAGTGACTTGAACTGAAACTCTACAGTTTGCAGGAGTATGTGAATCATCCAGAAAAACTTCAGTAAATGCTTTATGCTAAAAAAAAACAAACAACAAAAAACAAAACACAAACCAGAGTGAATAAAATAAACCTCTGAATTAGAGAAAATAGCATTAAAAGTGACTATGAGAAAAGCTTTTGATGATGTAATATCTGAAAATGAAAAATATTACTTATATATCACAGAATAAAACACATCAAGACCAACTGTTCTTATGATATTTTTCTATTACTGGTGTCATAAAAGTTCTGCTTAGAAGTCAAGTTTTTGCAGAGACCAGCAATTTTTTAAATAAATGGCTGTTTTTGCAATTTTTTTTTCCTCTTAAATTAGATAGTGAGAATACCAAACAATACTCAGCTGCAGTTAGGAAATACCGTGTCTCAGACACTTGTTTAAAAATCGTTGTTGTTGAAGAAGTGGGAATTACTATCGTGTATTTGTCTCCTTCAGGAGGTCGGGGTGTCCAGATCCTGTCACTTTCATGTCCTTCATAGCCTCCCCTTTTTGCTGATCATTAAAAGGAATCAAACTTGCAAGACAATTATATTTACAAAAATGATTGATGCCTTACAATTTTTTAAAATAAAGATTCTCCTCATCTTTTTGAAAGAGAATCTTTTGAAAGCTGATTTTTCTGTAATCAGTAAATGCAGCAGTAAACTTAGATAAGGATTTTTGTTGCTGTGCAGAAAAAGTTAATTGCATTAATCATTCCTCAAGTATTTTAAGAAAAGTCTTTAAGTTTAATGCTATTGTGACAACCCAAACCAAGGCAAATAAGTTTCAACCTCTCTCTGTTAGTCCCAGATCACTTGAATGCAATGCACTCTCTCTGTCACCTACCCCAAAAGCAGTGAATGCACAGCAGAGGCAACTGGGCTGCTTGTGACAACTAAGGATTTCAACATAGAAGTGGAATTGCTAGCAATACTTTATACCAACTGCTGGAGAGCATGATGGGACAGATTAGGGATGAGAAGTCAGTCAAGATTACTCTTTTTTGCCCCGCTCTCCTTGTTTCAAGAAGCTGAGAACTTAAGCAGTTTGTGAAACATCTACCATTGTCTTTTGGTCTGTTTTCAAGCATCCAATCACTGAATGCAAAATGAGACTGTGTCAGATGGCTACTGGTCCGTGTCAGAAGTTGGAAAAAAACCAAGCCAACCCCAGTCAACCAACCAACCAAACGCTCTCACACTAAAAAAAAGAACCTCAGCCGCCATCTATTATATCTATTATATCTATTGATATACCCTGACTTTCTCCTGCAAAAAAACCCCAGCAAGTTTATTAATCAATTTCACTTTAAACTTACCAGACTTATGTGCTTATTGTAAGAAGCATACATGTGAGATGCCATCATCTCCACTGTAGTCAGTTTCTGGGGTTGAAGTAAAGAATTTAATCTGTCTACAATACTGATATCCAGCTCACAAAACACTGGACTTAACTTTATTTGTAACTCTGCTTTCTGTGGAACAGAACTGAGTCTCCCTTGACTACCCTGAAAAGAAAGAGAAAAAGTGCTAAAATCTTCAACGCAACAGTGAAACAAACTATAATAGGTAGGAGTTAAGAACTCTGTTTTACAGTCAATTTTCTGTTCAAATGAACCAAATTAGACCAAAGTTATTGCACAGAAACTTGGTCTTTTTCATCTCCCACCTTACCTGAGGTCCTCTATTATCTAAATGCTTATAATGCAGCTGAAGGCATGGCAAAGAATGAGAATCATTTCTTTCTTCAGAATGAAACATCAGCAGCTTCAGAAAAAAAAAAGGTAGAAGAGCTTAATAAATAAGAAGGAAAAAGATGCCACAGGAAAATATATTTATGACATTTTACCTAGAACAGACAGGTAAACCCCACACTGAAATCAGTGAAGAGAGCCCCAGCTCAACTGTTTACTCAGTCCACAGATTCAGCTACTGTACTGGACATCTCTGACCATTAAAAGAGCTGGAAGAACAATCAGCCCCACAAGAAACCTTTGCATTGCTCAACTCCATTGCTTAGCTTTTGGAAAACATTTACTTTAATGCCCAAACCATGCTAAGCATATTTAAAAGAAGTAACTAACAAAGTTTGGCTATTTGGTGCTGTTCCTGTCAGGTGTGACAGAAGTTGGGTTCATCACTTGAGCTCAGAATTAAAATGCAAAGTTTATCTTAAAACTGTAACATATTTCAAAACCTAAAAAATATTAAGAAACATTTAAATTACAACCATTTTAAAATGCAGCATTCTCAGTTCTACTTTCTGTTAAGAAATCAACATTTCTTTTTTATGGAACTCCCTTTATTTTTAACATACCTCTGTGTAGTGAGGCTGCATGGAATGAGAGTCAGTAGAAAAAAGGCATTCTAGGAACTCCATATCTCCAATGGATAAGTCAGTACTAAAACTTCGAGACGCAGTTCTTTGTCTTTGCTCATAAGACACTTTGATGCCAGTACCTATAAACCTGGATTATTAAAATTATGAATTATTAAAAGTAGCAGAAATCAATAACAATGATGAAAAGTCAAGACTTAAGTATGCAAAAAAAGATCACTAAAATCCTTTAAAAATCATTAAACACAGTAATTTCTCCGAATATATGAAAATACCTAATTATAACAGATTTAGCAACAAAGACAATGAAGCTCATGTTACATAATCAACAATGGTCAACATAGAGAAACTTGTAAAGAACATTTTAGCCATCTAACCTGAGGTGCAGTTCATATAAAATTAACATCCTTGGATAGACAATGAAGCAGTCAAATGTCTCACAAAGTCTAAATTACATATGGTAAGAAAACATATATACACCCTTAAATATTTTACTTCATCAGTGTACTGCCATGATAAAAATTTCTGCAAAAAAAGACTGTTGCCTGACTATTATCTTGTTCTCACTTAGACTTTATCCCTACTGATGTAATATTCTGCACTAAATAAAACCCTAAGCTCCTTCAAGTAGTAATCACTATATTGGAATAACAATAGTTCTGTAAAACACAGCTATTTCTAAAGAAATAATTTACTTAATGGTTCAACTCTCTAGGCTTCTGTAGTAGAAACTGTATCTAATTTAATTAATCTATTAAAAAGTTAAGTGATTTTAATGTTTATTCTCCTTTCTTCTTTTGTTTTAAATTTTTTAAAAAAGACATCTTGGACAACAGATGTGAAAATTCAAGACTATTTTGAAATTAATAAAGAAGTCTAATGCAATTCAAATATTAAGTGACACAATTCCTGTGGAAATAAACTTACTTTATTCAAATTTACTTAAAATATATTTTTATTAATTATATTTATTAATAAGCAAAGTTATACCTAAGGTGATCATGAGAACAAGCTTCTGCAAATACTTCTCGGAAGGACAGAAAATCTTCTGTTGAAAACTTAACTGGCTCAATCTTTTCTATTCGGGCAAAGAAATCCCGAGCCATTGGTGTCAATGGGTTAAGGTTCAGTGAACTTTCAGGTGGGGGTAAAGGGTCAATATGAAGTACAGACACTGAGAAAGTTCCAACTGCCAGTCTAAAAAGTAGCTCAGGTCTGGATTCATCCACAGAAACAGATCTGGATGGAATAGCTGAAATACAAAATTAAGTTCACATAATTTTTCAGCAATAACACATTTATAAAATCATCTTACTTTTGATTTCTTTTTACCAAGTTGCTGCATAACAATTAATTTTCATTATTATCTAAGGAGAACTACCTATCTGTTGTTACTTACATGTCCTTCTTAAGGAAGTCTGGTGAACCATATTGGCTGTTAGTGAGGAACCTCTTGGAGGCTGTAATTCTTGTTTGTTACGATCAAGAAAATCACCCCAAGTTGGTTGCAGCTGAAACAAAAAATATATATGACCTTAAATTTACAAAGAGTTGTTAGACATTAGATCAAACATAAACAATAAGGTAAATGAACAAAAAACTCCAATGTGCATGAGCAATCATCAGCATGCCATTTCATGGAGAATTAGTGCTCAGCTTATCAATGCAGGCATGCTTTATTTTGAGATATGCTTTCTAATTCCACAGGTTCTTAAAGCTAAAGTTGTACTCCCCATGACCACATATTTTCTAGTTCCCCAACTACTCTCCACGCTTTTCATTAAGGAAAACATTAGGTATACAACAGATTTGGGACAGATGGTGGTAACAACAGCATAGTTTATATATTGTTTGAGGAAAATTTTAATACAACAATTTCATACAACACTGCCTGTGTAGTCTATTTTAAAAGAAAACCAGGTGGTACACATGCAGTAATTAAAAAGAAAAAAAAATCACAGAGCATCTTATGAAAGCTTCATGGCATTTGAAAACACATTTCCTAGCTTAGTTGCCAAATAAACAAGAATAATTCCAATACCATTTCCATAGCAGAAAAGGAATACTATCAGCTCTAAACATTTCAATTGTTACAGAATTTGGTAACAGTTCCTGACATTGTAAAGAATGCAGCAATTATGCAACAGTTGTTAATTTCTAAAAGATTCCAATGCAGTTAATACTATACCACTGTAGTGCTCAGTGGAGATCCTGCTGGAGTAGTTGTGTATGTACTGGTTAAAGACAAGTCCAGATCCATGGTTGGAGGATCTCCAAGAGGTGGAAGGGAGGAAAGGCTGTGGGACATGTCCATTTCAGCCATTGAGAAAAAAACTTCTTCCTCTAGTAGAGAACCACAGATAGTAAAAGGGATTTTTACTTCTAACAGAAATGTATTAACTCCAGATATCTAACTGCTAGACAGAACCAGCTAAATACATCATTTACACAAATTTCAAGTTTTCTTGACATGAGACTAGTAGTGTCTGTGGAGAGAGATTTAAAAAAAATCAAGACAAAAACTCTCATGAATATTAAAACAGTTAAATATCTCATTTTCATTTTCAAGTTGGTATAATTTCTATAAATTGATACATTCTACTTTTGACAAATCAAAGTATTTCACATTAAAAATAATTAGCAAAAAAGTATTCACATAAAATCAGATAAACATAACTATTATTCTAGATGTAGTTTCCTCAACCACACATGTGAAGAGAGATCATGCTGTATGTGCTTTTAGCATGTTGCACATTAACATAAATTGAACAGTTTTAAAGAAATACCGAATCAAGTCCAGTCTGATAGCTAAACTAGTTATTTTTTTTTACTGAACTTTACAGTTGATGGCATATAATTACTTTCGGTCAAAGTTATTTTAATACATAAATTGGTAAGATTAAAAGATGAACAATCAATTTAAACTAACTTAACAACAGGTTATTTGCTGTTCTGCATCATCTTTTATACTTGCCACGACTAGAAGGCGTTCTGGCACTCTCTGTCTCATAGAAGCTTTGTTCAGATGATGCTCCTGCAGATAAAGACTCTTTCCTTAAATAACGCTTCAACTCCATCTGAATCCGATACTCATCCTCCTGTTGCATTGGCCGGTTCTTCCTGTCTTTATTTGACAATTCTATCCTGCTTAGACTCTCTGAATTCAAAAAAAGGACAAAAATCCTACTGTAATTTCCTTAATGGCATCCCTAAGAAAATTCCAAAATTAATCTGAAAATGAACCATTGGTGTATGTATTTGCATAGGTAGTTATACACATGTTATATATCAGGTGTGTATATTTGTGCATTTTGTTGGTTTGAAGGCTTTACTTGTTCAGAACAGATTGCTCTCTCCTAGCATTTTTTAACTTCACATCTGATGAAAATATTTCAAGGTTATATATGCAGCGTGTTGTCATATAATATGCATACATTTCTTTTCTCAGTCAGCTTTAGAGACTAAGGCCACAACCTCTTAAAGGCTTTACTATTAAGGAATTACTGAAGTTTCAGGTTTGAAGATGACACACATAGGAAACTTCATGTAATACTTCCCCAGTGGTCCAAAAACAATGAACATCCAATAAAACAAGTATATCAGTGTAAGAAGAATATTAAGCACCCACTCAGGACATCACAGATCTTTCAAAAAGATGATCTACTCTAACAAGTGCTGTTACATAAAATAGATGAGAGGAACAAACCAAAACACTCACATACTTCTCCTGCAGTAGCTGAAATACTGCTCTTAATTCTTCACAAATACAGACAAACAAACTCACAGTCCGTTCTGTATTTTCTGTGCCTCTCACTAAAGCATAGGCCAGAGAAGCTAAGTTCCTCCTGTGAAACAGAAGCTACAAGAACCAAAATTTGTTCGGTCTCAGGGTTTTCTCCACTTAGAATTTCCTTATTTCTTGTATTATTTATACAGTCATGTGTCAAACCTTATTTGTTGGTTTTTTCATTACTAGATATACAATTTGCAACTGAAGACAATAAACAAACCACAGTCCTAACTCATAGCAGCGACAAAGTATTTTACTAATATCAGATAAAAACTCATAATAAGGTACCACCACAATTTTTTCAACTGAGGAAACTTTTTTATTTTGCAAAAATTATTATTTTGTTTCTTGTAATACGTATTTAACTTTTTACAGAATGATCACTTGCCTGGTCCAGCAATAGCTGCTACCATGTCCAAGAGAAGATGAACCTGCCTTGGTGACAGAAACAGATGTACAGAATCTATTTGTCCATCTATATCCAACTAAAAAGAAAAGGAAAGAATGCTGTCAAGAACACTCAAGGAATTTTTATTTACACAATTTGAATCAATTTTTGGATTACAGATTTTTATGCTGGAAAGAAGACAGTCATTCCACCGATATCTTCATCTGCTCTACAACAACTAGAAACCTAATTTTGTGTTTCTTCCAACCTGTAGCTTGGCAGGATAAATGCAGATGTGTCACTGACTATTAGCTTAAAATAAATACACAATCTCATAACAGAAAAATATCAAGAATTCCATAAATTTGCTATTTTTTTCTTTAATAATTTCCAAAGTAATCAAAAACAGAGTTAGTTTTACTTATTAATGGAGAGATATTCAAGTAAGCACCTTTTGAAATAAACCTTAAAACTAGAAAGGTCTTCTGTTTTGTAGATTTATACTTATGAAATTAGCAGTATTTCTCTATTTCACACCAATGAAAATGTTATTTTACTCTTCAAGGACTCTTCTTAACTGAATAAATAAGAACAGTTAAAGATTTACTAGAAATTGCTGGGCATAAAAAAACCCCTTCTCTACTGCAGTAGAAACTTTATGTTTCCTATAAAATATGGTACACTATACAAAACAGGGCAACAGTCAATTTAAAAACTGGAGAGAAGGGGAATATATTACACAGCTTTACTTATATACTCACTACCTGGTCTACTTGTTTTTTGAACACTTAAATTCAGTCTCTGTCTAACGTACAGGAATTCTCATTTAACAGATTTCAGTGCGCCCCGACTCATCTGGCTACCATAAAGATGTCTTTTTACACATATTTATTAGCTTAGAATGTAAAGAATCAACATGAAAACTATGGCAATTCTGTTTCCCTAAGCATATTATACCTTTTTCATATGTACTAGAAAAAGAACATACAGCACTATTCATTTAGTTAAAGACCAGGAAAACATGACTAACCTTAGCTCCAGGAAGTACTTCATTTTGCTTTAATGTTAGGCTTAACTCCATTCTACCAATCAGCTTACAGATCTGTACAGGGTCAGAAGGAGTAATTTCTGGCAGGTTTCTTGTTAACTGTGGATGTGGCTCATAAATGATTTTTGGATTCCAGCTAGGTGAAAGCTTTGGTTCAGTTGCCTTAAAAAGTTACAGATAAAGGAATATGAATGTATCCCATTTCTTAAGGAAAAAAAATGCAAAATACAAGCATTTCAAATAAGCCTATCACACAAATAATCACTTTACAAACTATAAAGGCATTATAAACATGTATTGATAACTGTGAAAGAACAAGGCACATGGAATGTGAAGCATTAGGCCTTCAAGAAAAGAGCAAGCTGCCACAGAATAATGAATTACAGGGCTCTTAAATTTCTAGTTCTTAAAGCTGCAACCAGATTCCATTACAATATGTGCTAATTTCTACTCAGTCCTAAAGTCCATTTCCTTGCCTCTCCTCAAACTCAACAGGAACTGTTTATAAAACTTCCCAAACACAGATTTAAGTTCAACTCCTGTATCCTTTAGAATTAATCTAATATATTAGTGTACCAATATATTCTTCCATTAATTTACACCCTTACATAATGTATTTATTTTTACCAGCTGCGTCGTTGAACACACTGGGGAGGACTTTGCCGATGCAGGAAACTCATCCCAGAAGAAAGAGACACCTGAAAGCTGCAGCAATTTGTGAGCAAAAGCTGTGGGCTGATGTACATTAATTCCAGAGCACTCATCTGCAGTTTCATCACAGTACATAGTTCTGGGAGGCAAAAGAAAGGAAATAAAGACTGTGTGTACGTGCAAATCGTTACTTCTCTTGCGCCTTGTAGCCTTTAAGTTTGTACATGGTCGCTCTTTCCGTACTTTTACAGTGATGTTCACTGTCATGAAATGGGAATGGGTGGAAATCTTAACTTTTCTATGGGACACCACCAGAAAACCAAGCCATGCTTCCAGTGTGAACATACCCCAGAGAACACAGTAACCTGAAGCTTATAAATGCTTAAAACCAAATATATTTCATTAGCAATTCGCAGTAAGCATCAGTTTTATTTGATGCTAATCTCAATACTTTGCAAGAAAGTATGATTACACTCTCCCATAGGCTGAAAATAATCTACACTTAGAATATGTACAGTATTCATGTTCAAAGTAATTACAGAATTCACACAGGCTCTTTTGAAAGCTCACACAGAACCTAAATTCTTTCAGGGTTTGGGGGTTTTTTTCAGGACTGCACCTTTTTTTCTAAAAAGGCTTAAAGTATCTTACCCAAAAGGGTCAGTTCCCTTTTCTAACTGCACACATAGTCAACAATGTACACCAGCTGCTGAACAGATGAGAAATGTTACTCATTAACTGTAGAAGTTGATGAAAATGTATACTGGGAAAAAACAGAACTCTTCTAACGTGATGGTTAAGTAACTAGCATAAACATGCTAAGTGGAACCTGAGTGAAGGCAATGCTCACTTAACATCATAAAAGAGGTGCTCAAGAGCGAATGTCTAACTATATACTAAGAACATGTGTGTATGAGTAAAATGTGTTTTACAGGAAATGGCAAAAAGTGCCTTAGAAAAAAAAAATCCACATATTTATTTAAAAAAAAAAAAAATACCTTCCAACTCTGATTTCAAGCGCAGTTCCACTTTTAGAGTTTTCCGGCACATGTTCTATTCGTAACACAGTATCTAAAAAGGTAACTTTCACTCTTCTCAGAACTTAAAAGAGAAAACAAAAAAAAATACAGGGTAGACTATTAAGTCAAGTAACTGAATGATTACTTTTGTAACCATATTAAATAGTCTTAGAATTTGAGTTCTCAGTATTTATTTCAGTGGAAATTATCACTTGAGTTTAATTAGGTAACAACACTTCAAGAGACCATACAAACTCCTATTAAATGACCAGTATGTATACCCATAGCATACAACTGCTGTCTAAGGCTCAGACATTTGAGCAAGTGACAGTTCAAACCAAGTTTTCCTGTAGCTCAGCGTGGATGATCCTCAAGAAAAGTAACACCTTCATTGTGCACCATATGTCTGAACTATTAAGCACTGCTGCAGCAGCACGCAGCCTGGAATGAGTAATTCCGTCTCTAGATGGGACATGAAACATTTCCCTTAGTTCAGACCTTTCTGCACGAGGTTCTCCACCACATAATGTGGGCCATAGGCCCTTAGTTTTGTCCACTTGAAAAAAACACCTCCAACAAAAAACAGTTTCTGAGTACTTCTATCAACACGGTGTGATTATGGAGATACATACAACATGACACGTCAGCTTTGCATAGACACAGCTGAAAGAACATTCTCAATTTCTCCTTCAACAGCATCAGTATTAGCAATTGATGAATTACACAGCCATCTCCAAAACTAAGACATGTCACCAATCCCTCAGGCACAGATTTAGCTGGGTTTATTCTGGTGAAAACAAACACCAACTTGCCCTGAAACAGAGTTCAATCTGTCTATTGAGGAAAGTACACAAATATTTTAGGAAGTAAATGGGGCTTTTTTCCCCACTTCAAAATCAAGACCACTTGTCCTGCATTCCTCTTTAAATTTTACAAGCAATGCTAAGAAGTGAAAATTAGTCAGGTAAATTATGGCAGTTGAGATGCCAGTTTGTAAAACTGAGACACAACATAAACCAATTAAATCTCAGATGTTAATTCAGATCTCAGTAATTGATTCATACCTGTTTCAATAGTTTCTGCAAACTTCTCAAGTCCCTCAAAAGGCTGGGACCCTTCTCCTTGTTCATCTGTCAGTTTTTGGCTAAGACACTCTTTTGCAAGCTGCATACTACTGGTCATAAAACTTGACCAATACATAGGCTCAGAACCAGATGCTGTGGAGTAAAATAAGTCTTAATAAATTAAACAGGAAATTTATGAAACTATAAAGACAAAACAGAGCAATACATTTGGCACATCCAGAAAAGAGTTTCAACCGCTTAGTAAAAAGTTGTACTTAAAAACAGATTAGACTTTACTACTTTAAAATTAATGTAATCTATTTAGACTGCACTGGTAAGAGTCTCGTATTTGAAAACTCAGTATAAATAAGATAAAAACAAGTAATCAACAGGGTCATTGATTTTCAGCAGTGGTTTAAGTAATCTAAGCAATTAAATAATTTCTGGAGTTCTTTTACTATACTGGTATGTTTTTGCAAGTATAATTGGCAAAATGAAGTAAGTCAAATTTTTAAGAATTATTTCAAAGTTTCTTATTCCTCTTGAAACATATCCTGCATGGAGAAACACTAAGCAAGGTTTAAAATGTTACCTTAGCATATTATTACATATTTTAAATGCCTAACACAGACCTGACATAGTAAGTAAAGCATAACAAAATACTAGAGCACAGCAGGTATTAAGGTGAACAAGTTATTCATCAGCCAGATTAATCTAATTGACAATGCATCCCTATCAGCTAATGTCAAGGCCCTTGTGAGCAAATACTATAAAACTATGGATTAGAAAAGTTAATCAAATTCAACTATCACACTCCAGGATAGGCAGACAAAAATAACACTAGCTCAAATACAAACATGTTAAACAGGCAAACTGTTTCAGTTAAGCATTCAGGTCTGGAAACATCCACAATGTGGTGACAGATGTGTGGTAAAAGCAGCACCACGGGTTTTTTCTACACTACTTGGTCTATTGTAAAGCACTGTACATCAAAGAGAACTAACTGGATGCAGGTGAAGAAATAAAAGTTTCTTCCTAATACTACCATTCCTTCAAAGCAATAATCTTACAACAGAAAATAACAGCTCAAAACTTAATTCCAGTTGAACAACTAAAGGTGAAATGTAGAGTACATGTAAGCAAGTAAGTCATTTAAGGTAACTCACAAAAGATGAGAAATGGGCTTTACACATTTTTTTCTTCTTTTTATGTTAAAAAAAAATGTTTTCTTCCACCTTCTCTACACTACAAGAAGGAAGCCAAATTATAATCCTTCAGACATTCAAATAATTTTCACAACTAAAAATGCACTATGTGTTCCACAGAATTTATGGAAGTTGGATGACCAGTAAAAATTTATCACCAGGACAATCTAAACTAAGATCAGTAATAAGCATCTGGATACAAACAAGCTACAAGAACTCAGACAACCCTCCCAGCATTATAATCAAAATTAGTATGTATTTAGAGTACTTAAAAGTCATTTTTTCACACTGCAATAGCAATTAAATTGCATTTGTTGTTCTCTAAATATACAAGAAGATGCATCTTTTAGCCTAAAATGGACAAAGAAAGTCAGAACCTCCCGTAACCTCCTCCTCCCAGTCTTACACCATGGTGCTGTCCTGCTGCCACCCGACAGCCAACAACTAACACTGCCTCAGAGCACTGCACAAACACCACCCAAAAACTGCAGAAACTCCTACCCACACTTCCATTTCTAGAGGTCTGAAGCAGCTTGGATAACATACAACAGTAAAAACATTATAAGCATTTCCAGTTATTTAACAGAGGAACAACTACTGACTTGACAAGCAACTGACAAACACTTGACAGTTTCTTTTTTTATTAATTCTCAATCATTAATGTATGGAAGCTAAACGACATTTTAAATAAGGCTAAGAATTGACTAAAGTGAGAGCAGACTTTTGACTCTGAAAAACTGTAAAGAATCTCCTTTTCTAAAATCAAAAAATAAGCCTACCAAGCCTTGGTCTTGGCCTGAAGACCATCTCTAACCCTTTTACTTCTAATGCACAGTTATCCTGCAGCAACGACCCCCACGGGACAGATAAAGAAATTGACTGGATAAATCCATCTGTGACTTCCAGAGGTGCATCAGCAGACTCCAGGATCTCATTAAGACACTAGAAAACAATAAAAGAAGAATTTAAAAATCATAACATTTTTTAAAATCACAACCATAATTTTGCAACTAACAAATAAAACACTTTGACACGACTAGAAAACTAATTATACTCAGACAAAAAAAAAATAGACACTTTCAAGTATTTCAATTTCATTGCAATTTCACACTACCTAACTTTCAGAATTGATCTGTGGTGGCTGTATAATCTTTATTTTTGCAGTATACAAAAAAAGTCTGCTAACTTACTCTAATAAGTACTAGAATACTAACAAAAGTTAATCTGACCTCTCTTTGGCAGTATTTGAAGAAAACTGAAAACAGGCTGAAAGTAAGAGCACAGAAAGTACCTAGTTTCTACAATAGGAGTATTTCATAGCATGTAATTTGAATGTAAAGTTCATTTTTGATTTCTCTGTGACAGCGGAACAATAGACCCAAACAATCCTCCCTTGCTGTGTAACATACTTGCCATTTCTAAATCATATCTGCATTGTGACATTATAAACACTGCTACCATCAAGCTGCACAAAGTAGCACACCAGCTCTTTCGTAGTAATTTAGGATTTTCAAGTATTCCACAATCCTGAGAAGACTCCCTTGTGGCTCTACATAGGTTTCATTACATCCATACACATGAAACATATTCTTCACAGGCTAAAAAAAGTGAGTTCCTGCCTGTGCTTTGATTTAAAAATGTAGTTAAAACCTAAGTTCTTAGACAAGAAGTACTTAGGCTGCTTTAATGAAACAAATCCCAATCTTATTCACATACCGAATTCAGTGAGTGCAACTCTGCAGTGTAAACAAGGCCCTGCTAAAGACTGTGGTTGTAATAGTTACTGTGGACGTAATCTTCAAATGGCAAGAAAAAGTGTGGTTTTAACCTTCCTGAGTTTTGAACAAGGCCACTGATTTTACCTGAGAAAATGCATACACTCAACATCATAAGTCTTGAAAAAAATAAGGATTTAAAAGTTGTTTGCCATTTTAATTGCATTTAAAATTATATTCTTGTATCGTATTTATAATGATAAATTATATAGAGTAATTTAAACAGAAAGTTTTAAGAAAATTACATTTTTAATTCTTATGTCTCCAGGTGCAATTTTCCCATCATATTAACTTGTTGCTCTCCTTATGCTCTTAATAACCTTGCTTTTAGAATTTTGTTTGCCTTGCATGTTCAGCATTTATAGTTTCTGTTCCAAAGTTCACTCAAGCAGCAGAAAAAGACATCAACTTTAAAGAAACAGAATCTGAACAGTCCTATTGGAAAACTATTTAGGAACCAAATAATCAACTAAAATTCAGTGACATTAAAATTTTATAAAATAAATAATATAAAAGCTCAAACACACTTGAACATATATTTAAGAATTATACACGCGGCAATAGCATAAGATAAGGCAAAAATAGTTATTAGAGACAAAACTGTATTTTAAAATACCACAGGCACATTTAAATTACTTGAACAAATTTACAAAGTAATTTGCTATAGCAGGAAGTAAGCTAATTACCATATTTTGAATAAATCTGACTCAGATGTCTTTTTGCTACCCATGTGCATGGTGATAAAAAGTAAGTCTATTTTAGTACACTGCTTATTATTTCAAATAGAAATTTACTATCTAAAAGCAAAAAACTGAAGCACTCTTGAACTAGATTGCTTCATAAATAGGCCAGCTGTTCCTAGAAGGAAGTAATAAGAGCATTCCAAGTGAAATTTTGAAACTGAAGCACAGCCTTCACATCAGGACTTGTTTCCACATTATTGACCGACAGTCCACAAAAGTACTATTTAATGTATAATAAAATTCAACCACAAACATCATGCACTATGTTTTGATTCTTCTGAGCAGCCCAGGCCCCAAAAGGCAAAGGCATTACATTAATAGCCCCAGGAATTCCTATCTATCTCTACAATGTATAACCACATACAATGTTGGCTGAAGTTATCTACAGCGCAGTGATGAACAGAAGTACCCGCAAAAATGGATGCCATGTAAATATGCAGTCACCCTGGTGATTCACTGAGAACAAGGTTACAGTGACACGGGGAAAAGCAGAGCTGTACTGCTTCCGTGACATCTGCTTTTGCAATCTGTCATTCATGAAAGTCACGTGCAGAGAGCCTCAAACGTGTAATTGTTTACAAGTGGAACAGAAAAATGCTGATCCACAAACAGGAAGATCACCTAAGCATTACAGCATATTCATTTATTCACCGTGTGCTCGTTATGCCCACTTCATTTAGTGCTGGCCCCTGACTGCTTTGTTGTTAAGTATTTTCCATTTTAAATAATATCACTTTGACTTGCAAAAAGTGCTCGACACCCACTAGAGGGCATAACAATCCAATTAAAGCCAGGCAGCCTCACTGCAAGCCTGTCACAGAAAACAAGCTGCAGACACAGCCAGAAAAGAAAAGAAGGAGACAAACAAGCAAACCACAGAAAAAAGTCCACATTCAAACACCGGTAACATTGAGCATTTCTGCAATCGTCTGTCCCCTACCACTTCCAAGCATACTTTCACACAAACATTAAAAAGCATGACCTGAAAACATCACAAGTATTTTAAAATGTACCCTGCGTGGCCTAATACCAGTACATACTCTAGTAAAAATGTGGTTTGGAAAACATTGAAGCAAAGGACCTAGGTCATCATCTACACTACCCTGGAAGTCAGCGAATGATTCACTGCAGTGCTTAAGTCTCCTCATGACAGGCACTCTACTGACAGGTATTCAGGAACACTGGCAATTAAACCAAGAACCTTTACAAAATATTACAAACACAGTAAGCCAAAGGTCTGTCTCTGCAGTAGGCTGGAAATATACATGTCTGTGTATAGACACATACGTATAAAAACATACATGCCAGGACGAGTGGTGTGACAGGCCACCTGCTGAGCAAACTCCAGCTAAAATCAGCTCTTTTTGTCAACAAGTACTTTCACCACTACAAGACGAGGGGACACTCCTTAGAGATCTACACAGACTACGCTCAGCATAACACTATCATTTAGAACCAAGATGTCTCCATGACAAAGACAAAGCATAGATACCACAGCATAGATACTTTGTTTTCACCATCTCTAGCAGCCAGTAAACATACTCCTCATTAACAACAGGGATTGCTAGCTACACTAGAAATACAGTAGATTACTGGCTACACTAGCTCGTTCTCCCTGAAATATCAGCAGCTATTGCCTTCTTTCAGTTTTTGTTTCTTTGTCAGAATTAAAAATCATGCAATCGAAGTGTGGCTAGAAAAATCTGTAATAAATGCCACGAATTTGTTTAAAGTACTAGCATATCAGACAACAGCTCCCTGGATTCAGTGCAAGTCACGGCTATAACTTTTTGTACAAAAGAGGGTGGGTATCGAAAATAAAGTGGGTGGCAGCCGGGGGCAGATAATCAGCTGGTCCCTCAGACGCAGCAGGAGCCGGGGGGTGAAGCGCCTGCATCTCTTACCCACTTATCCAGAGGGACCTGCGTCAAGGAGCCGGTGCCCTGGTAGAGATCCAGGCTGAGCTGTTCCAGGCTGAGCTTCTCCTGCAAGAAGTGGCCCAGGTACCTCTGCAGCAGGTACCTGCAGGCTCTCTTCTTGATGGACTCCGAGAAAGGCCACGGCATGGCGGCTGCACGCCGGGGGCCGCGAGGCCGGGCGGCGGGACGGGGCCGGG
>WBMY01012365.1:445594-467650 GCA_013397315.1 Donacobius atricapilla
TTTTTTTTTTTTTTTAAGACAGCTGTAGACAGCTTTTTTTGAAGGAAGAAATAATAATATGACTTAGGAAGCTCCAGGATCTGCAACAATTGATCTAGTTCCAATTTGGAAGTGATACAGTTTGCACACACTGTATATTTAGTGTACATGTATTCAAGAGTCAGTGAAACCTGTATCCCAATTGCAGATTTTAATAAAAACTGTCTTGATGATTACACTTTACAGAACAAGGGAAAGTTTTCAACTTACGTTGTTGCCTCAGGACATCAATATGGAGCTGGGGAAGAACTCTTTCACTACTTTTTTAAGGTAGACATCCAACTACGTTTGAAGAATCATTTAATTTNTCAGTATTTCTCAAGAATTGTCTCCTTTCCTGCTATTCTATTAATTATTCAATAAACTGAACTTTAAATCTTGAATATATAGATTTGCCTAGTAATCAAATGTTCCTTTTTTAGCTCTAATTAAAAGTAATCTTTCTTCTCACTTTATTCTCTGTATTTTCAGATAGGTTGGCTTGGTGAGACTCCTGCAATACCTGTTTTTGGAGATGGAAACAATATTATTCCAACCATTCATATTCATGACTTAGCAGTGTAAGTAGAAAAAAAGTTCTCTGAGCAATAATTGATACCTAGCTAGATAACAAATCAAAATCCACTAGAGAGTACTGAGGTTTTTAAATGGGGTGTGTTGGCTTAAGGTCACTCTTGGGCCCTTTTAACTGAGTCAAACAGAGCTTTCAGTTTCTTTAGAAGTAGATGTGCCTTCTGGAAACCTTATCTGACTGATGCACTGGTGCTTTGCTTTTAATAAATGACAAGTCATGCTCAGTCTAGAGTGTGATGCCAGTTAACTGGCACAGAACTGGAAATGAACTGTGGACTTTGCACTAGACTAGGACAGTATCTTCTACTAATAAAGCTTTTTATTATTTTAACTTCTTTCCAAATAAAATGTGTAGTTGTGCTTCTTTATTAAGTAAAAAAAATATATATGAAAATGTCATGCTCTGAAATGTTCTGCAAGAATTTGCAGACTCTTGGTAATGTTTCATGGAATGCATTTAAGCCCAGGATGCGTCTCCAGATACCAGCCCGGACTGTACCTCCTATGTTTCAGAGTGTTGCAAAATGTAGCAGACCACAGGCCGGACTTGCAGTATATACTCGCAGTAGATACATCGGTGCACACCCTTGAAGAATTAGTTGAGGTAAGAGGGTTGATAAAAGATTTAAGTTTCTTTTTTGTTTGTTTTTTTTTTCCTTTTTTAGTATATCTGTATGTAAGGTTTTAAAACTATGCATTTTACTGAAGTAGGAGTTCCTAGGTCTTCCTGAATTATCTTGAGTAAAAAATTACATGGAAGATTACTTCAAAATCCTCTAAGACTTCTGTCCATTAAACAAAATAGTTACTTGATCTTGCAGAACCAATTTTTGCAGTCTTATCATTAGCTGAAATAGAAATTTTACCCAAGAAAGTTATGGAGAATTGTTACAGGATTCACAGAACTGTGATTAGATACTCAGTCTTTACTATGTGTTTTCCTTCATATTGTGGAAGATACCTTGTTTTTCCAAGAGTATTGAAATTAAGTCTAGAAGTAGTCTGAATGACTGAATGCGCTGTGATAGTGAGAGTCAACTCATAGGACACTTGCTCATGTAGATGGNGAATCATTTAATTTCCCAGGGCAAACGGTACTGGAATTGAATCCATTTTTAGCAACCTCGGTATCGTAAACTCAATGCTGTCATGAGCAGAACTGTTTATTTGATCCTTTTGAAATATTTTAGCTACAGTGGAAGTGTTTTTCCCTTTTTTTTGGCTCTATTTTTTCTTAGATATTTCTCTGGGTTTTGAACAGTATCTCCATATATACTTTCAAGTGAGAACATGTCTGTCGTGTAAATGGAATCCAGGGAAATGTCATTCTCAACATTATATCAAAACCATTAAAAAAGTCTCTTCCCCCCCNGGACAGTATCTTCTACTAATAAAGCTTTTTATTATTTTAACTTCTTTCCAAATAAAATGTGTAGTTGTGCTTCTTTATTAAGTAAAAAAAATATATATGAAAATGTCATGCTCTGAAATGTTCTGCAAGAATTTGCAGACTCTTGGTAATGTTTCATGGAATGCATTTAAGCCCAGGATGCGTCTCCAGATACCAGCCCGGACTGTACCTCCTATGTTTCAGAGTGTTGCAAAATGTAGCAGACCACAGGCCGGACTTGCAGTATATACTGGCAGTAGATACATCGGTGCACACCCTTGAAGAATTAGTTGAGGTAAGAGGGTTGATAAAAAATTTAAGTTTCTTTTTTGTTTGTTTTTTTTTTCCTTTTTTAGTATATCTGTATGTAAGGTTTTAAAACTATGCATTTTACTGAAGTAGGAGTTCCTAGGTCTTCCTGAATTATCTTGAGTAAAAAATTACATAGAAGATTACTTCAAAATCCTCTAAGACTTCTGTCCATTAAACAAAATAGTTACTTGATCTTGCAGAACTAATTTTTGCAGTCTTGTCATTAACTTAAATAGAAATTTTACCCAAGAAAGTTATGGAGAATTGTTACAGGATTCACAGAACTGTGATTAGATACTCAGTCTTTACTATGTGTTTTCCTTCATATTGTGGAAGATACCTTGTTTTTCCAAGAGTATTGAAATTAAGTCTAGAAGTAGTCTGAATGACTGAATGCGCTGTGATAGTGAGAGTCAACTCATAGGACACTTGCTCATGTAGATGGAGGAAATGTTACATAAGTACCAAATATAACAGCCTTTTAATTTTTTTTTTTTTTTTTTGTATCAAAGAGAGTTTAATGAAACAGGGAGCTCACTAGAAGATGAAATCTGTGCTTTGGTGTAGGTAGGCCCCCCCAAGGAGAGTGGTTGGTGTCCTTTCATGCGTATGTGGTTGCTTAGAAATGTGAGATAGAGGACAGGAGTAAATGGACAGTTTTTGGGGACAGGAAGTCACCAGTGGAGAGGGTGCTACAGAGAGTTGCTTTGGCAGGGAGCTGCACTAGCCTGGGGAAGACTGGAAAGGTGTATGGGAAAAAAACACCTTACAGCTAGAAATAGCTGAAGATTAGAAGAGTGTTTGGAAGGAGCATCAAATATGCCTTTTTCATGCTTACTTGCATTTGGGTGTCCACTAAGTTACATCATTGAAACCAGAATTCTGGATTATTTGATCTGATGTTGTTACAGTCCAGTTTAAACCCAGAAGAGCAAAGAAAGCCAAGTCTTTGTGCATAAAATGGAAAGAACTTTGAAAGTTCAAAATACACCTCAAAAACCTGATTAAAACAAAGAGAGGTTAGATGCTGGTGCTAAAAAATTGATTTTTTTTTTTTTAACAGTAGAAGAGGCAAAGAGAGAGGGAAGAGAGAAGGAAAGAGGGAGGGAGGGAAAGAGGGAGAGAGAGAGAAAGAGAGTGAGAAAGAAAGAAAGAGAGAGAGAAAGAGAGAGAGACTTGTGCGAGGGACCAGGGAGAGAATGACAAGGTTTAGGTGGAAGCTTATCAGCCATCCGCGGGTCTCGTTGCTCCCCTCCATCTGGACTTCTGGCGGTGGGGTCCCCGCGCCGGCCGCCCCGCCGAGGAGCGCCCAATGCCGTGGGTGACTTAATACACGCTGTGGGCAGGTGGGGACGCCCAGGTGCCTCCCTTGCAGGGGGCCAGTTTCACACTGCCCCTTGCAACGCTGAGGAGCTGTTGCGTCATGCTGCAGTGCTCTGGTGCAGGGCGGGGGATCCCTTTGTGGGGGGGGCCCTTTGATGAGCCATGGCACCCCTTCTGCTGCGGGTAAGCTTTTCCCCGGGTGAGGCGCCCCTCGGCTGCGCGGCTCTGCGCAGCGGGGGAGGGCGTTCGCTGCCCCCCAGCGCGCACATTTGGTGAGAGGCTCGGGGAGAAGCCTGGCAGCTGATAGCCCGGGGGCTGCGGTCACCCCTCAGAAGGTGTTAGGCTTGTGCTCAGTGAATGTATCCCTTTTCCCCTGCCCTGAGTTGTTACTTTATCTTATCTTCATCAGCGAGCAGTCCGGGGCCTCAGTCCGAGCCCCATTCAGGGCGTGGTGATCTTCGCTTCCGCCTTTTTAATACAGCTGTTGCTATAACAGGCAAAAGTCCTTCATGAAAATGTTCAAGTCATAAACTGTAATATTTCAGTCTTCGATAACGGTCTATATACATATTTATGATTTTATGGACTGTAGTGGAGTTTAAATCTGTTTTAAAGAGCTGTAGGAGGAACTAACAATTTCTGTCTAATGATGAAATGCAAATTATATAAAGAGACTTATCAGTGGCGTTGATCTGAAAACCCTTCCCAATTGTTAATGGAATTGAATACCTCAAGAACCTGAAGTGAAAGTGCTGGGAAAATAAAGATCTCCAAACAGATCTTAAGCACTAGGAATTTATTCATACATTCAAGAGCTTTATAAAATTTTCCGTCGGTTTGGGGTTTTGTTTGTTTGGGGGGGTTGTTTTTTCTTTTTTAATTGCAGACACTAAGGAAGAAGTGTTACTGAGCAATCAAAGGCTATTTAATACTAACATTAAAGTTAAAATATTGTTCTTAGATCTATTTCAAATCACTATCCTGATTTTCCAGGCACAATGTAACATAAAATTTAAAGCACAGATTTTATCCACAGGAATCCTGTTCAATTTTTTATATTAATATGATTTGTTGAGTGGTTTTGGTGTGGGCTTTTTGTTTATTTGTTTGTTTGTTTGTTTGTTTTTCTGATAGTGTATCAGTAAAAATATTGGACCAGGAAAAATTGAGAAGGTTCCAAAAGAAAATGCATTCCTGAGCAAAGAGCTAACAGTCAGTACTTTTCTTTCTTTTATTACTTCAGGAAAGTACTTAAACTTAAAAATATAATATAATGAAATATATAATTTCTTTTTTCTTTATTTCACCAGAAAAATTTAGCTCCAAAATATGGTTATAAATATTTAAAATGAGTTTAAATTTGAAAATAAATGAAGTAAATTCTAGCTATCATAAAACACAGAATCTGGAAGAGTTACAGCCTCATTTAAAAGAATAAAACACTGAAGCTCTGATGTCACTGTTCTCCTTAGCATTAGGGAGTACTCTAACAAAACCTACACAAAATGATAAAAAGAACAACAACAACAAGTTAATAATGCAATGCTGCTAAGGCTGATGAACACAGAATATGCAAATTATGTTGTATTCATCTGTTTATCTACAAATAAATTGTTCATAGGAGAAATAAACAAAATACAACCCAGATAGTTTTCAGATGGTACCTGATAAATTCATGAAAGAGGTGATACCTTGCAATTAGATGAAAACTTTTCATTGTACAGAATAATTAGTTAGCATTGCATGTTCTAATAGACCATGAGAACACTCAAATACAAATATAAATTGAAAATTAATATTTTTTAAAAACTTAAAACATCTGCTTTGCTTTGTATGCAAACCTTTCCCAATGCTTTCATTCTTTCTATTCTCCCCATCCATTCAAATCTCTTGTTCCAGCTGTTTTTTTAACACACATAGCTTAAGTCTATAAATAAACGTAGCTTTGTTCCCTCAGCAAATGCAATTGGATATGTTGTTTGTGAATCTGCGAATGGAACCTACTTATCTGAAAGAGAATTTCAACATTAAGTGGGTCGCTGAGGAAGGACTGATAGAGAACATTGCACAGGTCGTCAGAGAATACAAGCAAACTCGAGGATTACTGGTAATGCTTTGGTATATATTGCTTTAAACTGCCTTTCTCTCTTTATCCCCAATAGAAATGGTTATATAAACACAAGTCTTAAATTGATAAGTAAAAATACATAGAAGATGGTTATAGATGCAAAATAAGTGAACATAAAACTTAAAATTGAATTGAAGAAATTTAATAAGAGGAAATATAAGTTAAAAATTAATGACCAAGTTTTATTTCCCTTTTATGCCTAAAACTGAAATTCTGTAAATACAAATTAGCTTCATGATGGAAAGCTGCTATTCTGAGGCTACTTTCTTTATGCAGTATATGGCACTCTTGGTAAATTTTGCCTCAGAAATACAGTTAAGTGTATATTTTATTTAAGCTTTTTTTATAATAGTCAATAGTTAGGTGAGTATTTTGTGTCCTGTATATTCAGTGAGTGTGGATATTCCAGTGCAATATAGCCTTCATTTTACCCTGCTCTGTTGTGTAATTTACAGGGCAACTTCACTACGTTAGCTTAATATTTAGAACTTTTGTATTCAAATGTATAAGTTACTGAAAGGTGCAGAAAAATGCTTGTTTACATTCCAGGATTGATAAAGGTGTTTAGCATGTCTATATCTGGTTCAAACTTTGACAAAGGGTTCAGGGCATATAAAACATGAAGCTACTATTGTTTAAAGTTATTTATTGAAAGTCCCTTCATAGCTCTGAGTGGATTATCAGGTCTGTGTTTGGGTTAAACTATTGCATCTAGGTACATATGCATCTAACTCAAAAAAAACAGAACATACCAGCTAGCAAGGCGAAGGAAGGATAGCTAGACTGTCTCTGTCACTGCTCTATTGCAGAGTTTGTACTGTCAGATTTACTGAACTAAGATATGCACCTAATTATGTATGATTTTGAGTTTATTGCATAAGATATTTAATAAGTGTATACTGGAATACTAATTGCACTTACTCATCCTCAGGCTAGGTAGGCTGAAATGAGACATCACTTAAAATTGTGATGGATCTGGAATTTTTGAGGTCAAAATAATAATCTTGATGACAGCAACTCTACCTCAATTGGGAAGAAGAATTATTGCATGTTTATGGTAGAATATCTGCTACTACATTCCAAAATTTATCCTATCTGTGGGATCCTATGCATCCTATCTAATCTAATGCATCCTATCTGTGGGATTGTGTTTCACCTCTTTGGATTATTCAAACATTAACTAGCCACAACAAATTGGTCTATAAGTCTACTAAATAGAAGCATGCTTTTTCTCCAACAGTAAGTTTCTTCATTTAAGTAACTATGTTATTCGAGACCTGTGGGTGATGGAGAGGATATTCAACAATAAATAAATAAATGAATAAACAAAAAAACCCTTTGGTTTTAAGTACAATTGCTATTTCCTGTTAGTCATATTAAAAATATTGTTCCTTTTGTATAAAAAATATGCTGTTTGAATAATGTTATATCTTTATCTTTTTTCCAGCCTCTCAAAATTTATGTTCATGGCCCTCCTGCATCTGGGAAATCTACCATTGCTAAGGACCTCTGCAAACACTACAAGCTACATTATGTTAGGATAAATGATGCAATTTCTGAAAAAATTGCAGATCTGGTGTGTTGCTGTTTTCTAATATTCCTTCTATTTTAATTTCTCTGGTTTTAAAATGTTTGGCAGTGTCTTGATTTGAAAGACAGGTATCTGCTAGGGAGGGCAAGACCTCCCTTTGGAATGGAGAATTCAAACCCCCTCCCTCCGAATTATTAAAACTTTGATATTAAATCGGCTCTCAGGCAAAGATATGGGGATAGGAATAACAGCTCTTTACTAATATGTATAACAAGGCAAACAAACAACAACTACAGCGTTAATGATAGACAAAACCAGGAACCTCAAGGGGCTTTTGTTTCACGAAACCCGGGGCAGTCCAGTCTCGGTGGAGAGCTCTGAGAGCCTCAGGCTGGAACGGTGGAGAATCCCGGGCTGGTGNACCCCCCAACAGGCAGCATTTAAAAATTATTTATAATCTCATTATTTTGGAATGGAATTATCTTTCAACATACTGATCATCCCTGGTGGTTGCACTGAAATCTTTTTAGAGAATGAAAATTACTCAGTATCTCACTGTCCATGGGCACACATAAAGGGAATTATTTGGTTTTTTTCTTGTATTACATCTGGTTATAAAATAAATTTGGTTGTGGAATTTCTGAGCCAATTCATATTTCTGTTCTTGAAATCAGGAGCAAATTGTGGCTAAAGAACTTGACAGGTTGAAAGTAGAAGTAGAAGGAGAAGATGTACAGGAGGAGGAGGATGAAGATGTAGAAGCAGCAAAGGAATTATTAGAGGATATAAAAGAAAACATGAAGCAGAATAAAGGTAGGAAATACAAAGTATGATGATGGGATTCAGGTAGCTAGTACAACTCTATACAGAGGGAAATCAGGAAATAAATTGGTGGTCTAGACTTTTACTTCCTATTAAAATCAAGAATCAACTGGACAAGGGAGAGGAAATATAATGAAGGGTTTATGAGTTGAGATAAAGACAGGGAGAGACCACAACCTGAGTACTGTCATAGGGAAAACACACCTGATTTGGGGAAATTACTTAAATGTATTAGCAATCAAAATCAAAGAACCCACCCCTCCCTTCTCTCCTGAATTTAACTTTATTCATGATTCGTTACGTCCTCCCACCAGCAGCACAGGGAGATGGAAAATAGGGGTTCTGGGCAGTTCATCACATGTTGTTTCTGCTGCTAGTTCCTCCTCAGGGAGAGGAATGTTTTCCCACTCCATTGTGGGGTTCCTCACACAGGAGAGAGTCCTCCACAAACTTCTCCAGTGTGTCTTTCCATGGATTACAGTTTTTTTGTGAACTGCCCCGTTGTGGGTCCTGGCCACAGGCTGCAGTCCTTCAGGCACAGGCTGCTCCAGCACAGGTCCCGCATGGGGTCACCAGTCCCGGCAGCAAACCTGCTCTAGACTGGGCTCCTCTCTTCATGGGGCTGCAGGTCCTGCCAGGAGTCTGCTCCAGTGTGGGCTTCCCATGGGATCACAGCCTTCTTTTGAACATGCACCTGCTCCTGAGTGGGCTCTCCATGGGCTGTAGGTGGATCTCAGCTCTCCCCTGGAGCTCCATGGGCTGCATGGTGACAGCCTGCTCACCATGGTCTGCACCACAGACTGCAGGTGGATCTTTGCTTTGGCACATGAAGCACCTCCTCCCCTGCTTCTTTGCTGACCTGGGTGTCTGCAGAGATGTTTCCCTCACAGATTCTCACTTCTGTCTTCCCTGACCACATATACTTCACAATGACTTTTTCCCTACATAGATATTTTTTCACAGAGGCTCGCTGCTTGGCTTAAATTTGGTCAGCAGCAGATCCATCTTGGAGCCATCTGGCGTTGGCTCTGTTGGACATGGGAGAAGCTTCTACCAGCTTCTCCGAGAAGCCACTTCTGTAGGTCCCCTGGCTAATAAAACCTGTCCATGCAAACCCAATGCAACTATACCCTTGTATATTAAAAGTGATATATTTTTAAAATATTTTGGTGCTTCTTTAATTTCTACTTCGGATTTTTTAATAATGTCATGTTTTCTCCTCAGAGCAGAGAGCATAAATTTACATAACATAAAGTAAAAAGCTGGTGAAATATACCTTTGTCAAACTTGCAAAAATAAAAGTATTCTAGTAAAAACGAGTGCATGCTCATAGGAAATTGTGGGGATTATTTAAGAACCTCATACATCATTAGAAATTAAATACTGTTTTTGAAAGCCTGGAAGGAATTTTAAAGTCTGCAGATCGAAAAAAGTTTCTTTGGTGAAAAGTATTAGTTACCACCTGTATATGAATAATGCCATGTAGTTTTGGTCTTAGTGCTTAACATTTTCCATGTGGTATAATGGGATCCCCCTTAAAAATGCAATCTGTTGCTAAGGGTTTAGCTGATTAGGATCTTGTGTATCTGCAAAGAAATGAACTTCTTACAAATCTGGAAGCTTCGGTAATGAGATCTATGGGAGCATCTCTTCTGCATGCTTTGATGTGTTGTTTAAAATAAGAATGCCTTTTGAAATAATTACATGCTTTCATTATTAGAATAGTTTATAAATAGTTAAGACTTTTAATAGCCAAAGCAAAATAAAGTAGGAAACTGGAGTTAATGTCTGCAAAAAAGCAAAAAATCTGGTCAAACCTGACTTTTTCCTTCTATATATTTTCTCAACAATATAGGGCAAGTAAATAAACCAATTTGTATCTCAACCTGTCTGAAAATAAAATTTGTGGATCCTACCTCATGTCTTTTTTGCAAGACTATCTTTAAGTCTTGCTGTAAAATGCAAATAGAAAATTATTGATTTCTTGTGATTTTTTTCTATAAATATTTCTTTACTGCTTCTATTAAAATTTGATTGTAGTATTTAAAATAAAACTAACTTCATGTTTAGATCATTAAAGTACTAATATTTATATCCTTGTAAACACAAAGGTAATTTTATGTTATATCAACACCTTAAGAGATTGCTGACAATGCATAATATACAAATAGTAACTCAAAATATTTGAATTTTAGGGTCTGAGTAGAAGAAAAATGTATTGAAATGTATTAAATGCTAGTAAAATAATTTCAGATCTCTTGTTTCTATAAACTAGGTACCTATTAACCTTCTTTGTCTTAGGTCGTCTAGGTGATGAGTATGTTATTAAAATTATGAAGGACAAGCTCATGTCTATGCCTTGTAGGAATCAAGGATATGTTTTAGATGGGTTCCCAGAGACCTATGAACAGGCAATGAATCTTTTTAAAGGTATGCACTGCTTGGTTTGGTTTTGTTGCTACTTTTGTTTTTATTGCTGCTGATGTTGTCATTATCATTATTTTTCCCAGAACCGTACTGCTTGAGTGTATCATCACTGTAATGACTGCAGTGCAAGATACAAAACAAAGCTTTGTGATGTGTGATTAGTAGAATGTCAGAAGGACTGTAATGTGCCTTACTTAATTTATGCACAAGAGAATTTTTAGACTAGCTTTCCTCATAAAGTAAAAAGTAAATGCACAAACATAGAGGATACTTTCTTGTCCAGTGTTGGTCTACTCCACTTAAGCAAGCTCTACAGCAGAATTTCTTCATAATGTTTAAAGGCTACTGAATGAGGGGGTCCAGCCAGTCCACGAATTCCTATTTGGTGAGCCAAGTTAGAGTGCATTTATTAGATGAGCTACGGTAGATATGACTTCAGAGAAGCACCGCAACACACATTTCAAATTGTGAGCAAGCGGTGTTTGTACATTAAGACCAAGAATCATCTTCATGTTTAAATTACAAGTGAGGTTTGAAGGTACAGAAAAAACAGTCTTGTTCAGCTTTGTGTGATGTTCTGCAAATGGTCACGCTCAGCTGATACTCTACAGGCTATTTTACTGACTACTCATAACAGCAGACTCTTAGTGGAAAAAACCATTTTAACCATGGAATTGTAAAATATTTCTACTCACTGTTCTGAGTCTCTATTTTTTGCAGAATAATTTATTGGGCAGGAGGAGAGGCCAAAGATAAGACATCAGTTTTAAAATTGGACAAATTTAAAAATTGTGTGTGCATGTACATACATCTGTGGTACAGGCAAACAACTACTAGTGTCCCAAGGTACAATTCTGTGGTGCTTGACAACATGAATTACTTACTGCATTCTCTGAACTGGTGTCACGGTTAGATTAATTTCCAATTATTAGTATAATTTGGACATTGGCAAACCTGTGTTTTACTGGGTACATTTTTAGCAAATATAGTGATATTGTTGCTTCAAATAAAAATGTCAATAATTTCATACTTTTGTTTTAGTAGAAGACGATGAAGAGGAAGAGGAAGAAGCAAAAGGCAAAATGCCTAAATTTAATGAAATAATCATACCTGGTAAGTTTGATAGATTTCTTTTCAAATAAACTGAGGAGTTTTATTTTCTAATTAAATAAACTGTGGAAATATTGCAGCCGCCAACAAGAAGTCTAAAATATCACTCCATCTGTTCCTATTTAATTTAACTTAAAAAAACCCTATTTCATGTAATGCTGCTGCCCTCAAATTTAAAAGTGAACAATTAATCATGGAATCGTTTAGGTTGGAAAAGACCACTAAGAGCATCAAGTCAAACCATTAACCCAGCACTTCGGAAGTCCACCACTAAACCATGTCCTTAAGTGCCACATCCCCCTATCTCTTAAATGCCTCCAGGGATGGTGACTCATTCCCTTCTGCAGGCAGCCTCTTCCAAAGCTTGACCACCTTTTTCTTGACAAAGTTTTTCTTAATTAAAAGGAAAGGTTTGGTTCAGTTTCTGGGTTGTTTTTTTTGTTTGTGTATTTTTGTGAAAATGCCATCAACTGTTGACTGATAACAACAGTAGTGGCTGTCTTGTTGTGATTACAGCAGCTCAATGGAATAAAAATGTAATTCATTAGTTATGCTGGGAATTAAAATAGAGTGGTTTTCATCTGTGTAGAAATTGCTTTATCCTGCTGTTTTTGCTTGATTCCTTTGGAAATTTTGTATATATTCAAACAATATATTCTTTTTCACAGAATTTATTTTTTCTTTGACTGCGTCCGATGAATTCCTTATAAACAGAATAATAAATCTGCGAGAGAGTGAAGTTGCTGGAACTCATTATACTGAGGATCAGTTCCTGCAAAGTCTGAAACACTTCCGCAGGTTAAATACCGATGATATGACTGTTCTCAACTATTTTGATGAACTTGAAATACATCCTCAGTTTATTGGTATGGAATAATAAAATCAGTAGATAGAACATGAATAAAAAAAAATTATTCTTACAAATTTAACACAAAAATCAAAGACTAAGTGTCCATATATAAATAATATTTTTATTAACATTGCAGAATACATATACAACAAGCATTTAATTATATACCCGCAAGAAATGTTCTTTTACAGTTAGCCTGTTTCTAAAATTTGGGGTGTTGGTTGTTCATTTTTGTAACGTTAATTATTTAAATAATTTTATGTCTTAGGTTACAGATCTCTGCACTGGCATCCTTTCAGATAGGTGTATGAGTACATTTTCATGGACATAAACATTACAGTTCCTCATATTTTTTTCTTTAAACTTATCCTAAGATGCTATTGTTGTCCACAAAAAATGGATTCATTACCTGGTGGGCAACAAACTAATAATTACACCCTGAGGAGAGGCATTGGTTGTTTATTTCAGAGGTGTGCTAACCTCTGTGCTTGGTGATACTCCACAAATCAAGTACCCCTACTATCAAAACTTTTCACTACACATTTTACCAAAGGGATTAGTGTTTATTGGCTAAATATTACGTAGTTCTCTTATTAATTAGTATTCAATCTTCTATTGCATAATTATTCTCTTGCATCTCATGCTCAGTGTTTCTTTTCTTTGGGGTCAGTGGCTTTCTTGAGTCGGTGGTCCTTGAGTCTGTGGTGGTGATTTCCTCACTGCTGGCATTAACTTTTACCCAGCCGAAGTTGATTGCAGCACAATTTCTGAGTTGACTTTAGTAGTTTCTTCCTTATCTTGGGCGTTCTGCCAAATGTCCTTATGGCCTGTAAATTCTGCATTCTTGGTGTCCACTATCAGTGGTACATCCTTATTCTAAAACTTGTTAATGGCCCATTGGTCTGAGATCACTGAGCCTTGTCCAGGCCTAAATCTTAACAAGGTAATTCTACCAACAACTAATTTGTTTTTCTAACACCTGGACATCATTTAGAGCTTGCTGTCTGTTTCATGGGTTAAATCTGCCTTCTTGTTGATCAAACTTGAAAGTATACGAAGATGAAACATCAAAGAACATAATTTCTTAAGAAAAATTTTACATTTTCCACACTTTGCAACTCCATGAAAATATGTGGGAAATCTGTAAATTAAGAAGCATTTAAGAAAATTATTAGAAATTAAAAGTGGAAGGCTGGGACTGAATCTGTTTTGCACTATACCTGTATGTGAGAAAATTTGTCTTCCCTACATACTATCTAGATAATTGTGATCACTGGGAAATCTTGAGAAGATAACTATAATCAGATTATTCAATGCCAGTGAGATCAGAGTGACAGCGTTCTAAAGAAAAGGTGGGGTTTTGGGCGGAGAGGAGAGGAAAGAAAGAAGGGTGAGAACTCTGCAACTAAAATCAAGCTGCTGATATTTGGAACGTCTATTTGAGATGAATTATGAAAAGTTAATTTTCAACCCCCTTAGCCATAACTGATTTTCCAAGTATTTTATTTATTGTCAGTCATGGAGATTATTTTGAAAATAATAAGATATATCTGCTGTTAGGAAGTGTAGTACTGGGAAAAAAATAGTGAGTTGGTATAATTATTTTAGAATTAGGGAAATTCTACTATGAAAAGTAAATGTATGAAATAGCAAATATTAAGGTCTGATGCTATCAATTTGTCATATTCTTAGCTTATGCACTTCTAGATATGCAAGTAGAGGCACTGTCAAAGAATTCTGCCTAAAGATTATTCTTAAACTGTAGCCCATTCCAAATACAGAAACTCATTTGCCTACTGATTTTAATTATTGCAGTATCACAGCTGTGATGTTCCAGATGATTTTCACATTGAGTGTATGGCATTGATTCTCCTGTTCAAATGAACATCATCTTTAGATGCTGTTTGTCTCAGAACTCTCTTTACCTGTGTTTACATTCCTGGCTGTTACCCATGGAAGTATGCAAGTGTGTTGCTTCTGCTGTAAAATGGTAGGAACAGATTACAAAGATAACCACTGGGAATCTTTCAGCTCAGCCAATACCCTTCCACTGTACTCAATGTTCCAGCTGGATTTTCAAATGCATCGAATTAAGTAGCAGTGGATTTAATCAGAGACCCAACTGCTTTCTCATTCATATTCTGAAGAAGGGGATAAAAATTATGCTTGATTTTTTAAATATTGTTCCAAAATAATAAAAGTTTTCTTCCACCTTAAATTTAAAAAATTGTAACATATGGTTTTATGTATCATTTTTATGATAATTATTTTTTCTGAGTTTGAAATACGATTAGTACAAAAGAGTGGGCTTCAAGATTCTGGAGACTCAGCTTTGCTTTGATGACTCACTGTATGAAGACTGCAAGTTGGTTATCTTGTGTCTCGTTTTTCTCATTTGCAAATTGGGAATGGTGACAGCCATATTAGATCTTATACAAAAAGGCATGTTAAATTTGCAACAGCAATTTCCTTTGAAGACCTTAATTTATTAGCTCCTTCTCCAGGGGTTTTTCCTCTCATCATCATCAGTGCTGACTTCATTTTTCATTTAAAAAGACATTAGTTTTTGAGGATAAATGTAGTTAATTATTGCTGCAAAAGGTACATTGTACTCTTCTGGGGCCATCTGAGAAAAAAATGCAGTCTTTGAGACCTCAAATTCCACGTTGATACCATTCTTAGCAATACTTTAAATTACTAGAAAAGTGAGTTTCACTGTACTTTGTATATCCAGGTGCAGCTAAAATTGTAGGAATGATGGGCTGTTTGCCAGAGCAAATATATTGCTTTCATTTGGAATACTTCAGGGATGTAATTCCTGATTTTTTGAATGACGAAGCTTTAAAATAAGTTTTATCACAGAGAATTATATTAGTTCCCTCCTCAATTCATGATCAGAGTTTGGATTTGAGGTCCAAATCACAAACACTTTAACTCTTGGAAAAATGGTGGCAGTATCTGAGAGTCTGATTCTGTCTGAATTGGTGATTAGAAAGAACTGGAAAAATGCTTTGCCACTGACTTTCAAAATAACTTCCTAAAGAACTATGAATCAGGGCCTACTGGATTTTCATCTAAATTCTGTATTCTAATTCTTCTTTTTCCTTTCATTTGCATGCTCTTCTTACCCATTTTTGTGCTTTTACACCCTCCATTTCATGCCCCTGAACAAGCCCTTTACCTTAGTATTCTCTACCTCAAATGCCCACTTTTCTTTTTTTCCATATACATTCCTGTACTGTTTCTGCCTGCCCACACTGAATGCATACAGAAACTAGAGAGCCCCGGAGAAAGCCTTTGTTCTTCTGTATTTTTTCTTTTTCTTCTTTCTTGTCAAGTTTAACGTGCAAGTAACTTCCAGCAACTAAAAGGGGAGAAGGAATAAAATGAAAGAGAAGTTCTTGTTCAGTCTTTATGTTCTTACATGAAGCTACAGATTTGTTTTGCAAATACAACACAGTAAGAGATCAACTAGAGAAGGGTCTCTATTTGTATTAGTAAATCTGTATGAGTGAAAACATTGGAGTTTGTGCCACGTCCTAAGAACCTATTGTGTAGCATTTGGGGGAGAGAAGGCAAAAACTGATGGTTTTGTGCATCTGGATAAGTTGATATAAGTTTAGTGTCAGGAACATCTCTGAGAGTTGGTAGTTGACCTCTTTTTGGGTTTCGAAACCTGGGCAAGATGTAATTGTTAAACAATAGTTGTAAAATTTATTTTAGTATGTTTCTTCCTTATATAATCTTAAAAGCCAAACTATTTTAGCTGAAACTGGTAAAGAAAATCAGATTTAGAAAACTTCTGTATAAAAAAAGTTCTATATAACAAAATTTGACATCTAAAGGCAATTGAAAACAACATCTTTTATTTGAAAATCCAGATAACACGAACACAATATATTTTTAGGTCTTGCATAATAATTGATGATTGTTGACAAAAACCTTGAAATGGTTCTCTCTCGTATTGTTTAAAAGATATAGCTGTATATGAAGATTCTGAGAACAGACTTACTGTATCAAAAATCATCAAAGAAATTGGAGAACCTCGAAATTATGGCTTGACAGATGAAGAAAAGAAGGTTTTGGAACGCCAAGCAGCTGAGGAACGCATTGTCAAAGAAGCTCAAGAAAAAGCTGAACAAGAGTGTAAAGAAGCTAAGGAAAGGGAAGAAAGAGCAGCAAGATGGGAAGAGTGGGTAGGTTAATATATATTTTTGAGAAAACATCATTATTTACATGTTTTAGATGGCTTCAAGTAATCTGTCTTCTAAATACACTTGGGAAGGGTAGCATAAATTCTCTTGTTCCTTATATCCTACTTTAGGTCTGCGTTAGGCTATCTTCACAGTGCATTTTGAAGCCCATTTTACGAAATATAGTGTCTTTTTTATTACTAGCATTTTTATTACATAGCATTGTTTTTGCATTTTGATATCAGCATGTCTTTACTTTTATAGTAATCTTGTTGCTGCTCTGCTGTAGCTCTTCTATTTTAGCATTTATAAGTATCTACCACAATGAATGGAGATTTTCCTTACCAAGTCTACTAGGACTTTTGCAGTTTCCTCAGTTTACTTCTAAGCACCTGACTAAGTCTTAATTATCAAACTAGATTTTTAACTCAACATTGACCCAATATTTCAGCCTATATTGCAGAGAGGTTTCTGAGCCTGCAAGAATGTGTATGAGAACGGAGCACTCGGTTCAGTAAGGACTACCTGATGCAGTCTGAAGGATGTTTTTTGTTTGCTAATAATCTAATAAGTACTTGGTATTTAGGCTACCTGACCCAGAAGACTTGCACGTGATGCTTTTTCCTCATTTACTTTGCCGCACCCTAGGACATTTTAGTTAAATGACCTGAAATGCATACTGTAAGAATGTTCTTGTTCACACCCAAAGTCAGGCCGTTTCACCAGAAGGCAAGTCTATTGTCTTATTTTAGAGCCATTTAAAAACAAACTGACCATTCCTTTTCTTATATTTGAATGCCCATACACATCTATTGGGTACTAATATGCTGAAATTACTGGCTTTTAAAGAAGCATTTACATTCCTCTGACGCTGGCTGGTAAATAAGGGGTTTTAAATTTTTGATTATTCACGGCTTCATTCAGTATTAAACAGCATTTTTTACCCTGTAAAATTTCTAAGGATAGCTCACACATTTTAGCTAGATTCAATCCAAGCCATCTACCTTTAAAAGCGCAAACTGTGCATTAATCAAAGCTGAAATAGGTGTTTAAATAAAACATGTGTTTAAGGTTATCCTTTAAAATAGGCAGATGATCAGGAAATCTGAGGAACTGTTCATTTGCCCTTGACACTGTGGATTAGCTGCTGTCTTCGAGTAGTGGCCAAAGACCACTTGCAAGATATATTCAATAGCACTCCTGGATTGAGTGAATAAAGTAAAAATTGGTTTATCTGTTTTATCTGAGCGTTGCTTTTGTGTTATGCTTTAAGTATAGAGAAGCAGTCTTCAGAGTATCATCTGTTTGCTGTATCTATATATGATTCAGGCCACTGATGAATAAAATGAGTGAAGAGAGAACAATGAAAATGAGTTGGAGTAATCTTGCTAAGGCTGCTGCTAGTATGCATGCTACTAAGTGCCATTGAATGGAAGAAAGAAAGCTTGCAGAAATTTTATTTCTTCATCCCTCTTACTTTTTGAGTGTAAAAATTGTATTTGATTTGACCTGAATTCAGAAATAAAATTAGCTGGTGGAAACAGATGTAATTCACTGTGGTTTTAGTCTATTTGCCTGTCTAGCCCCTCAAAAACATCAATGAAATAAGAATAAAACAAACCAAGGAAACCAAAGAGAAACAAACCCGACAGAATTAACAAATTAAAAGTATAGAAAGCCACGGCTCTCTACTGAGTAATAGTACTTTTCTTTCCCTCCAGTTCAAAGAAGCCTCAAGAAACCACCTGTGTTTGCAATAGCACTAATTTGTGAAGTGCGACAGTGTATTTCAACCATTTTGCCAAATACCTTCTAGAAACAGGACTGCTGAAAGACTTGAGAACAAGCCTCCTTTTAGGTGGTGCTAAAGAAGAAAAATAAAATCATTTTAGTAAGGAGATTATATCAGTCCTTATTATGTTCAATTCTTTGTCCTCAGTGTGTTGTGTGCTGTAAATTTAAAAAGCAGTTAATAATTTTACTTGTCAACTTGTTCTTTAAAGTTCTGTCAACAGCTTCTAACATTATTTTTTCCCTCTAAGCCTGCACTGTTATTTAGCCAAATGCTATTTGATAGATGTTATAAACATAAATATTTATAATTTTATTTTTTTTTTATTCCTTGTAGAATAAACAGCAGGAAGAAGTGAAAAAACAAGAACAAGAGTTATTGGAGGCTCAGTCTTTTCCACTACGAAACTATTTAATGAGGACTGTCATGCCAACACTAATGCAAGGGATAAATGAATGTTGTAGGATCAGGCCAGATGACCCAGTCAATTTTCTGGTAAGGTGATTATGTTTTTTTTTTAAATATTTTTGAATACTCATATAGACCCAAAGAATCTCTATTAATGAAAGGGTTTAAATTTCCTCCCCGCTTTTAGGACAGCAACTAATTAATGATTAGAATCTGCAATTCTGGTGAACAGCAATTATGGAGAAAATTAAAACCCAGAAACTCTACTTTATGGGATCAGTTGATACTGAAGTATCCAGTGTAGTTAAACAGGAATAGGACAAAAATCACTACCAGAATCTGTTTCCCCTTGGTACGTGCACTCTGCACGTCTTATGTATCCTGACAGTTCTGCTGTGCCATGCAGGACTACAAGTTAAAGAATTTTTTTACATTAGGCTTTCATTTCCATTTGATTGATTTGTGCCAATGAACCTATTATGATATCTGATAGCTGAAGTTAGGCGCCTCAAAACAAACAAACAAAGAAATCCCTGGGCAATTGCACTCTTACAATCTAGACTCCCCATCCCTCACAGGATATCCCTCATGGGACGAGGAGCTCTGTGAGGGTCTGAGATCTGGTTGCCCTTTGTTGTTTTGCTGCCTGTTACCGAGCGTTTGCTAAAGGGTCACCTCCACACCTTCCTGGGTCAGTTTCCATGGGCTTTTGGTTGGTTCTGGTTGTTACAATGATGTGGTTGTTATGGTTCATATACCATGATCCATGGGCTGTCCACTCCAGCTATTAATTTTTAAGTAATGTTTAAGCTGCAGCTTTGTCTTTTCTATTATTAATGTTTAGATTGTTAGTGCCAGGTTTCACTGTAATCCATCTTTGACTTAAAAACATAACCATATGGTTCAGATAAAGTTCAACCTGCGGCCTAAAACTTCTAGCTACTTATGCCTACTTTCAAATGATTTAAAAATTTTAACTCTTCAGAAAGCAGGATATCACTCTCCCCCCTCCAGGCACAACTGAACATATTGTCGTAATGATAAATGCAAGCTCTTTGGCAATTCACTTCACAATACACACATAAATAAAGGAGAAAATCCTGTAGGACATTCATAGACTAATTCCAGTTGCAAATGACCTCAGGTCGTTATCCAGATCAACTTGCAGCTGCAAGCAGGGTCAGCACTGCATTCAGACAGGAATCCAGGTGCTGTAACCTTATTGCTGTGCTGCTGTTCTGCCTGCACATCCTAACCAAGCTGTTTACAAGCTGAAACAGAGCATTTTATTAATCAAGCAAAAGCTTGAAATGAAAGCAATGGTGTTACAATCCCACTCCAGGCACTAAGGAATGTTTTCTTCGTTTAACCTTTCTGCCTACTGGTGAGTGATAACTACCTGTCACTGTAGCAGTGTGAGATCTTCCCTAATAACTGCTTAGCTTTTAAAGATCAGTACCAGCCGGTCCAGAAACCAGGTTCTAGGGTACTCCCTAGACATTTCCACGGAGTGACAAAAACTGTTGTAAATGGCTCACTTCCTTCTCTTGCCCATGAGAGAAACGGGGTCACTGCTCTGAAGAGGGAGATGGAGGTCGATGGTATTTTGGATAGTATTTGGGGGAAAGAGATTTCTCTGACATAGAGACATTTCTGCCATAAGTTACATTTTAGGGCCATTAAAAAAACATTCTGCAGTTTTGTTTAATGCAATGTTACCACTCTATTTTTGTTATTTTGCATATAGTTAGAAGCTGGAGATGTGAAAATAATTGTAATTTTGAAACTCTTCTGTTGATAGGCTGAATATCTCTTCAAGAACAGTCCCGATATCAGCTGGAATAAACGTTAAATCCTAGCAGCAATAGGAATTGTGAAACAAAAACGGAGAAAATTCCTAATACATTTTAGATAAAAATACTTAGTTTCTGATGTTATTTTTGTTTAGGCTTACTATGCAATCTTCATTTTTATTTCTCGTACTTTATTACTATTTTGTATTGGGTTTTTAATACTCTTCTACATTTGCTGCATGTATTGATTGATACATTTTACATGTCTGTATAGTATTTTCCTAATCCTTAGTGAATGTAGACATTTAGCCTGAGAAAAGCTTTTATCAAAAAAAAAAAAAGTGTTTCTACTGAAAAGCAAACTCTCTTATTTCCCCTCCCAGCTACCAAGAGGCAAAAATTCACACAATAGAGTCTTCTTTTGCTGCACTGAAGACTGACTAGTAAACCGTTTCCCAGCACAAGTATGTCATAAAACCTGTGTTTTACTTCGGTATCAAAAACATGGCTGCAGAACTCATTTAATAATCTTCAGCATCCAACACCAGATACCTATCTTTTAGAGATTTTTGAAGAATCTAGACTTTCTAGCACATGGCTGTCCTTAATTTTGTGGACTTCATCCAGCTGTCACAGGAACGATATCTACACTGACTGATCTGAAACTGACTGCATACTTGGTGTAAAACAAATACGGGATTTTGTCAAAACAAAAGTCAAGGATCCTTTGTGCAAAAGGAGGAGGGAAAAGTGGAAGAGCTGAAAGAATAGGGATATAGAAACATTTTACAGCTATTTTGTCCGTAACTTTGAGTATCAGAATTTTAGATGTGTTAATGCTTGATGTTTTTATTCAGGTATATTAGGTTTTTTTATAAGTATCTCTTTTCATCTGTTTTCATAGTCACACAGACAAGTCAGGAATAGAGTTCAGAACGATCATCTCCTATTCTGAAGAAACACATATTTTTGTAATCTCTATGTCCTATATGCTGTCAGCCCAAATTTGCATTCATCCTGTGAGGCAGCTGAACATGAAATAATCGGTAGCTTTAGACAATTTTTTAGTTTGAAAGTGCTGTTTTTCCGAATAGAGATGAAACCTGGGCACTTAAAAAGAGACGGTAAACCAGGTTTTCACTAGAGTTACCGTCATGCGTTTGCTTTTCTAAGAATAAAGTTTCAAGCTGATCTATAAAGAGTGTAAGTTGTGTTTTTAATATTCGGGAAGTTGATGCAGGCTACTCCAGGCAGCTGTTTCAAGAACAACTCCTAGAAAAGGACCCGTTTGCTCTGCGCAGGGCAGGACGGCGCGGCGAGCCCGCGGGGCCGCCTTGAACGCGTCCCCGCCGCGCCCCGGGACGG
>WBMY01012365.1:468262-528518 GCA_013397315.1 Donacobius atricapilla
CCTTTGGTTTTTTTTTTTTTTTCCCTCCTCATCGTTGACGTTTTTACGAATTCTGATTGAGGCGACAAAACTTGCAGCTCCCCAGTTCTGAAGTTCATAATCTTAGTATTTTATGACGTTATACAAATTGAGGGAAACAGTGATGTGTAGGTGATCAAGTGACTTTTCAGAATAAAGCATGTTTGTATATTTTGTTCGGCTGGTCTGTTTGAGGTTATTTTGTTTGTGTGTGGTTTTTTTTTTCACTGAAGCAGAAATATTAAGAATTTTTGATTATACACTCTTTTTCTCCCTGTTACAATTCGGGATTATTCATTGTGGTTTTAAATATGTCGGTTTTTAAGTGGAGAATAGCCAAGTTTGTCTGTTGTGGTTGTCATTTTAGTCTGAAGTACTGCAAAGTTAGTCATGGGGTAGATAACACGATAGAAACTTATCTGAAAGGGTTTATGGCAGGGAGAGGACCAATGGGTGAACGCAGGAAGGAAAATGGTTATGCCAGGTAGGTTCTAATGCTTGTATAATGAAGCGCCAATGTCCTTATAGATAAGTTTTGCACATGTTCATTATGGCAATGAAAAGTTACCAGAAGACAGCTTTGAAGTTGGCTAGGCTTTTCAGCCTCAGGAAAATGGGAGGGTGTTTATTCTGCTTGCTTTCATTCTTAGTTTATTGTGTTGTGACTACATAAATTCCAAAGGCTTAGTAACAACATTTAAAAATTAGGGCTACTTTTATGAGTTGTAATAATAGCGATCTTCAACTTAGAAAAGTTCGGAATGATTTGATTATTTCTCTTGATGGAGGTGTTTATGATACTTTACTAGAAACACTAAAAAAACAGTGTATGGTTACAATGGCACCAAGATATTGCTATTTTCAGTACAGACATTACTTGGCAACTTAACCTAGAGTACAGGAGATTTGTAGTAGTTAGCAAAAATGAAGCTTTCCCAGTTTATGAATCTGTTCTGTCATTTGTATGTTTGACATTGTTGACTTGGTATGATCCATTCAAGACTTTAAAGTGAGTATTATAATGCCAGTAAGTAGAAATGCTGGTAATGCTAATTTTTGAGTTTGTGAAGTGATATCTCTGGCTTTAGAGGAAGGAAAGAGGCAGCTTGGGAAGATTTTTCCTCTATAATTCTTTCCAGTTGATTCTGTCTTCTGGATGATCATCTTTTTGAGTGATAGTGGAACAACCCTATATTACTTCCAAACTTTCATGGTGATGAAATGTTTTGGGTTTTTGTGGGGTTTTTTTGGTTTGTTTGTTGTTTTGTGGGTTTTTTTTTGGCAGGCCTTGTCAAAACTGACTTCCCATACAACCGGAGATTGTAATTTTTCTTGACTTGGAGTTCCGGGTTCTCCGGAGCTGTACACCAGTGTTGATATTGCGCTTGTTAACAGCATGATACAACAATATAAAACCAAGCAAATTCTTTCTGTACATGCTACATTGGTAGTAAGACCGCTAATGCTAATATCTGGCATTTATGGAAGCCTTTAGTATTATTTTAAATATTAAAATTTATCCTATAAACTTAAGTGACTTTTTGTTAAAATTCTCATATGAGAAGCGCTAGCAGCTGCATGAGGAAGAAGTCTTTAACAAAAGAGCCGATCAGAAATGAAGATGACTCCTTCCCCTGACATAAAGATACATTTTAGTGTATGGTTAGGTACAAGATGTTCCTGTGCATTATTCTGAAACATAAGATGCCAGGGAAGAATGAAACTCACTGAGCTGTTCATCTGTTGGTTGGATCTGGGGCTTATATGGAAAGGCTACTGACTCAGGGAAGCTGGAGCTGTGCTTGTGGGAGTGATGATTTAGTCTTTTCATGTAACCTGGGACTTTCTAACCTTCCAAACAGAGAAAACATGAAGCTGTTTTTTGGTAAGCTACTGAATGTCTGTGTCTCCTGAATTCATGGCAAAACACTTTTGAAATGTCTTGTTTTATTCTGTAACCAGAAGTGGAAAAGTGTATTGAGTTATGTACATGAGCATTTAAAAGTGCCATAAGATCTATAAATTTTAAGTATTGTTAGTATCGGTAACTTCTGTACTAGAGTTTTGGAATATCATTAAGATTTATTCTTTCCAGTGGGCAGTCAAGCTGATTCTCACTTCTGAAGTAAGGCTTCTCAGTTTTCTTTCTCTGAACTTTAGTGTAGACATAGACAAAGTCATTGTTTTCTTCACTTTTCATTAGAGACTGTCAGCTTACATGCCAGAAGTACTGCACTGTACTTAAAGTGGCTTGTGCTGATTGGGAATGGATCAGTAGTGTGTTTCTGAACAGAGAGTTGAGAATTGTATAGGCTGTTAGGAAAGGAATTAAATTATTCTTAACTTTGCAAAGCAGTGGACTGACTTTAGAAGAATAGTTGTCTTAACATAAAGTGATAGCTTTCTTAATTGAGAAGCAGTTAAATAAAATTTTTGCTGAGGATTAATTTGTTAGATGACAAGGACGTGATTTTGCAATAGCTTTCAGTCTTCCAGTATCACTCTAAAAAGGACTGAGTTTATACCTGTTAATATAAAGGTACTGCACAGAACTTGGAAACCCAGTTATTCTGGGCTGAGCAGATTTCACTGCTGAGACAAATTAATCTCTTAACAGTGAAACGCTTTGTGAGATTCCTAGTTCTTAGTTTATAGTCTCTGTTATCTTTTGATTCAGTTTTACTGAATTTCGTAAATTGCCCTTGAGTTTTTTGTCTCCTGCATAGCAATAAAAACAATTTTTGGTTCAACTGCTGCTTGTGCAGTTCATTAGCACTTTCTTTTCTTTAAACTTGAGCAACTTCTTCAACTGTGTTAGTAAGACTATTGTGGATGGGTTTTTGTTTGCACATGCTGCCTTCCCTATTCTGTGTGAACAGAAGAGCCAGAGAGCTCAGGAGAGTATCCAAGGTTAGCAGAATGTGTGTGAGTGACTTTCCTTTTGCCATAAGTGAGCCTCTTCTGAAGCTCTGTTGCCTGCTGTTGCTCCAATACCTGTTTTCCGATCAGTTCTGTGTATCTTGAACATCACATGCTGACAGTTGAAGACTCAATTCATGGCCTGAATTGTCCAGTGATATTCTGCTAGATACTGAAACTTTGGTTCAGGAGGGACAGCTGTTTTGTCTTAACCATTTAGAACATATGTTCCCCAGTAACTGATTTGCACAGACTTCATTGATGTTTCCTGCCTAAATTTTTGAAACTTCGTGTGGAGTGATGGCGTTAGCATTAAGCTAGAATCTTAAGTCTAAATTGCCAGTCACTCATTGCTGAAGGAAATGTAAAAAGAAACAAAACCCCTCAACTGAGTTTCTCTGGGTCTGGACACAGTGGAGCTTGAGCTCGATGAATTTAGCCCCAGCTGGTTAACCAGATGGTGTGATGACCAGTATTGTTTCAGGAGTCTGACTTGGGTGTCTTACATCAGCAAATCAGAAGGAATACATTTTGCTGAGGTAATCAGTAGAGGCAAATCGAGAAGTGAGCATAATCATTGAGAATCCTTAAGTTGCGTATTTTGTCTTACTATCTGGATGAGTTGGAAACTTAGGGGGATTTAAATTGTTCAGATTTGTTCAGTATTATGCTATGTATTTTTAATATTTCAGCTGTTTGTATTGTGTTTTATTTTTGTGAAGTTTCCCAAATTTCAGAAGCATGATATTTAGATTGTATGGTGCTGACAGCAACTATATTTTGTTTGTGATAAGAAATGTAAAATCTTAACACAAATTGCGCTAAAAATAGTACTGTTACAATGGACATGGAATGCTGGGAGAGAAGAGGGAACAAGTGTTTAGAAAGACAGGTTTTCATGCAGGGGTAGGAGTTGGTTTAGATACAAAGCACATCTGAGAAAGAAGTTCATGATAGGATTGTTGATTTTTCTGAGGATGGAGAAAGGTTCTAGTGTTGTAAAAGCAAACAATAGTACAGAACTTGGAATTAGTATCCAAGTCTTGGTTATATATAGGACAGTGTTACGTAGCTATAACTGCATTTGCTCTGTGCTCAGTTTAAATGGATGTGTTTGGGCTGTCACCTGGTCTTCAAAAGATGCATTTTAATCCTCCCTCTACCTTAGAGCAACATTTAGTCAATTCCATATAAAGGAGTTTAGAGGTGAATGCTCTGGAAACTGTAAAGCTTCTTACAAGCTTTATTTGGGTTTTTTCCTTCCACTTCTGCACTCTGTTTAAAATGGGTTTTATCAGTGACCATATAGCCAAGGTCTGTTCTTTCAGATTGGGAGTTGCTGATAACAGTATAAAAAGATAGTGCCTACCAAAACTTCAGGTTCTGAGGAAGAAGTTGTTTGGCTGCACTTGCTGTCATCTTAGCACAGTCCAGAGCTTCGTGTCTGTGTTTTTATGTGGGGAAAATGGACATGTGCATTTCTTACTGATCAAATTAATATTTGATTATGAAATACTGAATCATAACACTAGAATAAATCCACTGTAGCTGTTAACAATTTGCACGTGGTAAATTGTCAGTATATGTGCTTCAAAAGTTCAGGTTAAACCAGAGCTGCAAATAGTAGCATGTTAAGTTTAACTCTACATTATTTTCTGTAACTTTCTTTTATATTTGTGCAATTGACAGTTCATAATCTTCTCAGAGTGATAAGATGATCTTCATGTTTATATGTGGTTTACAAGAAACAAACCCCAAAGCCTCAATCTATATTTTAATTTTCTTTATGATCTTAAAAAGAAAAGCTTAGGGTGCTTTTTTATTACTTTTTTATTCGGGTGTTCTTTTTTCTTTTTTTTTTTTTAATTTAAAAACAAAACAAAAACACCCCACAGCCCAACAAGCCCTAAATGTGCTTTTAGGCTTTCAGTTGTGTCACACCCAGATATGATCTGCCAAATCTGTCCCTGCTGTTGTCAGGAGCGAGTAGCTGAGATGGAACTTCAGTTGCTGTTTAATACTCTGCTTTTTGTTAATGTTTTAACTTCAGTGAGTACCGGATGTGACGTACCATCAAGGTAGTGACTCCCCAACAAGGCCAATCTCTAATCCGTTTGGGTAGAAGGCTAACACTGATATTTCCCTGGATTTTCACCTCTCTCTTTGAATAAATCTTTTAGTTGAAGCTCTTCTCTGGACATGTCACAAGTAGAAGGTAGAATTTCCTTATGCCCGTATGTGGCCAAGAGGGAAGGTATTGGAGTGTTAGCATGATCTTCATGGTTTTAGAAAAAAGGTAGAAGTCTAGGAGCATTTATCATTAGCATTTTCTGGCTAAAATGTTATGTGTAAATACAGCGTTAAAGTTGGGCTGATGAGCACCTAAAGTCTATCTTTTTGGGATAATTTACTTTAAAAGGCAGGTAGCAAATGCCTTATCTGGTGTTTCTTGGTTTTATAGGAGGTAGGAAGCAGGGAGAGGATATACCTTTACTTGTTTGTTTATGCTAACTTTCATGCTGCCTTTTAAATGGATAGATGAACAGAGTAAGTTATTCTGTCCTTCATTAAGTTTAACAAACCCTCTCGGCCTACCGATTTTTCTTTAATTTTCCAAAGGAATTTTTTTCATATTCTTTATTGTCCTAGAGAAACCTTAGACTAGAGTTAACTTAGCAGGTGTAAATGGCAGAGCTTCAATTGAAATGTTTTTATTTGGAAATAACCTCTATTCTCTTCAATGTTGACATGTGCTGTCTTCTGCAGCTGTGGAATCTTGGAGGCCGCTGTGCCGAGCATTGTTACACACTAACCTGGTGAGAGGGTACTTAGTAACTCCTCAGTGCTCTAGGAGAGGTGAAACACTTGAGCTGGGGAGGTCCTGTGCTGGTGATAACATCGTTACTCCGTTTTTATAAAACTGAATGTAGAAACTGTAGCTGGCCTGATGTACCGATTTTCAAAGCTGTGTATCTGGTGATCGATTGAATTGATTGTTGGAAGCTGCAGCTTTAGTGAGCAGTTTCAAAGCTTGTTTGTGCCCTGTGGCCCTGCTCCGGTGGTCCTGTAGGGGTTGGGGGGACACTGCTTCGAGTCATTGCAGTGAGGTGGTTGGAAGGCAGGGCTGCACATTGCGCTGCCAGGGCTGTGTGTAAATCAGACCAGGGAAGAGAGCTGATGTTTGGCTGGGGTTTGTGCACTGTAATCTTAGAGACAACGTAAAGGATTATGTTTAAGTTGTTAGTTCCTGAATTTGTGACTCATGGCCCTTACAAGTAGGGGGGATACAGAGGCCTGTGTCAGCATTGCTGACTTGAGGGATTAGCTCAGCGGAATCTGGTTTTGAGTGACATTGAGTCTTTTTTGGAATCCAGTAACAGCATCTGCCAGGCTGTGTTTTGCCAGCCCTTTTAATGAAGTCTAATATCTGTTGAAATGGATTCATTTTGCTGCTACGAATGGGTGAAAATCATAGTTAGACCATCATGAAATTGTTACACCAAGCTAAAATATTGATTGTTTTGTATTACTGCTGAAAAAAATTAAAAAGCATTTTCTTTTTCAAATTAACAGTTGGCAAAAGGGGAGAAAATGTAGTTCAAACAACTTGCTTTGTGGTAGAAGTTAAAACAATCAAAGGATGTTTATATACTGACACTTCTTGTTTTCTGGCTTCTTTTTTTAGAGGCAGTTAAATGGCTGAAGCTACAACTTGTGTTGACATTCCTAAAGTTTTTTTTTTTAAGAGAAGAAAAAAAGTTTTAGGGGCTTCCTTTGTCCTTAACTTGTATTACTGTTTTATGTAATTCATCTGAATGGCTTTTTTTTTTTAATTTTGTTGACACCTAAAGTCCTAAGATCTGTATGATTTACTCAACTGCTACCAGATTCTTCATTAGTTGATTAAAACCTCATAGCTAAAGGAAACAGTTTAAAATAATTTTCCCAGATACTGCCCCAGTCCCCACAGTTTATTTTTTATCCCCACAGAAGATTTATTTTTTTTAATGTACACTTTTTAATATATTTTTCTTGATGTGCTTTTTTTTCTTTTTGCTGATGAGCAAAGGGACATAGGTGCTCAAGCTTGCATTGTGACTAAATTCTTGTTCGTGAACAAATTATAGCACTTAGAATTGTTATAAAATGGGTTTAACTTGTGGAAAACGATCATGTTTTGTGGGTTCTTGTCAATTTTCAATTTAGGTGTTCTTTTTTTTAATAGTCTTATGGACATGAGGAATGAAATCTTGAGGAGATGATGATGACAAATAATGGAAGTCAAATTGAAGTAATGCTGTAATTTTTCCATGTAATAGTAGTTAACCTTATGAAAATATTTCTCATTTTTTATGATAGAAATAGTATATATTATAGGTATAAACATGTAGGACTGATACTACAGCAGTGCACCAGGGAATGTTAAGCCTGCCAAGAATGGGACTTTAACTTTTGCTATCAGCTTGACTTTTTGACATGAAGGGTTCTCTTTACTTTAGACTTTATGAAAGTGAAGGAGCCCAAACTGATAAAGCTTTTGCCCTAGTGAATGAAAAAATATTTAAAGGGGGGAGAAAAGTTAACGCATATTAAGAGTTGATGAAAGGTATTTCTATTGGTGTCCTTAATAGGACAGATTTAACGTAGTGATTTGGGATGAAGATGCAAACACTAGGCTTAACTTTTTTTTTCTTAGTATGTATCTCTTGTGTGCTACTCTGATGAGAAAATATTTTTTTTTTTTGCTTTGTTTCTGTCAGTAACTTTATCTAATTGCCTTTACTAGTCCCGTTACAACCCAGGGATCACAAACACAGCAACTACAGAAGCATTATGGCATTACCTCACCTATCAGTTTAGCTGCCCCCAAGGAGTTTGACTGCATGCTTACCCAGAAATTAATCGAAACCCTAAAACCTTACGGTGTATTTGAAGAGGAGGAAGAGCTGCAACGCAGGTGAGTGAATATGTTTTGTGTCCTATCATGAGGTTCATGTGTGACTATTAAAGACCAAGTGTGTTTGTCTTCTTTTTAAATGCTTTCTTAAAAGCCTAGTGGAATTGTAAGCTTAATTTTTCGCAATTAAGAGCAATACCTCAAAACACAGAGTGGAATTAAAATGGCCTTTAAATTTCAGAGGCTAGTTTGCATTTTTGCCCTTCATCACTACTTTATTGTAGTGGACCTTATACTTTTTTTTTTTCCTCCTTATAAAGCTTTCTAGAGTTTTGGGTTTTTTTTTTTACTTGAAGTACTGGTTATTGCTGTTCTTTTAGATGCATGTGTTACATGAATTAAAGTTTTATTTTGAAAACGAGTTGAATTTATGTGTGTATGCCTTGCATGCTTTCATTTTTTTGGAGCTTAAATCTCTTTAATGTCTCTAAGGGGCAAAAAATAGTGGGAATGTTGGAGTGTGTATATGTATATATAAAACAGTATAAACGTGTATATAACAAGATTTCTAATTAAATCTGTAATATTAATTTAATTGACTTATTGTGCAATGATAATCAATCCAAGATTGTAACTTGTCATTCTGCTGTTTTATTAATAGGATTCTAATTTTGGGAAAATTAAATAACTTGGTAAAGGAATGGATACGGGAAATCAGTGAAAGCAAGGTATGAATGCATTTTACATGGAGTCACCAATATTGTGATGCTAAGAGTGCTGTAGTAAGATTATTCCAAAATACATTCCTTTACTAAATGAGATGAACTTTAGATTTGGGGATCAAAACAAATACAATCCTTGTGTAGTTTCTCTTGTTTACAAGCAGCATTGCCCCTTCATAGTAGAATCTTGTCAAAGAAAAACTCAGAGATAACTTGACTTTTTCACAAAATTCATGCCTATAGTACTGTATTAATTACAGGCTTAGATTACTTGCCTTTGTGAAACATTGCTGGATCTTAAAATGTAGTTCTGCATCTTTGTGGTCTGTGGTATTTTTCTTCAAAGTTGGTCCTGTAATGTTACTTTTGTAGACTGATGTGTTGACAGTGTTTTTGTCAGGTTACAGTAATCCCTGCTCCCACGCATCTTCTTTGAATGGATATAGACTTGCATGATTAGAGATTTTTTTTTAGAGGAAATCCCTAATTTTTTAAGCTATTTTGCTTTGTGTGTATTTGGAATCATATGTCTTCTGCACACTTTTCCTTATGCAATGAGAATTTATATATGAACAAGATTATGGACTGGGATGGCCGTGCTGTGTGTGTCTTGATCCTTGAAAACAAAATAGTGCGAATATTGTGACTGGTCTAAGATTGAAAGCTGCTTAAGTTAATCTCATGTACATTGCAAAATAGAAGTTTTGACTTATTTTGTCTTTTGCTGTGTAAACACTCATGTAGGGTTTCAGATGGTAGCATTGCATCCTGTTATGGAAGGATAGCCCTCTTTGTCCACAGTACTGTGGATTCAACAGTTTTTTAAAGACTTAGGAACTTTAGTAGATGTACCTAAACAATTTAAACATAAAATAAATACGTTTCTCAACCCCAGGTTTTTATTTAAAGGCTGTGGTTCAAGTGTCTGAAAGTAATGCAGTAAACACTGATACAGTAGACTGTGTTTTGTGTTGCTCTACATTGGAATCCACCATCTATTTCTGTGTCAGTCTAAAATGCCTGATTGGTAAGCAAAATGTATTTGATCTCTGTAACATTACAAAGCTGTTGCACCTGAAGTGTAGAACTGGTGCAATAATTACTAGGTTTGAGGACCTAATGTGAAATGTAGTTGAAATGTTACAAATGATCCAAGTGGCAAGTGGATTGCAGTCTTTTCTGCAAATACCGAGATTATTTCAGTCGTTCAACAGCATCAATTTCGTACAATATTTTTCCTGTTGTTTGAAAATAAATGGTTTGTGTTGTTATAAGTTGTTAAGGTAAAATAACCAACTTTTTTTTGCTCCATTTAGAATCTTCCACAGTCGGTAATAGAAAACGTTGGAGGAAAAATTTTTACATTTGGATCATATAGATTAGGGGTTCATACAAAAGGTAACACTTCCTTTTGTGATAAAAATCCGTGTGCTTGAGCTAATGATTGATCTTGCTGTATTTTGAGATGGTGTTAGATGTCTTAATTTTTTTTCTCTAGTCTTCATTCTAAACAAAAGAAATATATGCCTGTATTATGTTTTCATCATGTATCGAGAAACAGACAAAAAAGTTGAAAATTATTTAAAGACTGAGGAAGTTTTATACTTAAATTTTCATATTTTGTTCTTTGAAAGTAACAAGTGTTCCACAACTGAAGCAAGAGTGTATGTATGTGTTCTGTATATTTAATGGCCATGAATGTTTTTCATTTGATTTGACTTAGTATTTAAAAAAAATCCCACCATTCCACATGATGAGAAGCTAAATTTTCATGCTTAATTATTAATAAAAATATGTCTATTGCTGACATTCCATGTATGTGAATTAATAAGTAATTTACTTCTGCTAATTAACAATTTCAGGTGCTGATATTGATGCCCTGTGTGTTGCACCAAGACATGTTGAAAGAAGTGATTTTTTCACATCATTTTATGAAAAGTTAAAACAGCAAGAAGAAGTGAAAGATCTGAGGGTATGTGAAACACCTGACACAGCTTGCTGACCTGAGGATTAGGAAAATTCAGTAGTGAAAGATGATGCATTAAATAAGTAAATATAACTTCACTGTTAAAACTTGCAAAGGATTTTTTATTAACCTGCAGCAAAGCTTATCATAAGAGCTGAAATAAATAGAGGTTCTTCTGAATTTTCTCTCACTTAATAGATACACCCAAAAACCTGGATGGCAGAATGATCTCCTAGCATGTGTGTTAGTATGGCAAAATTTCTGCTTACTCACTAGAAGCAGGCAGATGCCAATGTAAATCTTAGCTTGACAGAGTTCAGGACCAAACTTGTTTGGTTTTATTGAAAATTTTATGCTGCTTTTTTATAACTTCATTCTATATCAACAGTAATGGTAGTTGATATTAACTAAACTTTTTATATTGGCTGCCAACTGTGCATTTGAAAAGGAAAGCTATATTTTTATTGTGTCTTGTTACTAAATGCTTGTGTATGATTTTTACCTTCTAAAGATGAAGATTTCCCTTGTAGTAGTGGAAGACTACTTATGCAGTATTTTTTTATACCTCACTGCCACACCTCTCTGAGTCAACTGGTGGGAGCTTTACTCTTGATATTGGCGCAGAGTAAATTTTCTCTGCACCTTTTTTTGCTTTTTTGGATGAAGGTAGTTGCTGGCAAGTCTTTGTTTGGTTTAGTCCTGCTTTCGTAAAATAAATGGAACTGTCTCTGCCGTGTTCCTCTAATCTATGCATCCTGTAGTTGGTAAATACCAGTGTAGTGCAGACATCTGGTGCTAACACTAAATGCACTGAACGCTTTATTATCTGAACACATTTAGTAATCTTTAAATTGGCATGCTATATTTGGGAGGATTTAGCTTTTCAGATTTCCATTCAACTTTGCTGTAAACTCTAACTCCAGGTAATGTAGTTGATTTAGCAGCAAGGTACGTATGGTACTCAGTGTAGCTCTGCAGTGATGCAAATAACCTTTGTGTCAGGGTGTCATAATACTTTTATATCATTCCAGCTAGCATTAGGAGTTTGTACATCTCCATCTTTAGGGGAGCATAGACTTTCGTAGTGGCTGCTGTAGTGAGTGAATGAATATGAGACACTTGTGAATTTGATTTTTGCTTGGGATGGATCCATCTGGCCAACTAGTAATGTTACGGTAACCTTAACTAAGGTTTAAGCACAGACAGTAGCGTTGTCTCCTCCTCTTGGTAAGAACTGAAATACTCCATGAACAGTTTATCCTCCAACAGTTCAGAGTACTCCTTATTTGGAGGTAGGCTGCGTTCTTTGCTTTTGCTAGAGCAGTGTGCTGCAGACTTCATTTAGTTCTAGATATTCCTAGGTGATTCCAGAGTAGATGTGAAATTCCATAGCTTCATGGTGGTATTGTTTATCAAAGCACAGTGTTATTGACCACATTCTAGAAACATGCTCGACCTCTGGAGACTGGCGACTTGGAACTGCTTTAGGTGATGTCAGACTATGTAGTTACAGAGTCTTCTCCTCATTTCTTATACCTGCTGTAGAAGCAGAAATAATAGGCCTTTTAGAGCAAGAATCCCCATAGCTTGGACTCTAGAGATATTTGTAGGAGTAAAAGATGCTTGAACGTATCTTGTGTGTAGGGAGAAAGAGGGTTGGACCTTGAGCTAACACCATCAGAGCTGGTTGGTACTAGTTTGGATCATAATTAATGTCTAGACAGCTGCAGCACATAGTAGGTCAGTGCTTACTGCATAAATTCTCAATGGTGGAGAAAGACATTGCTGACAAAAATCAACCTGAAAACAGAAAAGCATTGATATAAATAGCATTTTATTATGATTGTCTAGACTTGGTAGCTATTGTTTATAAATGTTCTCTATACTGAAAATAAAATGCAACTTTTTTTCCCCCAGGCTGTTGAAGAAGCTTTTGTCCCAGTTATTAAACTTTGTTTTGATGGAATAGAGGTAAAGATCCTATTTTAATTTGTTTTGTTAGAACGTGGTTAAAACAAAGTTTTTAAGATCTTAATAAGTCATTATTAATTAATAGGAATGTTATTAAAGTGACTCTCTGAGGTTCATACCTGAGATTTTGTCAAAAGTCCGCAGTTGTGTAATTTAAAGTGGAGATTTAAGACTGAAACAAGAGTTTGGACTTAAAACTGTCTGCAGAATATCTCCCTGTTCCTTTTTTCTTGGCCCTGCTACCCACTTGTACTGATTAGTTTACTGACTTGTAGAGTATCAGTACAGGCATTATTTAGACTTAAAATTTAATGGAACTTACATTTATCAATAGTGTGGCTTCAGAAGTTTTTTTGACTGCTTATTATTATCTGTCCAAACATGAAAAATTTGCTTCATTATCCTACATTATAGAAAGTTATGATCTTTAACTGGTTCTCAAAAGTGGGTTGCTGAAGGCAAGCTGGGTATTCCTTTTGCCCTGATCTCTTAACATATATATTTAAACACATGACCAAAACAATGGTTCTGGTGGCTGTAGCCTGATGGATAAGCTGTCTTGGAGCACCGAACTTGCTTAATTTGATATTTGCTGAGAAAACAGGAATGGTGATTTCAAAAGATACTCTGTTTGTTCTTCTCAGGCTGTTACATAGTCAAACTGTCATCTTTTGGTGACAAGACAAAAAACTGTTGTTTTTATGAACTATTGTTTATACACACAGTTAATGAGACTTATAGTTGGATTATGTCAACCAAAGGAATTCCCATGCTAATCTCCTAGCAAGTGACATGGTGCAGTACTGTACACAAGATTGGCAATTTCTTCTCTCCCAGTCTGTGAATTTGTTGGCTGTTTTATACTGTCCATATGCAGTTGGGTGTTGAGGAACATTTCTCTGGAGAATCTGTTGGCTGTTTACATAGCTTAGGTATTCATTCTAGATGTTGAAACTTGCCATAGCTGTCCTCTGGTCAGTTTGGTTGTTGTATTTTTTTTTTCTCCGGTCTTTCAAGTTGGAGTTGTGTCTCCTTTTTAAAAAAATGAAATTTGAAATACAAGACCAAATAAGGGGGGAAAAAAAGGACTGTCTGCTCTAGAAGTAACATCTTGCTCCAGTGTAGTAATTTATGATGGGCTTTGGTTTAGTACTGAGACTTAACTCATGTTGCTAACAGTGTATGAGAGTTCTTTTTCTTATATTATAAGCACAGTCTTTGTATATACCAGCGTTATTGTTTCTGATAGTTTGTTTTTGTGCCCAGCTATGTCAGTATTAAAAGATATTAATTTAATTTTCCTTTTGCTAACCCAGGCAAAACATTCCAGAAGGTAGAACTGAGGAAAAGGACTTTAGTTTTGTGGTGATCCTGTTATTAAAACTTGAAAAAAAATCTGACAATAAGTTTTTACATGCCCATTTCATGTTCTTGTTTAAAATAGACAGCTTTCTTCATTTTTTTGTTCTTCCTGTGAAATACTTCATATTTGATTGCCAGCTACCTCTCCCCCAGTTACATAAGGCAGACTGTTAATTTCTTGATTTGAAAATAAATGTCAGTGAGCTTTGAATCTTTAGAGGTGCTAGACCTCCTAGAGATCAGAGCAGAATTTCAAGCTGAAGTTAATTTTGAGCTTGTTTTAGACTGAGAAAGTAGTACTTTTGATTCAACTAGGAATCTCTGTGTTTAATAACAGACTGTTGATAAGATCAGCTATTAAGGACTTAGAAATAGAGAATGCACTGAATACTTCAGAAATACTTTTCTGTGGAGAAGGACTTAGTAGTTTAAAATAGATGTGTGCAAAGTTTTAAATACCTTCAAAAAGTCTTTAAGGTGTCTTCAGCTTCACTTTTTCTGAAATAATTTTAATGTAACCAAACCAGTTCTTTTCTTGGTGCAGTAGTACTTGGTATTTCATTGCCTTGTAGGTCAAGTGATAACCACTTTGGTTAAAAGCCTCGTTTGGTGAAGTGCCTTTGTTGCCTTGCAGACAGTCTGCTGAGAAGCACTTGATAGTCTCATCAACTGGCTGATGGAAAGGCAAACTGACTTCTGCACTCTGCAGTGTCCTTGTGTGCGGGGCAATGTAAACCTAACTCAGTGCTGAAAAGTATTTTAGATGTTCTTGGCCTAGAAAAACGGTTAGTTTGAGTATGGCAGAAGTAAGAGCTAAGAAATCGGATGTAGTTTCAAAATGTATACGCTTGCTCCGCAGCTTGCTGAATTTTCAGAACGTTTTCTGCAATCAGAAATGTAGACTCTTCATAGGTACTGGTCTTATATAGAGTCAGCTAGTTCTGTGTGTGCTTTACAGGGGAAGGGGGAAGGTATCCTGCTCCTTCATGGTAATTTTCATGGAATCATAGAATATGCTGGGTTGGAAGGGGCACATCAGGATGATCAAAGTCCAATTCCTGGCCCTGTGTTGGACATCCTAGGAGTCACATCATGATCCTGAGAGGGTTTTCCAAATGCTCCTTGAACTCTGTCAGGCGTGGGTCTGTGATCACTGACGTGGGAGCCTGTTCCAGTGCCCAACCCCCTTCTGGGTGAAAAAGCTTTCCCTGCTATGTAATCTCAGCCTCCCCTGGCTCAGCTTTATGCTGTTTCCTTGAGCCCTGTCGCTGGTTATGAGAGTGAAGAGATCTATACCTGTCCCTTTGTTGTCTTCAACATCCTCATGAGGGGTGCAGTGAGGACTCCCCTCAGTCTTCTCTAGAATATTTGAAAATATTTAAGTTAAAACCAGGATTTCTGTTTTCATAGCATGTTCTGAGGTTGGTAATATTTTGTATTCTGGACCTAGAAGTGATGCTTGTTCCCAGATGATTTTATTTACATTGGCAGTCAGCATAGTTTTTGTGTGTGTGCTGGTTGTATATTAATCTAAATGTGTATTTTCTCCCCTTGAAAAGGAGCCGTAAGATAGGTGAAACATCTGAAAGTTTTTCTTTAAGTGCCTGTGAAAGGTGTTAGTATGTATTTTTTAAAGGGATTCTTTGTAGTAGCAAGACTGCCATTAGTGAACTTGATGAAAATGACTTACAGAATCCTACAGAAGAAAGAGCAGTGTTCTAATGCCTTGCCTCTTTTTTTGTTCTTAAGATTGATATTTTGTTTGCAAGATTAGCACTGCAAACTATTCCTGAGGACTTAGATCTACGAGACGACAGCCTACTTAAAAATTTAGACATTAGATGCATACGAAGTCTTAATGGTATGTATATCCTGCTTTGTATATCAACTTGTCTAATCTTTAAATAGCTATCCTAGGTTCTTTGATACAGTGTCTGTGGATTTGACTGAAAATACAGCAACTTCATAAATAAAGTTATTGCCAGTTTTGTATATCTTTCTGGAGAGAAGGGTTGTTGCTTGTTGGCCAGACTGTTTGATTTTTTTCTCTTGTTTGGTGGGTATATGGTTCTGGAAGTTAATGAGACTTACAAGGCTTTTGTGTGGAGCATTATCTATTTCTGTAAATAAAGGTGTGTGTTTATTTTTAATTTGTGTTTGCATAAACATACATGAAATTGCTTCAGTGATACATTGGAGATATCTCAATGGTGTCAGTTTGAGGTCAGTTCTTTAGTAGCTTACTAGCTTGTGTAACCCTTAACTTCTCTATAATACCTTTGCTTAAAAAACGGTTATTTATGCAGGGTGGTAGGGGCTTCAGCCTGGCTGCAGCTTGGTGGGGAAGAGGAGTGTGTTTGCATGAGGAGCACTGATAGTTGTTATAAGCTCAAAACTTGATAATTTGACATCATCGCAGCCACTTAAGCTGTTTTGTGAAATTCCCATTTGTGCCATCTCTAGAATTCGTAGTTGCCTCTTAAAGTAGTCTTAGATAAAACCATTTTCTTGCAAACAACTCTCTGCAACTACTTAGTAACGATGAAATACTACTTATTCTTTATTATAAACCTCCTAAAATCAAGCAGTTAATATTGCCATCTATAAGGTTACAGCCTGAAAATATGCCATCAAAGTTGCAGTACAGCTAATATGTTTAAAAACTATTCTTTTTAGGCTGTTCTTAAAAATCCAAAGCTTTGACCTATGCCTAGCAGGTTTTCTGTAGGTTCCCGAAGACTTACACTTTTTTAGTTTGCCTGCACATTCCACGGTATACTGCATGTGTTCATATAACAGCAGAACTCCTTGGTTTCTTCAATGCTTATATAGTTCATTAATAACAAAAAAATCGAGTAGCAGTCCAAAACTGTAGTCATGCGCTCATGAATTAGTTACCTGAGTGTTGCCACAAAACACTAAAAATGAAAAAACGCGCATGAAAATATGCGAAGCTTTCTAATCCAAAACAAAAGTGATCAGAATATGAAAGGAGTTTCCAGCATGCTTGTGTAAAAAGTTAGGTAGTGTTGACAGTAGGGGAGGGTAAACAAGCAAAAAACTTTGGAAGCAGCATCTGTAATTAATTATTCCTTTTGCAGGTTGCCGGGTAACCGATGAAATTCTGCATCTAGTACCAAACATTGACAACTTCAGGTTAACACTGAGAGCTATCAAATTGTGGGCAAAACGTAAGCGATTTTATTCCAAAATTTGCGAAGTGTTCATTCCCTCTTCTGCTTACTGACATCTCTCTCCTTTTGTCTCTTTCCTTCTTGATCCGCAGGCCACAACATCTATTCCAATATACTAGGTTTCCTTGGCGGTGTTTCCTGGGCTATGCTAGTAGCAAGAACTTGCCAGCTTTATCCAAATGCAATAGCATCAACTCTTGTACATAAATTTTTCTTGGTATTTTCTAAATGGTATGTTTTTTTTTTTTGATTTTGGTTTTTTTTTTTGTTTTTTTTTTTTGTTCGTTTGTTTTTAATTTAGATTAAACTAAAATAAAATTGTTTGTAGACACTAAATTTTAGTCCTGTTTTTATGGTACCATTTTCAGCTGTTACCAGATTAAGATAAATTAGAAACATTGTTCTTCCCACCAAAAATGATCAGTTTAGTTTTTCAGCAAGTCATACAACATATCTTGTTTTTATAGTATCCAAACCAAAACCACACAGTTCTTAATTAAAATTTTCCCGAGTATTTTTTGTAATTTAACAAAACTCTTAAGATAAAATACTTATATAGTACAAAATAATAGCATATACCCCCAGATTTAAGGTATTTTAACATTCAGATACTGGGATAATGGATAAAGGAGGTGTGCCGGTATCTGATTTAGGCACATAGCTTAAATATAATTTAAGAAAACCAATGGCAAAAATGTGGGTTTTAATCTTGTCAGTGTGGAGTGGTAGGTGTTAAAGAATTATGTGCCATTTCATACACTTGAGCTAGTTAGCTCAGAAAGATGGTTTGAATAACTCTGATGGGAATATTCCAAGTAAATTTAGAAAAAATGGGCCAGAAGTGAACTTTGCAGATTACAAATGAATACTGTTTTTCTTGAAAGTCCATGTTTGGATACTTGTATTCTTTATGAGACACTGACAGACTTTAAGAATCATTTACCAAGGTGTTGCTTTACTCCAAGTATAGTGTCTTTTCTTCTTAATGTGAAGATAATTTGCACACTTTCACTGTCTTGCATTCATAGGCTTTATAGCCTCCTTGAGGTATGTAGTGGTTAGTAATACTTTGTCACACTAAGGGAATAGAGGGGAATTGGTTGCAATTTCTGTTTAGTGTGTTTCCTGGACTTCTCTCCAGTTTGTACATGCATAGCATAGGAACATAATGTACAAATTCCAAGAGATTACTGACTTCTGCTCTTTATAGGAAGGTAACTTTTATTCAGGGGGTAAGATGACTTGAAGAACAAATGTTACTTTTTAGTGTTTCAGTCAACATTCTTTCTCTCTTGATTATAATTTTCTTTTAACACATATGGTTTGTAATGATGCTATATCCTGTAGTTGTGCTGGCTGTTTGTTCTGTAGTTTGTCCATGGAACAGCTAGCTTGAAGATGGACCCAATGTCAATCTTCACAGAGGAATTTCTCTGACTGGTGTATTTCAGGAAGTATTTAGAGGAGTTTAAATTAGTTATCTAAACCAGTGGTTATAAACCTTCAGGACTACAGAAAATTCCTTGTTCTGATGCTCTGGAAAAGCTAATTGTAGTTCAACAATACAGCTTATTTAAACAACCCCAGTTAGACCAGCCTAGTTGTGAGGAAATGGTACTTTATTTTGAGAGCAGATTTAAGAAGGGGTCACGTTCAAAAGTATTGTTTGTGTAACATACGTGGTTGTATCCAATAGTCTTATTCAGTGCTACAATCTTTTTGAACAGGGAATGGCCAAATCCAGTGCTATTGAAACAGCCAGAAGAATGCAATCTTAATTTGCCTGTATGGGACCCAAGGGTTAGTGTGTTATTTTTTCCCCTCTAAGTCACACTGTACAATAAATTCAGTTGCTTAAAAGATTCTAGGTGAAGTTCATTTTGGGTTTATTGAACTTAATGTTGTGGTGTTGTATCTTCATAAGTAACCTCTAATTCTCCTGAGCATAGAACAAAGTTATCCTAATTTTCGGAATTGACCGCTGAAGCACACTTGCTAAACAATGTACTTTTTCTCCTAGTTTTTGAAATAAGTGATCTTAATGAAAGTTCAGCATACTTATATGTCTTAAAGTGATGCATTTTTGGAAAATTACTAATCTTAAAATACTTTGCTTATTATTTAAACCTGTTACTTTTGCAAGTACCTTGAATTCACTTCAGTGCAAGCTACAGCTGGATAGGCTTGGTTCCATAGAGTTGTAGTAAAGTGTCTTTTCATCTTGCACCAAAGAAGATCATAACTTGAAGTCTTTTAGTTTTGTGTATTTTTTATAATACTTGATCTCCATCTTTGTAGCACTTACATTAAGAGCGTTGGACATGACTGTCCTTCAGGCAGTGAGAAAAACAGCTTGCAGCAGATGCATGGCTCCCATTGGGAGCTTTCAATAGGACATAATATGAGTCTGCTCAATGCTGTGTAGTCAATCATAGAACAGTTGATATTCAACTAATATTTATTTTGATGAATAGTGTAAGCATCAGAGGTTGAGTTGTATTCCCTTTTATGCTTCAAATCTGTTTTTTTGATTGACAAAAGTTCTCATCTAAATATGTGAAACAGCTGAAAACATGTTCTTGAGACTGTTACTCCTGAGATAGGAGGTTTGAGGTCAGTGTGTGATGGGAACTCTTGTAATAGCTAATCAAAGTGGGCTAAAATAATGGCAGGGGTTTATCTTTTTTTTACCTTCTACAAGATTGTTACCCTTATAATATTTTAATGTACTTTGCGTTTGTATGTTGTGTCCTTTCTTTTTTGTTACCCTGTCTGCTGTTAAATAAAAGTTCGTTAATGCAAGTGATGCTTCTGTCAGGTTGCACAGAGCCTCTTTTCTTAAAATGGCTCTTAGTTTTCAGTAGTGTTACAGAAATAAAGAATAAAATACCTTTCGCAAGGTCTGAAGACAGTCATTCTGCAGAAGGTGCTCAAATGATGATGAGGTGTCCTTGGTTTCATGTGATCACAAACTAATTTCTATTAAAGAGGGAAAGTGTTCTGTTTGGTTGGCATTTCTGGATTTAGAAATGCTTGCATCTTGATCTTGATGTGCTGACAGGTTACAGCCCTCCCACATCACTGTCATTCAGAAAGATGTCCTTTGTGAAAGCATTATTCTTGTTTTCTAAACTTTCTTTGTACTCTTGGTCTGCAAACTAAGGTCTCTTAGAACTTAAGGCTTGATTGTAGTAAAGGGAGAAATCCAAATTTGTTAACTGATGTGTATGCTTGAAGAAAACTGATTGGCTGTTGTTATATGTAGGTAAACCCCAGTGATAGGTACCATCTTATGCCTATAATTACACCAGCATACCCACAGCAGAACTCTACGTACAATGTGTCCGTTTCCACACGGATGGTCATGGTTGAGGAATTTAAACAAGGTAAGTATTATCTTACACTCTCTATATAGATCTTTTCAGACATATTTAAAATACTTTCATTGTGATATGCTTTGAAAGGGGGAGGTGGGTGGATGTTAAAAGCTTATTGACACAAGACTGTTTTGAGGGAGGTAGAACTTGGCCTGTTATGCCTAATGTTGCTTAACCCTGCAAACTTGGTAGATCCCTCTACAGGTCTATCCTTCACTCTTAGAAACTGAGGGTAATGAAAGAGAATGCCTTGCACTCTGAAAATTAGAACTAATGGTATAATGACTTTATTTTAGTGGCTTAGATTGTCAAGTTACATGAAGGATTAGCAATAGTAGCTTCACTTGATGCCTGTTTCTGGGCCCAATATAAGGCAATATGCTCTTTTGAACTGAGTCCTCTGGATTTATCCAAGTAATGTGCTTGAATAATTATTGCAGATAAGAGAAGATGTTATCAAAGCAAGAAGTAGATCTGATGCTGGGAGTAACTACTAGTAACTTTCTTAAATAGAACAGTGCCTTATTGTCTCACTGTTTCTTTGCTGTGTAAAATGCCTTGCACAAGAGGTGATTCAAATACTATAAGGAAAAAGATCTTTTGTCTTTGAACTGAACACTTAGTGTGGCATATGCAAAAAACTAAACGGAGCTCTGTTACAATGCAGAGCAAAAATATGTGAAGTAATCAGTCTGATCAAATAACATACATTTCTACACAGATGAGGTTTTTTTAATAATATGATTTGTTTAACTAATGACCAATGTAAGTATGACTGAATTATAAATCTTGTTGATAAATTGCTTTGAATTTGAAGGGAGGAAATAATTCATAGTAGTTTTTGCTAAGTTAATAAACTGTTTTTACTCTGGATACTAACCTGTATTAAAAAAAAAAAGTTTAAAATTTTTTTTTTCTATAATTTAGGTCTTGCTATCACAGATGAAATTTTGCTGAGTAAGGCAGAGTGGTCCAAACTTTTTGAAGCTCCAAACTTCTTTCAGAAGTACAAGTATGTATTTTATGGCATGGCAGAATATTTTAAATTTATCAGTTGAACTACCTCATAATGCTCTGTGGCACAGGATCATAAATATACATACATTAGATGTCCAGAAAGTATTTTGTTAGGATTTTTGTATAGCGTGGGAGAGAGACTACACTAGTGTCCTTTCTATTGGAAAGTATAATGTCCTCAAGGTACTTTTTTGTCTTAAACCTGTATTTCAGAAACTAGTTAGTCCCTGACCAGATATTTAGAAAGTCACCAGTCAACTCTAGATTTGGTATGCTACCAGTAACATTGAAGAAATTTCATCTGGTTTGACTAATACAAATGTTCTTTAGTCCTGTCAGTAAGCATTCTAAAAATGGGTCTTCCCAAGAAAGAAAGATGTTAAAAGAACTTATTCTGAAGGTCAGTACTTAAGATGAATAAGTACTTGAAGCTGTGTGTTTTCTTCTGTCAATATAGTCAACAGTTTACTCTGATAATAAAAGACATTTTTGCAATTGTGTTGACTAACTACCAGTTGTACTAGTTATTACTAGATCTTTTTTCATTAAAGCTTAAGTCTCTGGGATCTTTATTAACTCACACCTAGCTTTTCTAATTTTGTAATGTCTCTAAGGGAAATACTGAAATCCACACGTCACACTTTTAGGATTTCTAGTAATACGCTTGTGGGGCAGAAGCTTGTTAAATGTATACGGACTTGCTGAAAGTTGTATTTTTATAATAAATATGGATTATTAAAATATGGACTACATCTTCTTTGCCCTCAGTTGAAATTGGAGACCCATTTTTCTTGAATCAAGATCAAATATATTTTACACTTGTTTATGTTGGGTGATTGGTTGGTTTTGTACTAATCTAAATAAGATTGAAATATACAGTTCCCCCATTAAAAGAGACTGATGACCTTCATAATGTGTCTGTGTTTTGTTTCTATACCTTTTGCATGATAAAAGCTTTAAAACATTTGAATGGCTTTTATGTTGTTCCTTGGAGCTTAAGATTGAAAACGATTTAAAAGATTTAAAAGAACACTGTTAAATTACATTATTTTTTGAAGTAAAAAGTGGGCTGCAGACAAATCAGTTTCTGCTCAAGAGGTTACTAATAAGTTTCCTAATACATTTTTTTTGTTTCTTTCAAAAACAGAAAAAAAGGAAGCATTTAATGTCATTTGAAATAATCTCCATTTTAATGCAGTTTTTTTTGTGTACCATCTTAAGCCATTTTACTGGGTGTAGCAATAAAAGCTTCTCTTGCTCAACATTATATATCCAGGTTTTCTGTTTTGCACAAGATATCTTCTCTAATTTTTTTTTTTTAATGTGGTATTATGGAGCTTGTTTTAAATTACCCAGGATTTTCTCTGTTTTCCCTTAGTAGGTTAATTTTACAATTTTGGTAGAGTAGCCTTTACAAAGTAAATAATTATATGCAATAATCTGTATGCAGTAAATGCATATCTCTTGGTCAGATCTCCATCTAAAAGAAAGATATTTTGAAATTTTTTTCCTCTATTCACACTCTTCTCCTGTTTAAATTGTAGATGCATTGGCATGTTCTGCTGAAATTCATAGCAGTGTTTAATGCTCTGCCAGATAAGAGAACATCTGATCCTTGCTGTGAGACAAAACATTTCTTTTAATCCCCGAAAGCACAGCTTCATCTGTCACTCTCAATGGCAATTAGTTGCTGAATATCTTTTGGTCATAAGCATTGTTGACTTGCTGTCTGTGTTTAAAATAAACCTCGATGATGTATGACTAAGGAAATCTAGGGAGGCTACTGCATATCTGCATAGTAGAAGCAGATTAGAAATTAGGAAATCTTATTTTAGTCTGCTATTTTTTTCTTATTTTTTAAGTGTCAGCAGTTACTCAGAATTAGGGAATTGCAATGTAGTATCTGCCCTTTCTGTAGATTTAGATTTTTAGAAGGGGAAAGCAACAACAAAGAACATGTAGATACGGTGTTTTACAGGGAAGGGACAGGAATTTCAAATGGATATGAGTTTGAAGTGTTGAATGAGAAATGAAATTCTTATAGTTCAAGACCGAGAGACAGTGTTTTGAGAAAAACAGCACTCTCTTAATGAGCTGTAGCATATTCTTTCTATATTGTTAAAAGAGATAATTCTTCTAAATAAGTAGAATATAAATATGCCTTTTAAAAAGGTGGTTTAAATTCTTGGCTTCATAGGACTTTAAAGTACTGATTATAGAAGTATAATTCCCGGATAGGTAATAAAGAAAAATTGAAAATAACATGTTCACGTGTTCAGTTGGTGGTTTTGTATTTTGGGTTTTTTTTTTCCCCCAGAAAGTAATATGAATTTAATTAAAGTATTTTTTAGAAATACTTGTGTTAATGATATATTACAATTTTGTAATACCTACATTAGGGGTTTTCTTTATTAAAAGAATGCTGAGAGGGAGACAGTGAGAAAACATCCAAGCCCCCAAACTGATATACTTCAGAATAATACCCAGAATCTAAAAGTCACCATTGAGAGGCAGCTTAACCTAAGACCTTTTTTTCTTTATAATGAAGTGATAGATACTTCTGAATTACGCATGTGCTTTGTGAAAAAATTACGAATGAGGCACTGATAAAAAACCTTGTCTTAACAAAATTTAGCAGTGAGACCCTGGACTCTTAAAACTAAGGGTATCTTAATTTTTAACATAAATTATTTTAATTTTGTTGAAAATGGTAGTAGGAAATTTCTCAAGAATAATTCCCTCTCAGCACTTAACAGCTGGTAGGTGAGTTACGAGAAATTGTATCCTTTTCTTTTTCTCAGCAACTACTACCTGAGCAAAAATAGTTAATCATCAAAATAGTTATTTTTCAGAAATAAGGTTTAGGATTTTTTCCTAGATACTTACCAGCTAGTTGAGGCTTTTAGACATAGCAAAATTACTTTTTTGTTTTGTAATTCTTCAGAATTTTGTTTCCCAGTGATGCTTTTAATAAGTACCTGGAAAATTGGTTTCTTCAAATATTTGCAGGTTTGAAATTTGTCTTTTTTGATTCAGACATGGTTAAAAATATCAAAAAGCCTTAACATTGTCATGGCTACTGAATTAAACATTCTGCGAGTATGCAATGTGTGATGCAGGAATCTTACTGAAAGTATAGTGCTCCTTAGAATAAATCAATATTAGTAATTAGTAACTTCTCATACAGAATTAAAGGGCTCTTACTCTCTTTTTCCATAACATTTTTCCTGTGAAGTAGTTAATGCTGCCAAAATGCGGAATGAATAGGTTATTTTATCTCTATATTGTTCAGAACAGGGAAGGAGTTTCTCCAGATTTCTCCCTTGGAGTTCCCTTGTTTCGTTGACATTCTCTGACTCAAATCAGAGGATTGTAGCATATAGCAGGATTTTGGCTCTTGCCACCTAAAGATAAGTAGAGAAACATGTAGCTGCTAACCTGATCTGTTGATTTGGATTTGCTGTTGTGATTTCAAGGCCTCTGGCACCAGAGTACTCTCTACCATAGTTTTCCAGTGGTACTGACCTTGCTTTCTTCTCCATGAGCTATATGCTAGGGACTAGTCTCTTGTGTTACTGCTGTTCTTTAAATCCCGCTGAGAAGCTACCTAAACGTGCCATATCTGTATAGAGTAGTGTGGCATTGTATGACTTAGGATGTTAAATACTTCCCAGCTAAGCTTCTGAAAAACCTGCCTGCAAGCGTGTGAGATTGCTTTAGCACCCTTATTAGGAACTCAAGTTATAAGTAATCTTTTCCCGTTCTGCTGTCCTTGGGCTTCTTTGTTTAAAATACCAGTCTTGTTTTGTATACTGTCTCTTTGAAATCTACTTACAGTGGGTATACACTGAATATCCTGGAAAATAATTGAGAGTTTAAGAATTATCATCAGAGGAAACATTCCTTATGAAATTTCAGATAAGTGTCTTCAGAATTCCAAAATACAGATACAAATTTTTAAACCACGTTTAATAGTGTTATTTTGGATTTTCAACAAATGCCTGTGTGCTAACCAGTCTTCTCACTATTCAGAAATAATGTTGCAACTAAGACAGCTGACATGTAAAGGTAGTTGGGAACAACTTTTCTCTTGATTTTTAGTAAAATCCCTGATCTCGTCAGGTATTGAAATATTTCAAACAGTGCTACATTCCTAATCTTTTATTAAGGTTGCTGGTATTATTATGGAATTGCAAATGGCCCTAAACTCCAAAATGTTTCGAAGTCTGTTAGTCATACACTTGGGATATAGCCCATTTTTCTACTTAACAAAGCTTAATTTAATATAAGGTGTAATACTTAAGATGATTTGTGTTTTACAATGTAGAGTTTACTGCAAAGTTTTAATATTAAGGTTTGAATGTCTAGTTTTAGAAATACATATAGAATAGCATATTGTCTTTATCTCCAAAGGCATTATATTGTACTTCTAGCAAGCGCACCGACAGAAAAACAGCGACTAGAATGGTGAGTAATCCTTGAGATTTAAAAAAAAGCAAAACAAGCCCCCCCCAGCAAAAAACAAAAATAGCATCTCCCTTCCCCCACACCATCAAACTTGGACACAAGGGAGTATCTAGTGTATCAGGTGTCTTAATGAATGAAAGAGCAGCTTCAGTGTTTCAAAATTGAATGGATAAAGATTGTAGAGTTCTGAAAAAAACAGTGAAAATGAAAAATGCGGGAGTGAAGGCTGTTGCTTCAATTTTTCCTTAACAGTAGTCTCAGGTTTACTTTACAAATGCCTTTTGTGCTTTTTTTCATGAGCAGTGTGAGGAGGTATGTTTTCAGTCACTTGAAATGCTGTTTCTCAAAACAAAAATTCCCCTTTCTCATGTCTCTGCTCTTTTATTAGAGAAATTTCAAGATTGGCAGGTATTGGGAATTTTTTCACCTCTAAAATTCATCATCTGAATCCAAAAGAATGTTGGATAAATAGTGATGGTTCTTTCTGACTACCTTTTACTTGATGTGTAATGTCTTGTATTTAATTCCATTTGTGAAATCAGGCTGCAGAGAGAGAGCTGCAGGGCATTCTTAAGCTTCCCTTGTCAGCTTTTGTAATGCCTTAACTGAAATTATTGATCTGAATTAGTCTGACGTGCACTAATTCATTAGTAGTCTCAAGTATTAGTATAGGGAGAATGTTGAGGATTTTATCCTGATACGTGATGTTAGATACTTCTATGATTTCCCGTTAATGAGATCTTGCTAATAAATGACGTTTATACAGGGTGGGCTTGGTGGAATCAAAAATCCGTATTCTAGTTGGAAACCTGGAGAAGAATGAATTCATTACACTGGCTCATGTGAATCCACAGTCATTCCCAGCACCCAAGGAGAATCCTGACAAGTAAGCAAACCCATTTTCTTCATTCAGTTGGGAGAAGCTAAATTAACTAAAATGCAATTTCATTAATAAATTAACTGACACTTTTATAGAATCTTAAAAGGATTAATTTTTAATGACATCACCTAAAGGCAAACAAATGATACTCAGCTCTCCTTAAGTACTATTTGTGAAATTAGGTACACTTTAATTCTGTATAAGAATGTCTCTCAATCAGAAAATAAGGGGAAATGTATTTTTGTTGATAACTCTATGAATTGCATAATTTCCTGCCAACCTGTCTAAGCTACTGCTACTTAGTTAATGCTGTTTTAATTGTGCGGAAACGCTGAGAATCTGGGAGAACATCAGGCGCTGTAGAATAGAGCTCTTGAGTAACTAAGTTCATTTAATGTTACAAAATTTAGCAGTTGGGATGAATATCATTGAAATCATAATGACCGTGGCTAGAATCTGTCAGGATGTGGAAACAGTGGAGAGAATACCAAGTACTTCAGATTGTTGAGGATTTTAAATGTTTTTTGTCTCCTTCCTCCCTCACTCAAAGCAGCGATTGCTGCTGTGTGGGGGCCGAAAACTCTTAAAAGACTTTATTTCAAGATAGTATTGTAATTAATTTGTAAGGAATCATATTTTTGTGTGAAGTGTGAGAATGGGGAAAAATTTTGTCTGTACTGGAATATGTGAAAAGCCTTGTTAGCCTTGCACAGGGCCTTTTCCACACATTAACTGCTTCAAGTACAGTATGGGGCTACATTTTTTTTGTTAGAGGCTATATAATTGTTACACACGTGTTCTGAGTAAAATTGGACAAAGCAGGCAATACTTCCTCAGCACCATTTTAGCGGGTGGATATAGCTACAACTGCCTGCATAATCAGAGGCTCCAATTAGCTCTTATTTCAGAGGAGTTGATGCAGACAGAACTTCCAGTAAAGGGTGCCTTCCCAGCGTATACAAAGGACATTCTTTCACCATCCCTGTGAAGGGGAGCTGTCAGAGGGAGGGTTTTAACTGAAACCTGCAGTTTGTGGTCAGTTAAAGCTAAGAAATTTGAGTGTTGAAGACACGTTTAGGTTGCAAAATGGAAGCTGCTTAATTGGGTAATACATTCTAAATACTTTCAGTGCCTTTATTGTTGTTATGGCTAGTTGAGAGCTGGTTACTCTCAGGCTAGTAGCTACATGAGATCATCTATACAGGAGGACAGTTGAATGGAGTAATCTACTGATGATCTTAGTGTATTTGCTGGAGGCAGATGTGTAGTGTTTAATGACTTTTGTATTGTGAATGAAAAAGGAAAATTAGTCAGCTTGGGTTTTTGCCTTTCTGTGTCCAGTTTCCTATTGCTACTGGAGCTAAAAATTACAACTGTTGCCTGTTACAGTAAATAACTTATTAAGCTATTTAAGTCTGTCAGTATTACATGACTGTTCTATATAAAATTTTCCAGGGAAGAATACCGCACAATGTGGGTGATTGGGTTGGTGTTTAAGAAAACTGAAAACTCTGAAAATTTAAGTGTTGATCTTACCTACGACATTCAGTCTTTTACAGACACAGGTGAGTTTTGCTTTCTAGGTGTTCTGGTATTAATGACCTTGTTGAAGTTACTGATTTTGCTCCAAACGTAGTCTTTTTTCATAATGCTCATAGTAACAGTAGAATTGTATCTACAGAGAGGGTTTCAGTTAAGGATTTAGGAGTTTTATTTAATCAAACACATTTTCAATGAGTTTTAATGCTCCTGAACACTTCAGTCTAATCACTTTCAGTTTGTTCTCGTTAAAAGTGATAAAAATTACACATACATCTTGCAGATCTCACTAAAAGTGTAGTACATTATTTTATAATCTTTATTAAACAGATGAATTAGTTACCATACACGAGCTAACAAGCTTAACCTCAAAATTTTTTAGTATAGTTGAAGTATTTTTGTTACTGGTGAACTAAATTTTTCAGTGGATTAACAAAATATCTTTTATTCCATGGTGTTTCATACTAGATAACTGATTTAGTAACCTTTACTTTCATGTCCAACACTCAATGGAAGAGAGTGTTTTGACTTTCTGATGTTTACCTTTTGATTCACAAAAAAACTACACACATAGGAAATTTTGTAAGCAAAGAATTGGTAACAGCTGGGGAGTGTGACACCAAAGTGTCAGAAACAGTAGCTTTGACAGATTTATTTAATAAATTTACAGGTTGTTTTGTTTTTTTTTTTTTTAACAAACAGCAGTTGAGGCTCAAGTATTCTGTGTTTACAGAGTTGAAGAAATAGATTCAAGTGTTACCTAATGCAGCCATGGTCTCTGAATTTCTGTGACTCAGTCTGAGGAAGCAAGGGAGTTAAACACCTTGACCCCCCTTCCACCTCACACCTGTGAATGCGATAAATATATAGGCATTTTTATAAATCATGCCAAGGTTTAACAGTTGTTTATTGTCGTATATAGCTGCAGAGGGGCATCTCTTTCCTGAGAGTTGAAATATTTTTGTAATTATTAGTGATGAAGGAGAAACTATAGCAACTATAGGAACATTATTCTAATTTTTGAGAATTTAGAAAAGACAATACCTTGGCTGCCTCTTTGAAGGAGTGAAGGAATTCAGAAGTTACAGTTTCTCAGGTCTTCCATTGTTGATAAACACCTATTTCCGTAGTATACTTGCCAGAGATTTTTGGTATGAAAAGGCTAAAACTCACTCTTACGATTTTTGATGTGATTTATTTGCACTATATTCCTGATGTTTGTCTAAATATATGCACTTGTAAGTGGAATAGCTTTTCTTAAAGATCCTTACCAACTGTGATGAAGAGTTTTTGATTTGTGAATACACTTCTAGAAGTAAAAATCTAGTAAACAATTTCTGTTTGTGTGTTGTGGGTTTTTTGGTAATCTGAAGTTAGTATGGGTATGTCTTCATTCTTTTTAATCCATCCTAAAGACTTCTTTGTCCTGTCTTTTGGAATAGATACTAAGATTTTATCAAAAGTAACTATTTTCCAGGATGAAACGAATAGCTTACTTTTTAGTGGGAGCAAAGGGAGACATGGAGAGTGATCTATGTTTTCCTTGTATGCAAACTTTGATAAGACCTAATGTCAAGAATATGCAATGCTTTAACCATGTCTGGTTTCCCTGAGCATGCCTCTACCTTAGCTGTAACCTGTATAATTTTTTACAGAGGGGCTTTATGAGCTTCTTTAATACCAAGAAGTAGTGCGGTACTCGTTTAATACTCAGTATTCATTGAACTCTGTGTGCCTCTCTCTTAACACCTTTTTAATTACCTATTCACAGCCTATTCAGCGTGATTGCTTAATGTTTGTAGAGTAGACAGTGAATAAGGGAGATACCTCTTGAGTTTTTGTGTTTAAGAGCTACAAAACTATATTTTATTCATACACCTGCCCCGGCTTTTGTTCAGTGTTGTTGAGGCAGTCAGTGTGAAAAAACGAGCTTTTCATTTTTGCCTGGCTTTACTTGAACCCAGAATCCTGGGTTCCAGTACAGTAGTAGCTCTTACCATGCCTTACCAGAAGCAGATGTTCTGAGGTTAAGAGAAATTACTTGTTATAGTAGACAAAATTAAAAGAAACAAAAACCAACTAAACAAAACCACCAAAATGACCATACAAAATAAAAAAACCCAAACAAAAAGCAAAGCAACAAAAAAGCCCAGCAAAACAGAAAAAATCCAAACATAAATTTTGTATAAAAATGTTGGGATGTGTGAGTTGCCAGAGCAATTTTAATACGTTAGGTGGCAAATGAGCATTTAACTCTTGAATTAAAACCCGTTTTTTTGCAGAAACTACGTAAATAAAATCACCTGCAAAGAATATAATTGTATGTAGATGCTGTCATTCTTATTGAGGAAATTTTATTTCTATCTTTAGTCCCTTTGAGATGAAATGAAGAGTTTGCTTCAGAGCTCTTACAGTTAAAACTTGTTAAGAATACAGAGAACCATGTGCTTGCAAGATGTTTTTCTTGAAAAACAGATCACCTGTTTCCAAACCAATGTTTGTATTTCTACTTTCAGTGCTGGCATGGTAGGCAGTTCGCTTTTTTCCTCCAGAACAAGGAAACGTTATTCCTGTTCTTGAGGATAATAAGTGCTCTGAAATGCAAATTGTTTCTGCCTGGGCAAGTAAGTGGACTTTGCAAAATGCTTTAGTATGTCTTAATGTTACTCTAATTGTGTAGTTTATAGGCAAGCAATAAACAGCAAGATGTTTGAGATGGATATGAAGATTGCTGCAAGGCATGTGAAACGTAAGCAACTTCACCAACTGCTACCTAATCATGTGCTTCAGAAAAAGAAAAAGGTAAACTTCACTAATATTTGAGAGCAATGAAAATGCCATTGCTCTCAAACTTCAGATGTTTTGGTTTACTAATCTAGGTTTACTTAGATTATTAGGTTTACTAGTCAAAGAATTGAAATCACATTTTGAGGTTTTAATTTTTTCTGCAAATGAGCTCGTTTGAGTGTTGCAGTATTATTAGGTGCACTAAATATAATACTACATTTCTCAGAATATCAGCAATGTGGATAGTATCTTCTTGTCTGGCTGGATAGTTTACCTATGGCCATATATGAGAATGGTAGCATTAGTTTTTAATTAAGATGTTGCATTGGATTATTGTTTAATTTTAGTGGAGTCAGAAAGAAGGGGTGGAATTTCGAATTGAACAATTCAGTCTGATTCAAAATCCCTGCTGCTTTGTATTAGCTTAATCTGAGAGCAATACAAGTTTGCTTGGATTTTTTAATAACTAAGCCACTGGTACATATTCGGTTTCAGGTATAGCTGAGTAACATGCTTTATTTCTATAGCTGCTTTATAGTGAATGCTTTTTTAAGGACTAGGAAGTTTTTATTGACACCAAGTGTAGATCTGTTTCAGAGAACAACATAAATATCAAGTAATACATCTCTTTAAATAATAGTACTATGTCAGAAAAGAGTTTCTTTTCTCTACAGACTAAGTTGAAATCCTCTTTAATTTCTTTTTACGTACATCAGTTTGTTTTGATATACATCAATTACTTTAAGGTGATGAAAGTATTTCTAAGTCCACAAAACCAAAGAAATTTGAAATAAAGCTAAAAATACAGTCATTAAATACAGTAACAGTTTGTTTTTGAACATGGTTGGTTCAGACAAATCTGTACCAGAGTTGTGAACATGAAAATGTAATTGCTTGTAGTGAAAGGATAGTGGATTATTTACATGTAAAAGGATTTGAAAATTGTCCATTAAGTTTGCATTTTGAAATAACTTGAATTTCTGTTGATTTTTAAACCTTTAATTAGACTAACAGAATTTTCCTTTGCCTTGTGGCTTGCAGCACTCAACGGAAGGGATCAGGTTGACAGCTCTGAATGACAGCAGCCTAGACTTGTCTATGGACAGTGATAACAGCACGTCCGTGCCTTCGCCTACCAGTGCTATGAAGACAAGTCCATTGAACAGTTCGGGAAGTTCTCAGGGGTATGGAAGACTTTCACTCTTGTTGCTGCTCTCTCTTCCTGAATTACTTGTATTAAACATATGGCAAATACTGCACACGTGCAATACCACCATTACCAAGGTGGGAATGTTCCAAACTGGATGGAGATTGCAAACACTCTTATTTCAGTTTGAGCACGAGAGCAAAATCTGGGGAATAGGGAGCATGGCACTGGACTTGAGATGAGGAATGATGAAGTTGGGTAAAAAATGCTTAGAAGAATGCAATGATAGAAAAACTTGGGCCCTGCAGTAGGAGGCTGTGAGAAGTAGTGAGCAGATAGTTGTCAGGGTGAGGGAGTATTTTGTGAGTTTTGGATCCAAGTGTGAGACAGTAGATTTTCTGTCTGGGAAATCAGTAGTGTACTGCTGTTACTGATGATACCTATGCAAATTAGGCTTAGGAACATAATTTCCCACTGTAGTTTCAAAGTGTACGTATTAAAGTTTTCTTAATACTAACGTTATATATTAAGTCTTTTCCTACCTTAACTCCAGTTTGTCCCAATAAATGAGTGTACTCTCTTCTTTCAAGAGAATCATGTTCATCTCCTTGATACACATAGAAGTTACCATCAATCTCCTCCAGCTCAACAGTATTTCACACATATTATAGGATGTTGTGTAGGATGAAACGCTTGACTTAGTCCTTTTGACAAATGTTCTTTTAGTTAGTTTTCCTTGGTAAATGGATAACAGTAGTTGATACCGCTGTCTGTGCTACTGAAATAAGTCTGTGTTACCTAGGATGTCACAGGTGAAGTGGAAATTGCCCTTGGCTGATTTTAGATACACACTGCTTCCCAATTTCTTGAAGATGGAAAAAGGATCATTTTTGTGGTTGGTCACTTGAAGCCTCAGGCCTTTGTTGGGGATGATTTTAAACTGAAATCATCGTTGTAACAGTCTGTATAAATTGACAACAAACGTTTTGTTCTAGTCCTTCTGCTCTGGTTTTGTTTCATCCTTCAGTACATAGTTACTGTGTTTTCCCATGCACATCATTTGGGTGGACACTGCCTTAATTTTTGCCTGTCTTTTAAATACAACCTTTTTGTGGTCTTAAAAACTGTCATTGATTGATTTAAATTAAATATTCAAAATAACTTCCATTGCTTGAGTTTGATAGTAGATTGTGAGTGCTCACTTTTACCTTTTTACTTATGTAAGTTCTGCTCTGTAATGTAGGCCAGCTATGATTACTGGTCACACATATGATGTGATGAAAGGCAGATCATGTAACACCCTAGCTTCACTAATGTCTTCAGCATTTCTCATAATTTTTCTCTTTTTAGCAGAAGCAGTCCTGCGCCAGCTGTAACAGCAGCATCTGTGACCAACACACAGGCTTCTGAAGTCACTGTGCCACAAACAAATTCCAGTGAAAGCTCAGGGGGTAAGGAAAATGGCATAGCATATTGTTTCTATTGAATTTTTAGTAATGTTTATAAGGCAGTTTTTCTTCCAGCTTGAGTCTTCTAGTCTTTACACATGCTCCTTCATACACATAGTTCAATAATTTCTTAAGGATTCAGAAAATCACAGAGGAATATTTGTTGTGATATTTACTTCTTCTATTCTTAGATATTTATATTCGCCATTCACAATAGCAGTAGTGTTGCAATGACCTAATGTAGGTTTGTAGTTTGGCTAGCTAAATGAGGAAAAAACTATCTAAAGCTGGAAGAACAATTTTTATATTTAATTCATTTTGTAGTTAAACTCAAAGCTGTTCTGTACTGTCTGTAGTCTGTGCTCCCATATTCCTGCTCCTTGAGCTTCATGAAATTGATTCTAGGAGTACAAAAGATTCAGATGTAAGCAGAAACACATGTTCCTTACCAATGTCTGTTCAGATGTGTCCCACTGTGTGCAGACTTTATCCTCCATTTTCTGCAAGAAAAAGAAGACTTGACTTAAAAATAATTTTAAAATTTGACTCTTTAGTCAAAGAATAAAAGCATCTGGTGAAAATATTCTCTTAGAATCAGTTACTCTTCTTTTTTGATGGAGCTTTAGCTGTGTACAAGGAGCAAGTCAGAAATAGACGGAAAAGGGGAGCGACTGGTTAGCCTTTCAAAATGAAATCTCTCATCTCACTCTTGACATGTGGCATGGTTTAGTCTTACTTCTCTCTGATTTTTATCGTGTCACAGGTGCATCAATGTGAGTAAGTTTGTCCATGAGCACTAAATGGAGCTTAAATGGTGTGACTGGTTTTTGGATTTGGAAGCATATCAGAAGTTGTTCATTCTTATATTTTGGTTAATCAAAATGTTAATCACTTGATAGTTGTTAATGAAAAATTTCCTCAGTGTATTTTTTCTCATCCTGGAGCATCTCCCTATGTGCGCTTATTGGTTTGAGGTAGGCAATTGATGAGATAGAGCTTTGTCATATGGAGCATTTTTCAAAAGGATGTATATAATATCAATTCTTTATTTGATACTCTGTGATGACTTCATATTTGTCACGGAGTAGTCTAAGCCTGAGAAGTGATAAACTTCATTTTTGAGTGAAAAAGGGAGTATCACATTGCTCTTGGATTTGACTTAATGCAGTCTTGGCAATGCACATATATGGCTGAGTACAAAAGCAGTAGAATTTCTTCAGGTACCATAAATGCTACAGCAGTATTACACAGAGCTCTGTCTGGGCTCATACAGCCTGCCTTAAGCAGGGTTAATTAGGCTAAGCAGAGTGTCATTGCCATGGCTACCCTGTGTCTGGTGCAGGAATTCTTTCTCAAAATCATGTGTTAAGGGCTTGGAAGGACCTAAAAGATCATCTAACCCCAACCCCTGCTGTCTTGGGCAGGGACACTTCCCACTAGATCAGTTTGTTCAGGGCCCTAACTGACCTGGCTTTGAACACTGCTAGGGTCCGGGCATCCAAAACCTCCTTGGACAACCTGTTCCAGTGTCTCACTACCTCACACTAAAGAATTTCTTCCTAATACCTAACCCAGTTTTCCCCTCGTTCAGTTTGTGCCCACTACTTTTTGTCCTATCACTACAGTTCCTGACAAAGAACCCCTCTTTGGCTTCCCTTTAGGCCCCCTTTTGGGAAGGGGGAAGGTGCTGGAAGATTGCTCTGAGTTCTCCAAGCAGCCTTCTCTTCTCTAGGCTAACCAGCCCCAATTTTCTCAGTCTGTCTTTGTAGGGGAGGTGCTCCAGTCCTCTTATCAACTTCATGGCCTCCTCTGGACTTGCTCCAACAGTTCCATGTCCTTCTTACACTGGTGACACCAGGACTGTACACAGCACTCCAGGCGGGGTCTCACAAGAGCAGGATAGAGGGGAAAAATGCCCTCCCTCACCCTGCTGCCCACACTCCTTTGGCTGCAACCCAGACAACAGACACATTTGGCTTTCAGGGCTGTGAGCACATTTGCCAGCTCATGTTGAGTTTTTCATCAACCACCACCCCCAAGTCTTTCTCAGGGCGGCTCTCAGTCACTTCTGTGCCCAGCCTGTGGGTGTGCCTGGGATTGGCACAACCCAGCCACAGGACCTTGCGCTTGCTCTGTTGAACTTCAAGGGGTTTGCATTGACCTGCCTGTCCAGGTCCCTCTGCATGGCATCCCGTCCCTGCAGTGTGTCAGCTGCACCACAAAACCTGGTGTCATCAGTGAACTTGCTGAGGGTGCACTCAAGCTCAAGAATGAGCTTGAAACTGAACTGTGCAGCGTATGCACACTTGCTGTTCCAAACACGATGCTTACACCATTACCTGTACCACTTCCTTGATGCCTGCTTGATGTCAGGGGTTTTGATTAGAGGCCAAAAATACCAGTGATTGAACTGAAATGATTGTGTCGACTCCTCTTGCTGAAGATCTTTAAATTATTTGTCCGTAGGTACTTCAAATGAAAGCATTCCTCAAACTGCCACACAACCAGCCATTTCTCCACCACCAAAGCCTACCATCTCTAGAATTGTTCCCTCAGCGTATCTATTAAATCCATCACCAAGAAGTTCAGGAAATGTTCCAACAAAAATGCCTAGCCCTGTCGCAGCAGTGAAAAGGACATCTTCTCCCCATAAAGAAGAGTCTCCTAAGAAAATTAAAATTGAAGAGGTATTTGAGATTTTGAGATCATACCATAGCAATGTTCAAAACTTTGAATATTCATTTCACCCAGAGTGCTTATTCTCATATTCCAAGTTTCAGATATTTCCTATTCTGATTGCATTGCTGCTTGATGTTTTCAGCTTGCCAAGGTGTTAGTGTTTTTGTTTTGTTGATACTCATCATGTGACACATGTACTGCATTAGCACAATTGTTTAGAATCTAAATTCTTATCTCAGAAGTAATTATTTTGGTGAGCTTATAATATGCTATGTCTTACAGCTAATTCTGTCCTTTTAAACACTTCGACCTTATTTTCTTGTTGATTTCTTAAAAATATGATTTTATGATTTGTGATAGTTTCTGTGTTTGCTTTTCAGCAGGATGAAATAAGTGAAGATACTAGCTGTATAGATTTGAATGAACATGAAAAAATGGAAACTAAGGTATTTATGCCTAGACTGTGTAATTTTGTGTATATTAATTGGGAAAATGACTGTGTTTCTCTCTAGGAATGATTAAGAGTGTGTCTAGATGTAGACTCTCCAGTAAATGTATCAAAATGATATCTTATTTTTTTAATGTTTATGTCAGTATTGATGAATTGGAGTCCATTGCCTGCTACCATGCTAAGTTGAGCCCACATCCATAGTCACATAGGACTGTTGTTTCTTTGCTGGTCATTTACATGGTATTACGCATGGTGAAAAAATTAGTCGTCATATTTATATTTCAGTTTGTTAAATAGATCAAAGATGTGTCAATATACCATGTTTTTCCTCCATATCAAACCTGATGTATGTTAATTAGTGAAAGGAAAATTGTCTGATGTATTCTGTTTCGAGTTGGCACGTTGGGCTGAGAATCCTTAAGCCAGCCACCTTGTTCACTTCTTAAGGAAATTTCAAGTGATAGCAAGTAAATCTTCTCTGGCGGTGAAATTACTGTGTGAAGTTACAGCTTACTGTTTGGGGACTTTGGAGGTTCAATGTGCCCCTCCAGTATCTTGCAATTAGCAGACAATTCTTCTGCTTCATGGTGAACGGTAGCAGCTCTCCAGTTGGGATTTTGCAGTTTTTATGGGACACATTCTCTTGTCTCTGAAATACTCTGGAAATTATGCTTATGCTTAAAGTTCAGTGTAAGTTCTTTGGTTTATAGCTTCAATGCCCTTAAGCAAGGAATTGCATCTTGACCTTGCAATGTCTCTGAACTTAAGATAGGTGAGGGCAGAAATACATGTAAGCACTTAATCCTCACTTCAAAAATAGATCCACTGGATACAGATTGTTAAAAAGAACATAGGTAATCGTGTTAGTTTATATTGGCAGTCTCCTCTAAGTCTTTGTCCTTAGTATTTATTGAAGGAAATGGTGAAATTAAACTTCTTAAAATAAATATAGATTTTCATCCATTGAAATGCATTGCTTTTTTTAGGGTGTGTTTACTAAATGGTACACTTTGAACTAGCAAACTGTTTTTATTAACATGGGAACGTGCCATTGTCCTGCTTTAGTCCTGTAGTCCCACTTTTGTACCTGAAAATCAATCTCTGACACTCACCTATTCATAGAAAGTTGACTCAAGCCATTAAAGCAGCAGAAAAAATTTCCTGGCAGAATGGCAAAAGCTGTGGAAAAGCTGTTGAACTTTTGAGCAATTTCTGTAGCTTTTCACATGATCTTCCTTGATAATACACTTTTTGTCTTTAGTGAGTTGAATGACATGTAATGTTTTGCTATAGGATTCTTTATAAACATGTTAATTGGTTAAACAAGTGACAACTGATAAGTGGATATAGCTTGTGTTGGTAGCAAATTTCTAATAAGTGAAACACTCTTCAGTGTGGTGATTCCTGTATCCTAAAAGGAAGGGTGTGAATGCCGCAAGCAGCAATGCTTTCATTTTTCTTTTGCTCTATATGCACAGTGTAAAGTGTTCTGGAGTTCTAGGTGTTCTGTATAAATAGTTCGTTAGAAGTGGTGTAACAGTGGTGATGCTTTTGGGTTTTTTTCAGGAGCAAATTGAGACAGAAGTGAATGTTAATTCTCAAACAGAAACACTTCAGACAACTTCTCTGCAAGCTCCTCAGGTACTGTTTTTAAAAGCAATACTGCCATGCAGTGTGTGAGTGGTACTCTGTGGTGAAAGAATTGAAACTGAAATGAGTCCAGATGTTAAAAATAAATATATCATTTTAAATATAAATCCATTGTATGGAAAGCTACTTGCTGTTACTGTCACAATTTTTGTGTTTTAGATGATCATTGATCTTATTGAATGTGCATTGTAGCTAAACATGTATGGCTTGCCATACAAAGTGACCGAAGCTGGATTCCCTCTTCTGAATTGTGCCTTCAAAGTAAGGGACTCAGCTTATTCCTTTGTGCTTTGCACATCATAGAACAATCCTTTCTAACAAGGAAACAAATGCTTTAAATAGCTGCTGCTCAAAGATATCCAGGTAGAGGTTGAGGATGCCTGAAATTGGACTTCAGATTCTAATATTTGGTACAAGAGAAGTTGAAAGCTTGTCACTCCTTAGCCATCTGGTGTTAACAGTGTAAGGTCCTTTGGAAAACAGTAAGAGCTCTATACCATTCACTAAAATTTTTGTTTCTAGAATTGTAACAACTTCTAGAGAGGTCATCTGTTTCTTACTAGTCTTTTTAAACTTACTGCTCTACTGATCAAAGTATCACTCTCAAGCACTTTATGCACACTTGAATCGTTAAAGTATCTGTAGTGCATGTATTGGTTGAAAATGGAGATTGCAATAGTAATAATAGTATTTCTTGCTGGACATTTTGAACTGTATGAGCAGTGCCGAACAAAGATAGCAAAGTTGTTTGGCAAAAACTGTAGATGCTACATGGACTTCCTAAACTGCTTCGGGGAAGTTTTTAGATCATTTAGTAAGTACACCAATTTTATTTTGTCTGTGGTCATGGGGGATTATATAAAGCTTTGTAGCTTTTTTACTGATTGTGTGGTTGTTACTTTAGCAAAAGTAATCTGGAAACTATAAAGGATGGTGAGCCTCCTGTCATTTTCAGTGTTCTTGTTGGCTTTGTTTAAAACACTGCCCATGTTGCAGAAAATAGAAACATGTCAAACTGCACATCAGCACCACTAGAGTTACTCGGGGCAGGGGCGATGCATTTTGTGCTGGGTTGTTGCTACTTTGTGCTTTGCTACTGCATCAGTCAGTGTTAATTTGATTGATTTATTGTGTTATAAGGCAGCAATTAAGAGCAGTCATTTTACTGTAGTTTCCCCCATGTATCAAATGTACCTTACATAAATTTTGAACATTTATAATATAAGAAAACACTTTATGATAAATTATGTGAAGTATTGCATAAGAACTGGGTTATTGGGATGGCAAATAATGTGCCACAGTGGAAGTGAAAATACTTAAACCTCCCCCCAACCTTAGAGGCATATATGGCAAGTAAGAAATGAATAAATCTCACTGAATCTTGGGAGTATTTCTTTTCTGTGTTTTCCTTTTGTTTGTTTTAAATGTGATTTTGCTGAATGGTATTTAAGTATTTTAAGTGAGAAAAAAGTGTTCCGATTATTGTCAAGGTGGAATTCCTAACACATTCATCCAGTAGGTTTTTAGAGTTTATTATGCTTTTTTTCGTGTAAATCTGAACTGATACGAAAAATTGGAAACTTGACTGTAGAGTTTTTCAGCAGTCTGGAATGTGACTGTGTGAAGACACACACTTCAGATTGGGAGCTGTTTTTCATCACTCATCTGTGTGACTTAACAGTGAATTGTTAAGAATGGTTTTTAAACACTGAACATGTAGATCAGATATGAGATGCGATTAATCAAGCACCCTTATTATGTGGATGTTTTACTATAATACAGACCATTAGTAAGCCCAGCTTTATTTGCAGCACTTGTTAATTTCTTGCAGTTGTCAAAAAGGGAAAAGCACACAAAGGTCCTTGTAGAAATTTTCCTTAGTAAAGACTGTGTAGGCAAAGGAAATACCTGCTTCTCTCCTTATAATCTGTAATTATCTTCATATATTCCTAAAAAGTCTTCTAAAGACCTTTCGTTTTGAAAGTTAATGCTAATTACTACAATGTTTTGCTTTTTATATTTACAAAATTAAAATACAACCAAACGTCTTATCTTTTCAGAAAACACCAAGTACAGACCTTTCAGATATCCCTGCTCTTCCTGCAAATCCTATTCCTGTTATCAAGAATTCAATAAAATTGAGATTGAACCGGTAAAAAAACACCTCAGGGGTCCATAAACAGTATCTGCCAATTCAACCTGTTGTCTTCTAATAGAAAAAAAGGAGAACGGAGGGTGCAAGACTAGAACATAATCGCAAGTGGATTTAGGTATATGTTGTGCACTTCCCTTTCTGGACTAAAGTCGCCGCTTGATTGGAAGTCCAGGTTAGTATGTGAAGCCAGGAGTACAATTAATGTGTTAGCAACAGTTACATTTAATATTTCGAAGGATTACTGCCTTTAAAAACATGAACACTATTTGTAGCCATATTTGACATTCTGATTGAATTTGTTTGATGCATTGTTTCAAAATTGAGATAAAACTGGCATAAGAATCCCTTAAATGCACTTTTATGTACTTTTTTTATTGGAGTATGACTAATTTTAGATCTTTAGCTGATAAAATTTCATTTTATTGAAGAGTCTCTTCAGTAGTAGTAATTTGCAAATTGGATGACATTCTGTGATATACTATACATTGAAAACAAAGTGTATAGTATATTTAGTTCAACTGCCATCAAGCAGCAGTAAGTCTTTTAAAATGTAATGTCAAATCTTGGGGTCATAAGATGTAAGTTGAGGAAGTAATTGGGAAGTTTTGGTTATTGGTGGGACATGATTAAGATGCGGTCTACTTTTATTTATAGGATTGTTTTAGGGTGCATACAAATCAGCAGTCAAACAGTAAATAAACTTTCTTTTGAGCCAATTGAACTCCTTATTCCCTTTTTTAATCCCTTTACTTCTTGGGCAAAGCTTTTGCTTTTAGTGTTGGGGTTGTGGGATGTTTTTTTTGTTGGTTTTTTTTTTGTTTGTTTGTTTTTTTCTTTGTTTTTAACTTTTTTTTCAGCTTGTATGCACCATATAGAACAATAGTTATTTATACAAAATAAAAATAAGCGATGTACTCACTTGGGTTTCCCCCCTGCTCCTTACATAGTTGTAATACCTTGTGGCCTCCAGGCACAAATTCAAAATTTGTCCCATGACTAAAGTGTTCAGGTAAATATTGTGTGCCTGCGAAATACACCACCTGTCTTGATGGCCTTTGAATCACTAAATATAATTTTTGTACACTCCATAAAGGTCCTGTATACATTAAAAAGCTTAAAATTTTAAATAAAGGCAAAAAGATTTTTCCCTGTGAATTTTAACCTTTTTATTTTTAGATAGTTCATCACAAGTAGTTTTACATACTGAATAACACCAAATTTTAAAAAATCATATTTCTAGTAAGCACTTGACATCTAGTGAGCTCTCTTACTCCTATTTTTTGTTCTTGTAGTCCTATCAGAAAAGTAACAACTTTTTCTTTTGAAAGAACTGAAGCTCTCATGGCAAAGAACAGCAGTATTTGAGGAACATGAGGGATACCAACAGTAATACCAGATGTAGATAACAAACTTCATGTTATTATTACTTAAGTCTGAAATATGTGGGATGTCAAATCATACTTCCCAAACTTTGATTAGCATGTTTTATGAACTCCCTTCTCCCATTGTGCTCCATCCTATTACACATGCATCTTTCATGTTACAAGTTAAATTACTTACACTCTTCCCCTTATCCTTCTAAATTAATTCTCCAAAGTCAGAGTGTAGCTTATCTTTTACTTAGGCTGTGCAGTAACTGAAGGGTTTGGTTTTTTTTTTTTTTGCCATTTGTCTGAGATGTCTAGTATACAATATTTCTCTTTTCCTTGCCCTGTGCAGCCTGCTGTCGTCCACCCCCCAAAGAAGGTTATATCTTAACAGTTGAAGTGTACAAGCTGTCTGTGTATTTTGTGTAGCTATGGAGTTTAGATCGAAATTGCCAGGCACAAATTTAGTCTTGTCATTTTGTTTACACATCGGAAAATCTTTTTCATTTTATTAAACGTTTCATGTAACTGCACCCAAGTTTTGCCAAGCTGGAAACTTGGAACCTTTCTGTATAGTGACTTTTTAATTCTAGTTTTCATAACCTGGAGATCAGACTGTTGCTTTCGCATGATGTACGTAGTGTCTCATGACTGGAGTTTGCTTTGTTTTATAGTATCTGTACTCCTTGTATTTTTCAAGAGCTATTTTGTAAACAGATGATGTATTTCTCCATTGAAAACACAATAAAAAACAGCACAATCCCATGGTTGTCTGATTTTTCTGAATGTACTATATTGGTTTTGCTTTCTTAATTCTTACTTAGCTCTTAAATTTTCTGCTAAGGTGAAATACAGTATGGCAGTAAATAATGCTTACAGTAAATAATGCTTATTTAGAGAGCATTCATTTATGTTTGCTATAGGAAGTGGAAGTAACACTCAGAAGGATGTTGAGTTGTGGCTATTAAAGGGAAAGCTTGTGAATTGTGTTTTGGCAGAGGCAGAGTTGCCAAAAACACAAACATTTTAAGGGCATCCGTTCCATCTCTCCATCCAAAATTCTTAAAAGTGGACAAAACTAGAAGCAACATGTGCCTAAAGAATTTGGGGTACACTATTTTCTGCAGAAGTTTGAACTTAATTTTTTGAAAACATTGGCTGTAAGAATTTGGCACCTAAGGCTTTTCTTGCAAGTGCCTGTTCCTTATGTCAGCAGATGGCACTATTTCTCTTCTTGTTAAGTAGTTAAAGCGTGTCCTGAAATAAAAGTAAAAATTGCAAGTAGCTGTGCCTCACGTTATTCATCTTTGTATCAGCATGAGCCCAATCCTCCAAATGCTTGATGTGAGTAACTTTAATAAGTAGTCTCCTTTTGACTAAAATGTCTTTAACTGCTAAAACCACTGATGATTATGGTCTTCATATTATAATTGCCCTGCCGAAAACAATAAACCTTTCTGTTGTATATATTTTTCACAGCATGCAATTGCTTGTCTTGTTTAAAACAGATTCATCATTTTTATATCCTGCCCACCGCATCTCTCTTTCATCACAGCTGATGATGTTATTTATGGCTTTAATTCATCTTTTATTTTCTCTGACCAATAAAAATCTGCTAGTAGATACACAAATTTCTGTACAATGTTTTTCAGGCTACTGGCAATAGGTTTCAGTAGCTTGTTTTTCTGAGTTGCCCATCATCAGCCTCCTGAATTGAGTTCACTGACTCATAAGGAACTGCAAACAAGAAGCTGAAAATTACTGTTGTAGCCAAAATAATTAACATTAATAAGCCATGGTTTAACAGATGGCTTTAGACATACTGATTGGAATCAGACATTTGAGTTGATGAGTTCTAGCTCAAGTTGTGCTTCCTTGCTTCCTTGTAGGTAGTATGTGTGCATAGCGCTTGTTATTAAATGCACTTAGTGCATTTCTTAGTGTTGGGGGGTTTTCTTTGTTTTGGGTTTTTTTTAAACTGCAAATTTTTTAAACTTGTAGCTACAAGTATATGGTAACCAACTAGTAATGAATATCAATTGTTAGTAAATGTACCTTAATGGGAGAATGAATTTTATCAATAGTAAAAGATGAAACAGTTCTTCAGCATCTAGAATAACCAAAAGTAATTCAGCATAGCAAGAACACACAGTATTGATTCTGAGCCAGAACCTATACTTGAATGCAGGAAAAACTATTGTGATACTTACTGAGGAAGCAGAATATATTTACCTCGTAATAGGTATTATTTGGAAGTTGTGTGCATTTCTGCAAAAGGTATTTTGCTTGTTGTAGTGATGCTGGCATCATTTATGTACATTTATGAACACACTACTGTCGTGTACTAGTGCCATCATTGTGGCTGAACAATACTTACCAAATTTCGTCACTTATTATGCAGGTCTTGATGGTACAGTCAGAAACGTCTGAATGCACATATATTATTTGAATACATAGTGGGTTCAGTTAGTGTTGTTTTTACAGTTCCAGTATTCATATTGGAAAAATGTCAGTCATACGTACAAATCAGTAAACTGAATTGAGTTTATTAATCATAGTAGTATTAAGTGTGATCAGTAGAAACAAACCATCTTGGTTTTGTTGGTAGAGGCAGATGCAGTTTGATACGTTTACAAACTTCAAACTAATCCTTAGAAATATCTACAAACATCAGGTAATACTGTCACCAAAAGAATGCAAACTTTAATATGAAACTTCAGAGGACGTGCTTTATGATAAAGGTAATATGATGAACCACTGCTGGATATTCCATCTGTGTTTTGGATATTTAAACTAAGGATTTTTTTTTTTAATAAAACTTAGGTATATTTTATTGTTCTAACTAAATTCTGTAATGCTGTCTTTAGGTAACTTTTTTTTCTGCCTTTCACACTTAATTACAAATTATATTAATGAATTACCCAGATCACAGGTCCTAACAGCAGGTCTGGATATACCTCAGTATTTTTATTATCTCTGTTCTAGTGCAATGTTTAAAATAAAGAATGACAAATGTCCTATGCACTATATTAAAGTCAAGTTTAAGGATATAGTAATGGTTGGGAAAAAATATTTTAGGGTATATGTGGATAGTATTAAGCTTTGGTTTTGTATTAAGTTATTGTCTTCAGATAAGAGCTAGAATCCGTGAAAGTAATAGGAAAGGATAAAGAGGAAAACTATTGTTGATGTAAGGTGATTAAGGCCCCAGTTTATTAGGTAAGAAAAGCTGCACTTATTTATTTAAGGAACTAGCCAATGCATTTAAACTGCCCCATGATGACTGTGGCCCACACAGATACTGGACAGCTTTCCAGTGCAAATGTCCTTTTTACTCTCCTATCTATGATCTAGCATTCCTGTTTTCTGTTTGTATTTGTAGAGGTCAATCATCTGAATAAGATTACCTAAGTAAATTTTTGCATGCCTAAAGTCTAACATTTGAAACTTTTCAGCTCATCTGAGGTTATTTCTTTGGCACTTACTTCAGTTAGGGTAAAACACTGATCTAAAGCAGATAGAACTATTCAAGTTGAATGGAATGTTGGGTCACGTACCCTTTATTGATCAGGCACTTCAAATGGAATAAACATAAAACTCGAGGTAAGGTGGGGAATCCTTGATGCTTGAGAAACAACTTCCCTGTATCCCCATCTCTCCCCAAACAGAAATTTGATTCTAGGTAAACATAACAAATATGATAACTTCTTGAAAGAGCATGGAAGAGTTGTGCGACGTCTTCTGCCCCAGCATTCCCCGCCCTGTGCCCTGAGCGGTGTCTCATGCTGTGTGCTTCCAGAAATCTGGCATGCGCGCTGTCCTTGTTTGCATTCTCAGTCTGCAGCAGAGCTGTTAATAAAGAGATTGATGATGAAGTTGTTGAAAAGAGACAGTTGGACAGGACTGCTCGCCATGAGTGACAGAGGGCACGCTCTGCCTTCACAGCCGAGAACGCTGCCCCCAGCAGAGAGCCGGCCATGCCTGGACGCTGTGCCAAGCCTGTTCAGTGTGTGGGGAGAGGAGCTGCAGCTTGTACCAAGGATTTCAATTAGATTTTGAGCTTGTGCTCTTAAAGTGAGATTTCTCTTATTTAGGAGCAGCAAGCAATTTTTTAAAAACTTGGATGTCCTCTTGAGGATAAACACAGTTTCAGCAGAAATGTAAAGGCTGAAATTTTTGAGAATGATCTCCTGAGCTTTTAAAAATATTTCATTGTGATCTGGTTCAATTAAGTGAAATGAAGATTCTTAAAATTAACATTTTTTGCTTTTATGGGGTATAAATGAATTATACTCAGTCTAGCTATTAGCTTCTGTAGGAATCTCCTGCCAAGATACCATAAACTTGATTCAGCTCAGTCACATGGCTGGAATAAGAGAAGTCCAGGATAATGGATGGAAGCATTCATTGTCTCAGCCACAGTTTGTCATCTCAAAGTTTTATCCCTTACAATGTAAAAAACAGTGAGACTGATAAAACGTTTGATAGTTTTGGCCATCTGCTCACATAGTATATTAGAGTTATTAGCAATTGTTCCTACTGTTTCTTACCATCACCCAGAACAGCATGTAGATTTTCTGTTCACTAGTGATTACTAAATGCAGTATCTCAACTGGAGTATTTTTTTTTCTTGTAGCATCTAGTCCCCATAGGTAGTGAGATAAAAAGATCCTCACAACCTGAGTCAAGAAAAATGCCGTAAAAAGCAGTTTCAATGTTTTGCTTTTCAATGTATTTATGGGAGGAAGATCAATCTTTTTTCTCTGATTGCACTTTAAGACGTGGTAGATCATTTTCTGTGGACAAATTGTACAAATACTAGTATAGACTTTTTCCAGGATATTTCCCACAGGACATAATTTTTTTTTTTTTAGTAGCCTAATGAAGTAATAAATGATTTCTTCATGTATTCTTTCTCAAACAACAGAACACTAAGAAAAGAGATGCTTCTGTTCAGTGAGCCTTTGACTTCAATAGGGATGAAACCATATTATAGTAATTGCTGTGAATAAAAAGTATTTCATTAATTTAGTGGCATTTTTCTAGTAGTTAGTGTAGGCTTTTTTTTTTTGCACTTATTAAATTTTTTGTCTTGACTTAGGCTACTTAAAAAAGGGGCAAATTTTATGTCATGAAAATGCAGGCTTAATACTGGAGAATCTCATGTCTGTAAATTATTGACCTAAGAAGAAGATGTTGTTTTTTATGTAGGGATCTAAGCTAACACACTTGCATTTATGTTTGTTCGAAGGTGTAGGGATTGATTCACAGCCTCAGCAGTGGTTGCTCTGAATAGGAGCTGTCTAGCCAGAAGCACACCAGATGTTGTGTCTTTGCAGATAAAGTCAAAATACAAGTTTGATCTAGTACCATTAGAATTTTTTTTAAGCTTAAAGAATGTTTGATTTACTCTAAGCTGTATTTTTAAAAATGCATGGAAGCCACAGTTGTTGCAATCACTGTTGTGTGTTGACTTTTCCTTTCTGGCCTGTTAGATTTTCAAGGGTAATCTGAGCATTAATTAGGAAAATAGGCTTCTAGGGTTGTTTAAAATAGAGGTTGCTTTAGCTTTTATTATTATTTAGTATTCCAGTATCTCTAGCTTTTATTTTCATCACCCACTGTTATGTGTCAAGCTGAATGAAACATGCCTTACCTGACAATATCGAAAAATTTCCAAGAACTGGGAGTGAATTGTCCATTCTTTCGCATTTCATCAATGTCATGTGTTAGCAACATGTTTGTTCTTCAGCTGTAACACCTCATTTTGATGCTTCCTCTTACAAAATAATTCTAGTGGTTTTATTTCCTTCAAAATTAAAAGGGAAGAACATGTGCATATTGTTTTAAAGGTGAAACAATTTTTACTGTATAAGAAGTATTATGTAATGTGTCAGCAAACACACAAATGAGAACAATAACTTACCGCTACAGTAGTTCAAAGCAGTTTGTTTGAAAGGCTGGCTCACAGCAAAGCCAAACCTAAATTCTGATCCTGACTTGGGTATGTGTGACCTTGGCCAGGCTAGTGACTTCTTGCTTCAACCTTTTTTATAAGAAATGAGATTAGTGGTTATCAGACATTTCACAAAGACTGACAGCATTTGAGAATGTCTTGGGATTTCAGATAGTAGATACTTTGTTCCGCTGTATCCTCCTGTAGGCATGAATCACACACCACTTGAAGCTTGTATGCTAGTTTTCCAATACTTGTTTTGTAATGGATATATCATCTTTATATTCTACTGTAAATTAGTTCTAAAGAACATGGAGGAGGAAGGGTTCCTGTGCATGCTATTTCAACAGTCTTTCAATGGAGGAAAACAACAAAATTGGGCAACTGGGTGCTGTTTTTATTTGAAGACACACTGCATTCTATTTTGCCTTTCAAAAAGAAAGTATTGTAATATAACCCTATTTGGTGTTTTTTCCCCAGAAAAAACAGAGGTTTAGATCCTAAAAGCTCTGTGTTTTCTGTTCTGATCACCAGATACTTAATCTTGTCCTCTTATTTCTGTTTGCTCTGAATGATCTAAAGGCTCTCTGGCTCATGGGTACATTGGTGTAATGCATATTGAGTATAACTTATATGAAAATAATTTTTAGCTACTTCCTTTTTCAGCTTCTGACTACAAACGACAGATGTTGCTATGATTTGATGTTAAAGTCCTCTGCCCAAGTTAAGGTGCAAATGAGACCAAATACTGGCTTGATAATTCTGACTTTATTTGTAATGATAAGTGTTAGGGAAAAGAGAGTGAGAGAGCGCAAGCAGAAAACAGTCACCTCCGTGGATCCAGCAGTGTCCCCTTGGTCCTTCAGTACCCTGGTCCCCTTTGTGGTGGTGGGTCCAGCCTGGTTCACTCCCCACGTCGCTTTTCTACGCTCCCTCATTAGCCCGAAGTGACGGTAGGGCAGGGTCTCATCGTGTCACATATTCTGGTCTTGGTTTGGTGGTCATCAGGGTCTGCCCTGGGACCGTACATGGCAAATACCCCCGAAGTCAAGTGTCCTATTTGTGACCCGGCTGGCACAGTTTGCACTCCTCCGATGACACACAGCAGTGGAAGGTTGCTATAAGAAGTATCAAGGCCAAAACTGAAACTTATCTTTTTTCTGCAACAAGTTTCCCCACAAAGGTCAAGGTTTTCTTTAACAATTTGCACCACAGAGTGGGTGTTTAAGGTACATACTCCAAATATTATTAACCCTTTCCTTACAGATGCAGATCTGATCTATTTCACCTTATAAACCAAACCAGTGAAGTTGTTGGAGATGTCTTTGGAAGACTGGCTTCTCATGTTCAACTAATGAATTTTTCTCTTGTCCAAGCTCTGTTTTTTTAATATGGAAGCATATGTCTGAAAATTGGAGAAGGCATTGTTGTATGAGTCTGTTCACTGCTTGCATTTAGGTACTTCACAGTGGTAATGTAAAGGGTTTTATTTTTTTTAAGGCCCACTTAAGTTTGAAATGCAGTTTACATAGGAAATACAAAAAGAACCTATCATTTTTCTGTTGATTAAGAAGAAGAAAAAGAAACCCCAACACCCTGTGTTTTCTAATGCAGTATGTCAGAGCAGCAGAAGGCAGTGCTTTGCTCCACCACTACACAGCAGCACTACCTTGGTTTATATAGATGTTAGCCTAAGCAAAGACTGGAAGTTCAAATCCACCACCTTTTGAGGCTTAGCCTGTGCAACACCACGGCAGAAAATCTGGAAGTAACAGAGGGATTCCTCTGTCATTTTGACAGCTAGGGCTGGCTGGCTGACTTAATCCAGAAACAAGTGTCAGTACTCCTATGCTGGCAAATAGGATGCGTCCTGTGGTGGTCCCATTTTCAGATCTTCTGAACACCTTCCAACTTTTTGTTGGCTTTCAGCACGCTTCTAAGTAGTCCTGGTATTTTGAAATGATGACTCCTACTTGATTCCACCTGGGGCACTGAACTGAGCCTGCAAAACCTAAACCTAGTGGGAGCATGCTATGCTGAATGAACGATTGCCAATAATGCTTTGCTTGCTACCCATATCTTTTATCTTACTATCCTAGCTTGTCTCAGTAAGAGGCACTACGAAGTATCCAAAATTTGGCCTCTTCAGGTGTATTTCTGTGGGAGAGGTTAACACAGCACTTGCCCTTCCCACATGAGCGTGTTTAAAATCTTTGTTTCTGGGAGACAGGTTGCAGTTAAAACCTATGAATACAAAAGACGGGCTTGGCTTTGGAGGGGGTGGGAGGGGACATGCCATGAATTGAGCAAGTCCATCTTCAGCTGGCCTGGTCCTGCCTGGAATAGGACAGTGTTGCAGTATCTTAGATCTCTCCTGTGAGCAATTCTAAGCTAAAACTGCTTATCACCAGGTTAGGAGAAAAATTATGAAAACAGTGTTGTCTGATGGGGATGCAGTCAGCTAAGGAATAGAGTTTACTTGGGATCTTGGATTTATTTCTAAATCCTTAGGGAAGAGGTTAATAGCAGTGACCTAGATGCTATAGCATTAGGATCCTTGGGGAAAGGGAATTTCTTATTTATTTAAGCACTGGTTATATGCCTGTGGATATTAAATTCAAGCTCTTCTTGATAAAACAGTCAAGGAAAGATGCTTCTCAGTGTCCATTGATCAAAAAATTACAGTATATAAAAATATTAAACTCCATGTAAGTGCTGCTAACTGCCACTGGGAATTTTTCTACAGAGTACAGAAACACTGGAGAAAGGACTTCTTTTGTGTTGGGAGTTGAAATCTATGACTTCTCAAGTGTTTTTTACAGCTTTCTAACTTTTCAGATCTACAAACTGTGGTGGCTAGTTCTGTACACAGTGGAACATGTGTGAGACTTTATTTAAACAGCCGTGTATATTCCACTGATAAACTAGAAACTGAAATATGGACAATACTGATAGGAGAAGCCGTTTGTCCAATTGACTCTCCTGGCACCTATCCATTTTTTTCTCATTGACTTTAAAATATTTTGGACCTTTCATCTGATGATCTCAAAGCTTTTTGCAAACATTAATTAAGCCTGTTGATGCCCCTGTGGGCTAAATAAATACAATAGGCGTGGTTTAGATGGGTAAATGAAGATACAGAGTAGTTATTTTGTGCAAGGTCGCCTGCTAATTCAGCGGTGGAGCTAAGGGGTGGGAAACTGTCTGCCTGACTCCCCTTTGCAATTGCTAGGGTTAAATCAGATTCTCCCAGATAAATGCAAACAGCAACCAGACTTTCACACGGGGAAAGACATACAGCACTCTAATTGCAATTTGTATTCTGACAATGACCAGAGCTTTTCTACAATACTGAATTGTTCCTAGTCTTTGCAAAAACAATTATCTGCCTTGTGCAACTAGCTCAGTGAAAGAATAAATGGTAATAAAAAAAAGTCACGACTCAAAACTGTAGTTCTCTGTTGAATATTTCCCCTTTTTAACTAATATCTCTTAAGGCATGTAAAACCTGTCTGTTCATGACGTGCTTATTTGCATCCAAGAAGAGGCTATCCAGTCCTTTAGAAACATTACATATCAAGAATAGGACTATCAGGAATTTGAAAGAGGTATGAGGAAATAAACAAAAAAAGAGATAGATCTCAGAGGGCCTTTAGCTTAGTACTTGCAATGAGTTTGTTTCTCATCAGAACTTTATTGGAACTACCTTGTCACCTGAATACAGAAAGCATGTACCTACTTTTGCTGCTAGTTTGAAAAATGCAGAAATCTGATTTGTAGTTTACAGTATGTGCAAACACGGTTTGTATGGAATGGTACAGCACGTGAGAGCACCTTCACACAGGACACTGCTCTTGCCTTGAGCAGGGTGACTTTATCGTTCTTTTAGTGCATGAAATGTCCTTTTGGGATGTGTCCGACTTGTGGCCTCTGGTTTGATTCTTCTTGCTGCTAGAAGAATAGTTAATGTTGCTAGTTAATTCAGTGATAACTTAATTAATCAGTAATTTTTTGCTTTCTGCATCAATAAGAGCTAGTGAACAGTGTCCTAACTGTGCTGCTGTGTTTCTGAAGAGATCATGGTAGCTGCTGTGCTGCTGAACTCGCACCTTGCAGTGCAGACTGCAGAGGGAGATCTCCAAGCAGTTACAAATTAGCTTCTGCAGGAAGACTCATACTTTGTATGCCGTGTACTGGTCCAGGAATAACACCTCCAATTGTTCTGATACTTGCTGAAAATGGCAAAGCGTTTGGTGACCAGGATTTTGTAGGCTGCTGCAGGGCCTTGGTAGCCAAAGGTAAAAGTGTGAACACAGCGCAATTTAACAAGTTTCGTTCTCCAGTCAGTGATTCCCTTGCTTTTTGGTTCTGCCTGTTCCTGATGCAGAAATAGGGACATAGCTTAAGTCTGGAGTTGGGAAGTGGAAGAAAGACTGTTACTTCTTGAAGAACTGATCATAGATACAGTTCTGTCTTCATATAATTTTCCTGAAGGTTTGGTTAGGAAATTTGATGTATTATTATACACATGCTGGTTTTGTTAGAACTGCATTGTGTCTGTTGTTACTTTTCAGTTTCTTTTAGCACTTGGCAAAATACATCATTTGATACATGAAACACAGCTATTTCTGGTCTGGCTATCAAACAGTATATCAAGTGCAGTGCAGTAATGATGGAAAGCTATTAGGTCAATAACATCCTGTGCAAACTCAGGCTGATTTGACCTTACAGTACCTTGCTTAACTCAGAAAAGCACATGAAAATTATTGTGGTGGCCTTGTTTACTCAGGAAAAAGAATTAATCCTAATCAGATCCAGAAAGCACATGGTAGAAATAATCTTGTGGAGTATAGTAAAATGAATAAAGATTTTAGTACATTTTTAACCAACTCCAGTTTGTAAGCTAGAGTTGAATATCTGACTTTTTTTACATGACCATATAATGAATATACATCAGATTAATTTTAAAAATTGTGATTTGAAGTTCTAATTATCTGCACAAATATCTGTGAAATTATCTAATGTTTGTTGTCCACATCTCATTTAGAAGCATTTCTTATCTTAAGTGCATGTTTAATCAACGGTACATTAAAGAAAAATCTTTCTCAAGCTGTCTCATGTATGTTATTCTGATTTGGGGGGCAAAATCCTGAGACATGGATTTTGCATCATGATTTAAAGTTCAGAACACACAGATCCTGTCAGATTTGGATGGTAGACAAAGCAACTTAAGATGAGGAGAAGTTGCAACAGGCTTCCTTGTAAACCACTGGGCCATGATACATCTATTTTAAAAGAAAGAAATGCCAACACCTACTGCTGTCCAGGGTACATTTTATTAGTTTGCTGAATGCTCTGGCACTTCCTGAGCCTCGGCCTTAAGAATGGGAAGGTGTTTGGCTACCGTGTCTTCAGCGGTAATGCCACAAGGACTGGATGATGCATATAGGATACTGGGCTTGCGCCGCGGAGAGGCCCAGGATGCAGCACATCTGAGAGCTCATAGTCTTGTTTGTGAGAGCTCCCTGCCATCAGTGCTGCCGTGTGCTCCCTCCTTCAGTCCGTTGCATCTCATTAGCAGTCTCTTTCCGTGGAGTGTAAGAAACTCCTTTTGACCGGGGCATGTTGTTTACTTCCAAACCTGTGTACAGCTGGCATAAATCCCTCCAGGCTGTGGTCAGAGCTGGAAGCTGGCCATTAATACAGGCTGCTTCTTTGTCATGATATAGACTTAAAGAAAAGAAAGCAGGTGCCCTCCTGGCATTTTATAAAGAGTCATTCATGAATATAAGATACTGCATTTTGCATATTAGTGTGAGTGCCAACATAAACCCAGCTGTGTGCAAAATAAAGTGAAATATGTATTTCCAAAACTAGGCCACAGCTTTTCTATGGCGCAATCTGAAAGCATTTGAATCAACTTTGCATATGCATAGCCTTTTCTTTTAAAATTATATTTTTCCTTGGTTTTTTCCCCTGTTTTTTTCACCCATCTCTTTTCTTTTTTTCTTTCTTCTTTCTTTTTTTTTTTTTTTTTTAATGTGGTGATTTTGTAACACTTCTCCCAAGGTAATAAGACAATAACATGAACAGAAGTGGAGCAAAACATAGGCAGATGTAAAAAAATGCATCTTGAATGTGCATCTCTGTGACAACTTTCCATCCATTTCTCTGATTCCAAACCAGAACGCTCCTCTTGTACTGACGTGGGATTCTGTTCTTCCAGGTGCAACTTTTTTCTGAGAAGACAGTCAACCATTTTCCATAGCATTTTGTTGTACTTTAGACCAAACTCTGCAAACCTAAAAGTTCTTGTGCTCCTTTTCAGTCCCAAAGTTTGAAAAAAGTGGATTTTTAAGGTCCCTTGTATACTACTGGTACTGAGCACCCTTCATGCTGAGGGAAGGAGAAAGAAGAGGGGTTAAGGGAGTACAGGGAAAGTAGAAGAGAATCCTATGGACTGTCATAGAGTTATTCACCTCAGCATGTGACATTCAATAGGTAGAAAACATCATGAGTCATCTCTTTTGTGGGTCTGAGTGTAACTTGCCCCTTCTTGCTTTTGTTGCCTTCACAGATAGTGAATTATTTTAAGAAACCTTGTGTGGAATAAAATAGATGTGTCCAGGTTTTTGGGGATCAGGAAATTATTAAATTAGGGGTATTAGGGACATCAGAAGTATAAATGGGCTTAAATTCTTCCCTTTTGTTCCAAGCATCCCCTGCCTTCCCCTCTGCACAGTCCAGGGGCAGGAGGGATTATTGGTGAGGAATTGATGGGCCAGGCTGTGAATGAAGGTGAAAATGCTGTAGTTTCATCAACGAAGGTATCCAGGTGCTGTATCAACCTGTGTTCCAGGGTCACAGAGGGAATTGGTGATGCAATGCTTCCAGGTGCTGGTGCATCCAACCAGCAGATGACATGTTGTTGTTGTTGTTGTTGTTGTTGGTTTTGGGTTTTGTTTTGTTTAGTTTATTTGTTTGGTGCACTTCTCTTAAATTCCATAATGGATCCATCTGCATTCATATGCAGTTAAAAAGTCTGATCTGATGACAACTCATTTCTCTGCAGCAAATTGTGACTGACAGAGTGTGGTAACAAAAACGAGAAGCATTTTAAAACTGGGTGTATGCATTTGTGAAATGAAGATGTGGGGGTTCAAGATGCCCTGATAGGAGAAATTAATCTATGTCTGATTGATTTTGATCTATGGTTAGCCATGTTTTGTTTCAGGAGGATTTTTTGGGTTTTTGCTAACAGGCACTTGGCTTTAACAATATTCTTTCACTCTTTGGTTCTGGTAGATTTAATAGCATAGTTGCTAAATTGAGTTTAGATAGCTTATCCTGTATATATTTAGAGATAAGAAGTTCATTTAGGGATTAGGGAATGCTTCTTGTATATGCACCATTAAGCATAGCACATCTGGTACTGAACTAGCAATCAGCAGAATATTGACAAAAGTTATAAAGAAATCTTTTTCTTTCAAGTGAACACATGTTTATATCTGATGTCTAAAAGCTAACATGACAAAAAAAAGTATCTCCAAGAGTTGTAAATTAAAATCAAATTCATACTGTGCTGGTACGAAATACTGGTACTGATCTTGGTTAGAAACTGTTGTAGTGGGTCAAAAGATTTGGTTATAAAAAAATCACCTTACAGCAAAGACCTTATAGTTGTAGTTTCTGCTCTTAAGAGAGAAAGAGGAGCTTGTTTCCTAGTATATTGAAGGAAGTTGAAGAAGCAGTAAATTGTGAGAATAGTGAAAAGGCAAAAATGAAATATAGAATAATGATGAAATACATAATTTTTTAACTGGAGAGTCAGGCCTCTCTCTCAATGTAGCCTTCAGAGCAGCAGTTAAAGTACAACATTGCTTCTCTTAAAGCAAACGAACCAACAGAATAAAACAAAGTGTTTTATATAATGGTAAAACTGAAAACTCATGGATTATCTGGGAGTGAGGGGAGGCAGAATGACCATTTTACAGATGCTTACCAGCTGGTAACCAGAACCAAGGAGGGAGCAGTGACGACAAAGAGGATTCATCCAAATCACCGGGTTATCTGGTCTTTATTCATATCGAATGTAAAGTTTTATATTGCAATTAACAGAAAAGTGATTAAATCTTTTAAACATGCAGGTGAGCTTTTCAGACATGCAAAACGCCTGTTCGTGGAGGAGAGATCTCTGTGTGTGTGTGTGTGTGTGTGTGCATGGGCAGCTCTACCCCCACCAAGCAGCTCAAGGAAGATTTTGTGGGTTATTTATATACTTTATGGCAGGCTGCTTGCTTTCGCAGTGGAAAAGCTGATTCATGCTGGTGTGGAAGCTGATTGTGCTGCCAGTGGGAGAGTGAAATTTGAGGTACACGAGGATAATTAAGCAGGAGACGTGTACGTTCAAAAGCAGGGCTGTTTCTCAAAGGAAGATGTGTGTGTCAGTGTGTGAGGCTCAACTGCAGGTGTCACTGTTAGATCTCAAATAATGGGCTGCTCGGCGGCTGCGGCTGCTGTCACAATAGGCTCTTTTTTCTTACCAAAGTCACACTTGTGATAGTAATGTAAAATCTAGAAAATGTGTGGTGAAGTGTGATGGGCTCCGCTGTGTGCGAGTGTCGGTGTGTGCACGTGTGCTGCCCTATGCGCCGAGGGGGCACCTGCACCCCTGCAGGGAGAGGGCATCTCTGCCCCTGGACACCCCCCAGGAGCCAAACCAGCAGCAACGAGCTCAAATACCTCTACAAATTGCACTTACAACTTTTGTTCCGAATGTTTTGAATCCCTTCCGTGCTTCAGGATGGATATTTAACTTCTCTGACCCTTAGCAAAGTGATGATGAAATCTTTAGTATAGCCAGCAGCTGAGATTTGCTGTGATTTGCAGCAGCTCAGTAATTCCGTTCTCTGCAAATAAATTTGCTTGGACTTCTTTGCGATTTTTTAAAACCTGTTTATTTATTTTTCTTTTTGTTTTTGAGCGAACAGGCCTGATCCTTCCAGTATTTTTATTCATGATAATGAATAAAATGTTGCAAGTTTACTCTCTTTTTTTTTAATACTTTTCCCTTTTTTTCCTTCACTCTTCTTTGAAGTAAAAAAGAAGGAGTGAGAAAGAATTGAAGAAAGGGAGTTATAAACTCTTAGCAAACTCTTCTTCGGTGTCTAATTTGAAGCTACTGTGTTGTTTAGAGAGCAGCAAAAACCCCACAGCAATTCTGAGTGTCTTTTGGAGTAGCTCCTCCATAGCTTTTTAAACGAAATTTTAAGAGAAATGCAATATTCTCATTAAGTACCAATCTCCACAGCCTGTTCTTCCCCACCTGGATACCATGCCTTCAACACCGGTAGTCTGGTGCATGACATTGATTGCTCCCTGTATTAACATTTATGATGCTTTGTTGTTTCTTTCTTGGTGGTAGCTTTCCTAAAGTATTTATGCAATTTATGAAGTATATCCCTTGTCTAGATCACTTTATTACCTTATTCCCAATTTTCACTTTTTAAAATGTTCTGTTATGCATCTTTGTGGGATTTTTTTTTTTTGTTTCTTCTCAAATCCTGCCAAAATCTTTTGCTAAAGCAAATGTATTTCTGAGACTGAAAAATACTCCCTCCTCAAAGCAGACAATGGAGTTTTTCAGTTGCACAGATAAATGTATATATCACGGAGTAAGCTCACTCTAATTGAATCCTGACCATTCTGGAGGGATTTAGCCCTCTTTTTTTAATTTTTCTCGAAACAAAACCTAGAAATGAAAAAATATTTTGAGGTGGGTAGGAAAGGGAGGGGGAATAGAAAAATAAAGCAAATAAATTTTTGAATAAGAATGACCCATGTACTGTGACCAGAGGGCAAATGCAAATGTCTGTTTTCAAACACAGACTCGTGCATTCTTATTAGGGGTTCGTGACTGTGCCTCCAAGCACATCATTACATATTCATAAGTGTGAGGAAAATAGACTCCTTCCACATTCAGGTGTGTTCAACTAAATGCTACCCCTTTAATCTTAAAGAACAGCTCATTTGGTCTATTTTCTTCAGTTCACAAAGTGTTAAGGGAATATGAGATAAAAGATGCGCACACACAAAAAGAAAAAGAAGCAGCAATATTCCACAAAGATCTTTTTAGTGTCAACTTAAATGCACACAAATAGCAGATGATGATCTCTTTTATTGGACTAACATTTATCCACTAATATCCACACACTTTTAAAACCATTGAGACCTCCTCTTCAGGTGTTCATTTGAATAGAAATAGCTGAATGAGTGTTTTTATAATTGATCCCCTGAGTACTGAATGTCTAGTGCTGCATAACCAACATTTTCCCATTGCTGATTTTTTTTTCCAAATTGCTACTCTGCAAAATTAGGATTTTGTATAGTTTTGATAAGAAAATTAACCTTCCAAATGCCAGATCCCCTTAATGTTACTTAGGAACTGGTGCTAAGGTACACTTGGAATGCTTGTTCTCAAATGGATCATTTTATGTATGTGAAGAAAAAAAATCTGGTTTTTTTCCATAAAATTACACAGAAGCTAGAGGTCCCCCCTAAAAATAGTTTGAGAGGTGTTTGTTTGGGTTTGGTTCTTATCACTGTTCCCTAGATAAGCAGTTGTCATCTTTACACTGCGCTTAATGAAATGCCTTTGCTTTCAACGGCAACACAAAAACTTCATAGTACTTCATTGCTTTTGTTTCACTTTTACACAAATGAAAAGTCTGATATGTTTTTAACTTTTTTATTTTTAAAGTCACTTTAGATTTTTCTTGCAACATATTTTGAGTGTCCTGAGAACTAAATTTTCCAGAGAAAGTGTAATTTTTTTCTTTTTAATAGGAAAAATACTCTGCTATTGCTTGTGGTTTTGAGCACGGATTTTAAAAACACTGATCTTGATGTAACAAAAGAGAGCACCTGAAGTCTAACAGCCTGCATTACAGGTGGCGGTTCCTTCAGTAGCCCCTTGAAGGAAATGGAATTCCTAATTGATATGAAATCATTTTGTAGCAGCAACACCTGAAGAGAGAAAGGGAAGAAGATATGATAATGACTGTGTGATAAAACGGTTAGCATTTGTGTGCCATAGTAAACACGAGTATAAAGAAAATACTAGCTAGCCACTAGAGATATCCACTTATGTTCATGATACAACCACTACAAACTCTAGTTCTATCAAACTAGCATCGAGCACAAGATCCATCTTTAATTAATTTAATCCTATAGAGCTGTGACTCATTTTATTTGTGACTGTGCAGAGAGAAATTACTTTCCATACTTGCCTTGAACTTCAACCTTATCCTTCTCTATCAGTCATATTGAATAACACAAAAGCACATGCTCTGAAATTCATGTCCTGTTTTCCTTTTTTTTTCCCTCCAAAGATTATTCAGATCTTTTTACATGTGGCTTACTCAATAAAAAGCACAGAAAATGCCTCCCCCTGCTCCTCCTTTTTTAGGAGAAAGATTTCTGTTGCACGGCAAATGAGCTTATTAAATGAAAAGTCATTCTCATAATGAATAAGAAACATGGAAATTCTAGAATAAGGCAGGAAGATTTCTTTGCCACCCTTCGTTCAGGAATAAACAAACCATGTCCCACAGAGGGCCAAAGAACACATGATAGTGTATTTTTCCTTTTTGCTCCCCCCTTTAAAAGAATGCTTTGTAGAAATTACATATTCTGCGAGTTGTTGTACAGCTCCTTGCTCTAGCAGAAACCTGTTCCAGCTGCTCTGCAGGTGTCATGGCACAGCAAGGATACAACTGTGCATACTGCTGGGAGCAGCCCTGTAGTGAGGGTGCCAAAGTGGTCCTAATGACAAATTCACTTCCAAAGTCTGGCTCTTGCAAGGAAAAACACAAACGTTCTTTTAGGCATTTTTTATCTTTCAAAGAAACAAGGGCAGAACAATGACCCCCCCAGGAGAAGCAAACAGTGGTGAGAGTTCCATGAACCTTTAAAACAGTACAATTTCCAGGGCAGGAGTGCTGCTTCTCACCCTGGGTGACCAGACTCGGTGTGAAGTTGTGATATTGCTGCATAAGTCACATGTCGAGGTTTATAACATCTCTGACACAGCCATGAAAACACATGGATTGAAAAAACACTGTGGGCATCTTGGTGGCACACCTTTAAGGTGCAAAGGCTCCAGCTTTCTTGGAGGCCTCTAGTCCCTGGCCCCAGCTGTGATCCTTCTCATGTACAGGGAGGCAGGGGAGGAACTTCCTCCCCTGCCACTTCAAAACAAAGCAGTATCTCACTTCTTCCTTAAAAAA
>WBMY01012365.1:528525-596253 GCA_013397315.1 Donacobius atricapilla
AAAAAAAAAAAAAAAGGCTAAACAAGTGCAAGAGCTAAATTCTAACATCGAAAGGAAAAAATTGCTGGGGTTCCCTTTTCCAGCAGGCTGCTGCAAGGCTGTATGTTATACGTGCCTTTGGTCCAAACTAGACCTTTTGCTTTGGGATGCATCCCAGGAAAAGGTTTGCTTTCTTAAAAATTCTTAGGTGACCCCTGTGTGTCTGAGGTAGAGTGACAAGAAATAAGTTTATGTATTAATTAAATATGCATAAGATTTTCTCTGGAGAAAAAAGGTGCATTTTTTTTTCCTTTTTTGTTAACCACATTACCAAAAAAAACAAACCCAAATATAAGGTTTTAGCTAGGTTTAAAATGGAAAATGTATAAAAAGGATATGAAAAAATCCAGTCCTGATGCCAATGTGAAGGAGAACCTGCAGTCTCCCACGTCTCTCCCCTAACTATCTTTGTAAGTAGTTGTGGAATTCCTCATCACAGCCACAGTCTTTTCCTGCTTTGATAGAAAAACTTAAGGAATCACACAGTTTGTTTTGACCTACAAGGTAAATACTGCCAAGCTTTATAGAGAGCCTCTATTATCTTGTTAGATTTCCTCTTATCCTTATGGTCCTTTGTCAGTCTTTAGGCTCTCTGGTTTGTTCGTAACAGAAATCCTGGCCTCAGCAAATTATTATCCATTTGTAAGTTAGAGAATCTCTGTGTTTTAAAATAATATGACTGGTAATTTGTAGACACACAAGAACACCATAGTAACACATCAAATTAAACTTCAAGTTAGATTTGGACCTATATCCATTTTACAGACAGTAAACAATTGTGTGATTTTTTGATTTTTTTTCCTTTTTTTTTTTAACTGCCAGAATTGGGCAGATCTTGGGCAAAATTTCTACACATTGCCCATTTTTGTTACTTCCAATTGTGTCTGTGCTTGCTCTGACTTCTAAAATGCAAGGCTCTCAGCACACAAAAATCAAGACAAATCTCAAACAGTTTGATCAGGGGCTCTTCCAATCTTGCCCCCACAAGCTCCTACCTTCTTTGGGAGATTACTGTTATGCCTGCTTCCTATTTTTTTTTCCCTTCAATATTTCTATTTTCTCTCACACAGAAGAAGAGAGAATAAGAATTAAATGTCAAGAATTATCTCATTTTAATATGTGGGATTTCTGTGGTTGCAGCCTGCTGCCAGCCTGCCATTCAGCATAGCCAAGTTCCTGTGTTTTATCACTAGCTTTATCAACAAGGCCTTTTCTAATTCTTCAGCGTCTACAAACACAGTCCTTGTTATTATTTTTCCTACTCAAATATAGTCCAGTAGCTCAGTTCCAGCATGAAATAGCCCTGCTTTGGTGTTAGGCTTCAAGGTTTCTTGTTGTCTTTTGCCATTCTTAGCTTGCATTAACTCATTCTGCTGCCTTTGGACTCACCTTACTTTCCTTTTATGAATTTTGCTTCACTGAGTTCCTGCCTCATCTTTTGTGCCTTTTACTCTGGTGTGGAATAAAGGATGGATCTCCTATATGAATATTTCCTGTGCCAGGGCACCTTCCTCTGGTAATGGAATTGCCCCTTGCTGTGACTGAACAAGGGAGTTATTTTCCACCCTCCTCCCCCTTACAAAGTGACTTCTAGCTCTTAATTCCACCTTCCTCTGCTTCTGTTATGGATTTATCTTTCTTATGGTCTAATAATAATAATACTTACCTGCCTCTCAGGGGTGTTGTGAAGATTAATTAGTTAATGAGCTCTAAGGATGAAAAGTGCTGCATCATTGCTAAATATTATTGTTGTTCTTATCCTGTACAGATTGAACTCATCAATATCGGTATTTCAATTATAAATCTCACCCTACCATTTTTCAATTAATTTGACTAGATCATTTTATCCATCACTCACTCTTCCCTCTTTTTCCTCTGGCTTATTTCTAGCTACCTGCTTTTGAGAATAGACACATAAACACCATATATTACTATAAATAAAGGATTCACTTTTTGTTTCAGAATGATTCCATCTTTTTTAATATTAAAATTTAGAATAAACAGCAGTCTCTGAGCAAGGTGGTGGTTCCTGATCCTTTAGCTGAAGTAAAATCTTCTTTAAAATCTGTGGCATTACCTACTGAAGACAGCAGAACCGTCAGCAGAAGTCACCTGACCACCTGGCCTCCAGTACCTGTCTCCTGTTGGATCACCATCATGAACTATATTTTTTGCTTTCTTTTTAGCAGTTATCTTAGATTCCATGAAGCCTTCCTTTGCTTCTTTGGATGGCAGTGGATTTGCTGAGTAAAACAAGAAGTAGGGATTGCCCAGAACATTTCAGCTAATCCAGAAACTCTTCCTGCAGTGCTGCCATCATGCAAGTCAGGGAGTCCCATGCCTTGTTATTCCTTTCAACTGAGTTGACGACATGTCTGACTACACTCTTTGAACAGTCTCCAGTCAGCCTGACTGCTTTTTTTCTTGTTTATCTTTTACCCTTCCAGCCATGGTTCTCATTCTGGTTTTGGGTGCTGCTCAGTCTCATATGCTCTAAAATGTCTGGGAACATGTCTTGGGGATGCAGATTTGTCTGTGACTCTGTCAGCAACTCCATCATGTTATCTGTTCCTGTCTCTTAATCTACACTATCCTATGGCAGAAAACATGATGACTGTTGAATAAAAACTGATCCTTAATCCTAACTCCAACAGCTTCCCTGGGTACATATAGCAGAACCCTTAAATTGAGGGCTGCTGTGCCATAAGCATGACAGGGAGGCCAGAAGTGCTCGGGTTTGGGCTCGGGATTTCCCTTTGCTATGGTGTGTAGTTTCTGGTGCAGAAGGCAAGGATTGCTTGGGACTAACTCCAAGATTTTAATTTCTGTGGTGAGGCAAGTATGCAACTCCCTTGAAAAAGCAAAATGATACCCATCACCCTGAACACACATGTGGGAAGGGACAAAAACTTGGAACAGAGGCAAACTGCCTGTTTACATCCCAGGCAAGTGCCCTCAGCCCTAGACTAAAGTCAGGCTCATCCACCCTCTCTTGCTCTCCTCGGAGCTGTTCCACTTTGTACAAATAATTAAATAGTCATTGGGCCTGGGAGAGGGAGGCATCTACAGCACTGCTTGCAGGAAAGGAAGGACATGATCAGCCCAAACTGCTGGCAAAAATGCTTCTAAACTCATCAAACTCTGTCAGACATCTTAACTCTGCTGTCTCATGGCTAGACCTTGGGAAGCATAATCTTCCTTTGGAGAGGCATTGCCAGATCAAGTAGAAATAACGCTGGCTGAGCTTAAACAACAACCATATTTGATATTTTCTGCTGATTGAGCTGTCCAGTTGACTGGAAAGGGCTGACAGCAGAGAGAGCCCTGGTCTGAGCAGAGCAGCTCCCAGGCCAGCTGGTGAGGGAATGGGTCTGAGCCAGGTAATTATTGCCTAGTGCAGAGGTTGAAAGCCTCTGAGAGGCTGATGTACTAATGAAACACAAATGGGACATCTGTGTTCAGGAGTTCAGCAAAGCACAGAAAACAGAGCTTTGCCAGGGATATCTGTACTACTGAAAGCAAACTCACTTTCTGGAGCTAAGGGAAACCCACTGAAGAAAACCATTTGCATTGGACTTTCCTTGTTTGCTCAACAGCTCAAAGGTTTCTAATGATTGCTCTGGACACTACAACATTGCAGGGGGGAAATGGAGGCACTGAACAGTGTGATGCCAGATCACCTGTGGGTATGAAGGGGGGATGAGTGGAGTAGTAAAATAACAGTTAAATGAGGTATATGAGGTAAATGAGGTTACTGGGAGCCTTAGGTGACATGAAAGAACAGCACGGTATTGGGTATTGTGTATGTGTGCGTTGTTACTTGTAACTGGCTGTAGTTTTAGACACAAATGTCAGCATATGAACTCAGGGTCTGTTGTTTAGGCCTCACATAGCCATGTTGCTAGAGCTGAGTTTCAAAAGTTTCCATTTTTAACACTGGGAAAAAGTGAACGTATTAGATAATATGCGCATTTATACATTTATAAAAGTATGAGAGTATTTTCTTCAAAATAACCACCGGAAGGATCAGGGCACTGGCATTACTGAAGTAACATTGTCACAGTTACATTTGAGTGGAGATTTGGGTCAAGTGTCAGGTATAAGGATTTTGGGTTAAAGCCTGCACATCAAGAAGAGCCTCTCAGATGGGCCAGGACTAATTTGAGCAGTTTCTTAGGGCATCCTTTTTAACCTAATAGGGGATGTTTGTTGCCCATTCTGGAGGTGCAGAACAATTGAGTGAAGCAGGAAAGACTGTGAGGTATGAAGCTGAAATTCACCTTTTTTCACTGAGAAAACAAAGTGTAATTATGGTCTCCTTCATGTCAAGCTTCACCAAAGCTGGGTGTGGTGAAGGGAGGCGTGCTGAGGCACATCTGTGGCCTTGGTGCAGCCAAAGGCACGCAGGAACCTACCCTGGTACTCCCAGCAGGGCACAGACTGGGTGGGAAGCACCAGGGCCAAGGGCAGGTCTGTGCTGGACACCTTGAAACTGGAGAGACAAAAAGCCCCCGGTGCTGCTCAGCTTCCAGGGAAGGGAACCAGCTGGGCATCAGAACTAGTCCCCATATCAGCAGCTGGTCAGCAGGGAGGGAAAGCCAGGCTTATCCTTGCCCTTTCCCAGCATTATTCTCTTCCACTGCTTTAGCAGTAGGAAGGCAAAAGTTTAGCTTAGCTGGAGCTGCTACACCCGGATCTCCCCTAGCCACAGAGGACCTTGCTGTGTCCCCTTCCCAAAGTTATTGTGGTGCTCTCAGAGCAGCAGGATTTGGAGTCAGGTGTTCTTCTCTGCAGAGAAAAACACAGTGTTTCTGATTTTTGGGAGCGGCTTAGTAAGCCCACAGGTTGTGCCTGTGAAGGTGAAGTAGTAACATTTTTCTATTTAATTTTTCTAATTTTCTATTTCACTGCAGTGTCAGCGCTGGGTCTGATACAAAATGACTCCTGGCTTGGAGGTGAGCATGTGAATGCTTGCACAGAGGTCCTGACTATGAAATGTCATGACTGAACTTTGCTTAAAAGTGATCTCTAAAGATAAATAACAGCTAGAGTAGAATAGGGGTTTCTTTTACACCTTCTGTGTTACTGGCTCTAAATTTTTTTTTTGGCCATAAACTATTTGATGACTTATTTTAGAATTAATGTCCCCAAATATGAAAAATATATGCATATTTCTGCTGTTATATAAAGATGATAATTAACAATGGCAGGGTAAGAGCATTTGTGGTGCAGAAAATCTGAGCTGGAACTGACTGGTGCTGTGACAGCTCAAGTTGTGGCCTGATCAAATCCTTGTGGCAAGATAAAAGAAGACTCCCAGGGCAATATACACTGGCTTTGGTGCTTAACAAGGGCACTCTTCCCGTTCAGAAGCTTCTAATTCTCCCTCATGGCAGAAAGGACTCAGTGTCTGGTGTCTGTGTGAGGCACAGCCAGGGTCTTTGGCACTGACAGCTTATGGTATTACTTGTAAGAACAGAGACTTTTGCTGCATCCTCCTCCTGGCCACTGATTCAGGTAACCCTACTGAGCATATAAAAAACATACTCCTGTTTTCCTACCTGCATGTAGCATTCCTTGTGTTCTGTGGCATGTTGCTGTATCATGTTGCCTTGCCTTGTTTGGACATTGATCTTCTTTGGCACTAATGACTTCACTTCAGTGATGGATGAACACAAGTGTTTAAAATTGAACTTCAGTTTACTGAGCATGGTTTGGCTAAAGAATGCAATTTTTATGTCATATGTTATTGCAAGAAAATCTACCAATCTATACTTGAACAATGGAATGGGGCACATAATGCAACACTGTTGTTCTGCCACCACTTTTAAGCCCTTTTTGGATACTTTTTTTCCATGATTTTCATATTAATAACTGTTATTCAAGGCTGCAGCACATGATCACTTATGCTTAATGATGTGCTTTGATCAGCTGCCCCAACCTGCTTCTTGAGCACTGTGAGTGCTGGCTGCTACAGTGAGCTCTTGGTTACTGCATTTATGTCTCTTTGCAGACAGGTCTGACTTCTTTGGAGAGGCAGCTGGATAACAGTGAGTCAGTGGCTACTGGATCTACTGGGACCTTATCCTAGTGAACACTGGATTAATTTCTAAATCCGAGAAAAAAGCACTTGGGGAGGAGAAAACTCATTTTTGTTTAAGAGAAACATTTTTTTTGTTGCTTCTGGCTCTAGAGTGAACTTGTAGGACCAAATGTATGAAATATACTTGGCTATTCCTGTGATTAAATCTTAACCCACTTGTTTGAACCATCAGTGTAGAAAAGAAACCATTTCTTTTTAGACTTGTCCTAGTTTTGGAAAAGCATGCCTGGCCTTTGTGGTAGTAGGAAAGAGAAATTTAGGAGAGCCCTGAGTGATAAATCCCCAGGAGGAGAAGGGAGAAACAATAGTGCAGCGTTATGCAGAAGAGCTCTGGAACCAGGCATCACTGGAAATAAAAGCAAATTAATCTAGATAAACATGAAATTGTCAGTGTAGCTAGGAAAGAAGACCACATTGTCTTTTGTTTCACTGCTTTAAACACAGAATGAAAGGTGGGAAGCTGGAAATGAGCTGGGTTCACCTTCCTTAGCAATATGTAGAAGTGCTATCCTGTAGCATGAGGAATGGTATTGGATCATTTTGTTCATTCAAATAGTATTCCTCGTGTCCTGCCTTCTCAATGATGAAGTTGGCTTCTCATTACTCAGCTTTAAACCAAATTCCAGACACAGCCAGGGCAGTCTGTGACAACACACATACAAACAGTTACTGTCTAGGCGTTAACTAAACCCTGTTAAGATTTTTGGGTCTTAGTGGACAGAAATTAAAGGAGAGCAAGGTGTGCTCTGTAGTGAGGGACTGTGTTGGTCATTTGGCCAAGACAGAGACTGGTTGGACACAGCCACGTGAATTAGCCGGGTGACATGGAGTGTGGGGTCAGCTCCAAGAATAAAGCAACAGCAGACAGATCTACAGACCTGGGATGTGTACGGCAGGCCTGGAAAAGGTGATTGCAGCTAGCACACAGGTGTAATGAGGGACCTGCTGCTCAGAGATTGCTTGTGAGGTTTTTTCACACTGCTTCTGGCCATTCCAAATGTGGGAATTTGAAGTCTGCTACTTACCAAGCACTATGGAGTGTATTGCCCTCTTAGCCAAAGTTTATACTGCTAACTGTACTCTCAGCTAAGTCTATATCTGGTGTGGAGGAGAGTAGGCAGATGCTGAAATAGTAATTTTTCCTGCCCTATCAGTTGCCCTCCTTGCTGTGTACTACTAGAATTGTAGTTTTCATAACATTTTATTTTGACACTTTCCTTATACCTGAAAAGAAAAGGAAACGTCCCATACAGCCCTTGGGAGCCAGAATTATCTTCATTCAGTTAGTCCAGATCTCAGTCCAAATCCTTTCGAATTATTTTTTCAGAAGAAATGGTTAGCCTCAAAAATCTGGAGTACTGCACCATATCTCCAGCCAGGTGGCTTTGTTTAATCTACTCAGTGACTCTACAATACACAAATTAGCTCATTTAATATGAGGCAATGTAGAGGAAGCTGGAATCATTTGTCCTAACAGCTTCGGGGGAGATTATCAAAAAGAACTAGAACTGGAGCCTAGAGGGAAGAGAAGGAAAATCTGTCCAGACTATCACTGTCAGTGGAAATTACTGACTATGATAACCACAAAGGAGGTTTCCTTTTAGAAAAAAAAGGAAGTAGTGCCTCTTCTTTGGAGAACTTCTCTAAGTGCAGTTTCTGCTGTGCCAGAAAAAGGCAGATGTGTTCAAGATGAAAATTTATTGCCTGGACAGAAAAAGATGCTTCTAATACCACATGAAAAGGGCAGTTTGGAAGTGTAAGAGGTCAGCTTGTGGGAGGGGATGACTTTCCACAGGCTTTCAGACAGCAGTTTCTCACTGGGTGAGGAGGATTCAGCCTAAGCTTGTCCTATCCTCATGACCCAAATCTATTGGGTGACCCTCCTTAAGTGAAATTTCCTCAGAAAATTTCAATCTGCATTCTTTAGCAATGAAGGAACACAGCTGAGTTTTCAAAGCCACCAAAATCTACTTGTGCTCATATCCTTTCTTGGAATGGCTTCTGGCATGGACTTGCAGTCAGTTTGTCAAAGGTTTTCCTTTGTTTTTATTGTGCTATGTGGAACCTCCATCCATGCCTCAGAAGACAACATGCAGAGCACAACTGTGTTATGAGGCCAGATGTAAATCTTCAGATTGGTTTTCCAGTGGGCCTCTTCCTCCATTATCTCCCCATGTCTATTGGATAAGTAATTGCCCAGCTGCCTCTGCAAAGAGGCAGATCCTCACTACCAAGAGGTGCTTGCCCTCATTTGCTGACCATTTATCTCCCCTGTGTTTGCTCTCTGAGCTTCTTCAGTGTTCCACCACTAACTGGCTCCACAACCTGACTGGGGTCTTTGGAACATGGTCTGAGCAGTACTAAATTAAATACTGTGCTGGTTTTGGCTGGAGCAATTTTCTTCACAGTGGCTGGTTCGAGGCTGTGTTTCGGATTTGTGCTGAACACAGGGTTGGTAATAAAGAGATGTTTTTGTTATTGCTGAGCAGGTCTTACACAGAGCCAAGGCCCATTTTGCTTTTCATACTGTAATGCTGGGGAGGAGACTGGGGGTGCCTGGGAGGTTGGGAGGAGACACAGCCAGGACAGGTCACCCAAATGACCAAAGGCATATTCCATATGACATCATGCTCCGTATATAAAGTGGCAATAAGAAGGACAAAGGGAGGGACATTTGGAGTGATGGTGTTTGTCTTCACCATTACATGTGATGGGGCTCTGCTGTCAGGGAGGTGGCTGAACACCTGCCTAATTCCTTGTTTTGCTTTGACTGCGTGCATGGCTTTTGCTTTCCCTATTAATCTGCCTTTATCTCAACCCATGACTTTCCTACCTTTTACCCTTCTGCTTCTCTGCCCAGTGCCACTGGTGGGGGAATGAGGGAGAGGTTGCCTGGGGCTTGGCTGCTGTCTGGGGTTAAACCATGGCAAACAGCTGCATTTTTATCATCTTTGAGGGTGTATAAGCACCCCCTACTTCCCACCCTTGCCTGCAGGACTGTGGTTCCTGCTCGTAAGGAAAGTCATCACTTTGGCAGGGACTGGTCTGTTCAGACCCTGAGTGACCTTGGGGTGTGCAATGAATGGAAGTACCAGAAATGTTAACAGCCACAGACCTGTTTCATATATGCCTGCAGATTTAGGCAGGAGTGGATTATTTAAAGTGTTCCACTAGCCTTGAGTCATCAAGGGAAAGTTCTCATTTTGGCACTAAGGTGGGACATGCTGAGCTTTTTTGAAACTCTGGCTGCAAATGTGGCTGTGGGAAGAGCAGGACTTCTGGTGCTCTCAAGAAACCTAAGCCTGAAATGTATGAATAAGACCTGAGTGCTGCTGGGAGAAAGTCTGATATGGCATTGGGTGCAGAGAAGTAGAAAATGTGACTCAGAGCTGCACTTCAGCCGTGGCTCAGAGCTGTGAAAGTGGGTATCAAAGGACACTGTTGTGTCTGAGCTGTCTTTCACACACTCATCACGCTGGCACGAGTGATCACTTAATATGGAGCACAGCAGAGAGGTGGGTGATACCACGTGAAGGCAGCCAGGGGCCAGGGTGAGTGCTGACAGAGATACTGAGAGTGCTGAGGATAAAGGGAATGCTGCCTGAGCCCAGTTTTGTGCTCTGAATAGATAGTACTATACAGAAAAGGCAAAAAAAATTATGCTTGAGTCTTCTAATAAATTTTATACTTTTACTTAAAAGCAGAAAAACCAACCAACCAAATAAAAATCCCCAAATAGGCTTTTAATCTTCATAAGTGCAGATGATCTGTACATTCCACAAAAAAGAGCTGTAGAAAACACACACACACCTTTTAACTAGTGAGCAATTTAAAGACTAATAGGATTCATCCATAATTACATAGTTAAGTAAAATTTATGTATGAAGGAATTAACTGATTTCCCTGAGGGCAATATAAACCATAGAGACAGTGCTCTCATTTAAAAGTACCATCTCAATGTTAAAATACTTTGTCATTCTTCTGCAGCGATGGTTAGGTGCTGTGAGAGCCACATGGAAGTTTATTTACTGATCCACAGACAACTGATAACAGATCTCTGCTTTGTTTGGAATAGAAAACTTGAACAGCTTGTCTGCACCTCTCCACTCGGACATTAAATCAACATGGCTCTATTAGTGGCCCTAGGATGCCAGCTGAGCCATCTCTAAGCCTGTCACCGTGATGTCTTCATCTGTAACCAGAGCAGACGTGAGCTCCTGGCAGCTTTGGGAGGTGACAACAAATCCAATTAGCTCCTCTCCATGGCGCCACAATACTACTGTGAAACGGCCTGACAGGGAGGGTGGCTGCAATACCCTGCACAGTGGGCCATATCCTTCGTATTTAAAAAAAGAAATCTACCAACACTTAATTGCTGGAGTGACTTTCCAGGCGGTTGCTGGAACCTTGTGCACAATCTGGTCAGAAATGTGAGCTGTCCTGGAGGGCTGGATCGTGCACAGCTTGGGGAGGGCTTTGTGAAAGGATAAAATGCTCCAAGAGGATAACTGTGTGCCAGCACTGTCATACCCCTCCCTCACAAGGAAATTTTGGTCTGGGAATCATGCAAAAGCCAACCCCTTTCTGCTCCAGTCCCATGTCGCAATGAGAAGGGGACTTTTGGTGCCTGGAGGTGGTGTGTGCTCTGTACTGTCTCTTTTGGCTGCAGTGTAAGCCAAATGATAGAAGCAAACTCCCCACTCCAGACTTTGTCTGCTGGAAGGAAAGTGGGGGCTGTTTGGAGGATGTAGGATTTAGAAGCAGCCAATTTAGCAAAGCTCCTTGATCACTGACTGGGAGGGGTTGGTAACACTGCTCAGAAGTTAAGGCTGGGCAGGCTGAACTTGGACAATTGTATTGAAATCCAGCTTCCTTCTTCACAAACTATTTAGCAAGTGCAAAGAAATATCTCACATACTGATTAAAAGTTGCTGATGTGTCATGAGGAATAATGCATTAGGTAATTTAATTATTTTATGCTCTCATGAATGCAATATTCTTGCTTTTTTTGACCAATACTTCCATCTAAAAGTGCAAGGTGAAGTAGGCTAGGGAAAAAAAGAGACTGAATTTAGTGTCCTCTTGAGTGAGAAACTAAATCTAATTTCCTCTATTTTGTACTGAAGGTCATAGAGGAGATGAGTGAAGCCTGTGCATCCCTGCTGCTGAAACATAGTGCACTTGAGATGCAAGAATGCCACCCCGTGTTTGTGTTCTGGCCTTCTTCAAGCTCTTTCATGTAGGTAGATTCTGTCTATTTCTATGCTCGAGGCTCTTGGGAATCATTGTTACCATAAGCTCCTTTAACAGAAACAACTCAAGTAACTAGCTTGGATTTCTCTATATCCAGTTGAGTGGCAAGCTTGCAGTTACACCAGGGTGTCTGTGCTGCCCACAGCCTAATGAATGTGGTCACTAGACTAAACCAGACATCTCTAGCACCATTAATTCCACATTCCAAGTTAGAGAGGATGTGCCTGTTTGCACATCTTGAGTCTGTGTGGATGTGTAATGCTGAACTGATTTACAGGTGACTGAACTTATTATGGGCAGGAGGCGTGCAGCAAAGCAACAGTAAAAAGGTTGCGTTGCCACATATCTGCAAACTTGTTTGAATAGTGAATCTTAATTCCTCCAAGGAGAGTATGTTTCAAATACAAGAGGAGACAGCATTCACCTGGACCCTGGATCTGCCTTGTCTGCGCAGTTTCTGGTGGTGGGGGCTTCAGTGCAGAGAAAACCAACTCAAAACCCGCAGAAGTGGTGTTGGCAGCAAGCGCAGTATGGCTGTTTCCAACAAGTTAAATGCACACTTTTTATCTGGTTCTTCTGGTGCTCAACTTCCATGCTTTAAAGGCGTAGTGAGATCCCTGAATACTGAAAGTCACTTCAGCAAAAGTCATGATTTTTGAGGATGGATTTCTCCAGGGAGAGCATATTGCAGCAGTGTTTGCCTCCCAGAGCCAAGCACACACTCCAGTCAATGGGTAGCAGTTGGCAAGCCACCTCTCCCTTGTCAAGAAGCCAGTTGTTCTGTTGTCTCCTGCCACATCCCTGAGGAATACCTGTGGGCACTGGCAGCCACACAGCTGAGAGAAAGGGAAAAAAGTGCAACTGGGATGAAACAAAAGAATTTTTTTTCTAACAGAAGCAGCTTGTAGCAAATACACATTGTTAAATCAAACTCATTCCAGATGAATTGGGCATAATATCTAGGCATGTGGCTGGTTTACACAGCAACCAAACACTCAGTGAGCTTTGGATCTAATGGACTGGTTTTGGAAAACAGTTAAGTGCTGCCAGGCCCAATTATTTTCAGCAACATCTTTCTGTTACCAAAATGTGTCAGTGTGGACTTTGGCCTGCTTGGTAAGAGATGCGCTGTGAGCTCACTGATGAGCACAATCCAGACTGCAGAGCATGGAGAGCAGGATACTCTCCCTGGTCATCAACACAAGGCTGTGTCTTAACCAGCAATTAGCAGTGGTAGTGGTTAGGCCCAAGTTTTATTTTAAGCAAATTCCACACATGCTGCGTGTAACTGCAGTAAGCAGTTGAAAAAAAAGCCTTCTTGCATTCTTCAGGAGGCTACAAACAGGTGATGAGATTTAATGTCTTAGTTATCCCAGTTTTGGATGCGCGTGGACTTCCATTAACACAGCAAAGAGAAAATTTCATGGAGAAACAGTTCTGGAGATCTAGAGAAGGTTGTGAGACCACAGAGCTGATCTGTTGGGGAAATATTCCCAGGACAGTTCACACCACAGGATGCTCAGCTGGTCTTACTTGACCTCAAACATCACGGTCAGGACAGCTCTGCCAAGACAGTGGTGGCAGATGAGGACGCTTTGCAGTGAGTCTCATCAATGCAGTTTGTGAGTACCTGAGAATTTGCAGCATTGTGTTTTAAGGCAAGAATTTGCCAGTTCAGGAAGACTGAAAAGATGGCTATAAAATGAAACCTGATGATTGCTACTTCTGTACTGGGCACCACAAGAAGCACAGAAGCCCTTAATGAGCCTCTGTCTCCTACCCCTCTCAAAGTAACACACCCCTAATGTGCTTACAGACAACAGTGCCCCAAGAATGATGACCTGATGCACAGCATGAAAAGACACCCTGCCGTGGCACCTTAGCAATGGGAAATAAAATGTGCTTTTCTGTTTATTTTATTGTCTCCCAAAGTCCAGCTTTTTTGAAGACCGAAAAAAAACCCAAACCAACTGGGCAGCAAATACCTAGTCTCACAAAGCATCTGGACACTGAAAGTGAACACTGAGATTGCAGAGACTTGGAATAGAGAAACAAGAGGAAGTCCAGATATATTCTATGTGGGAAATCAGAGGGAAAAAGAGAAGATATTGGTAGAGTGACAGCAGAAAGATCTAAAGAGCAGGGAAGAAGTGGAGAAGTTATTTAAGTGGGGTGCGAATGGAGGGGATATCTCATTTGACAGGTGGAGTTGATGAAAGCATGAGAGGAGAGGAAGAAGGAAGCATGAGACCATGAGCTTCTAAGGCAGGTGCCTCAGAGAAGCACAAAGGTGCTTTTTTTAGACAAAAGAAAATTATTACTGGATGGGGCCCTGAGCCACCTGGTCTAGTGGAAGGACTATGACAGTGGGATTGGAACTAGATGATCTTTCAAGTTCCTTCCAACCCAAACCATTCTATGATTCTGTGATTCTGCTTCCTGGAGTTTTTGCACCAGCAAATGGCATTGGCTACACAGAACAGTCCAACCTACTACTCTGGCAGACCAATACAAACTGAATGCACATACTGAGAACCCTGACTTTCAACAGTTCTCTAGTTAACAGTAAATATTTGCTATAATTATTGTTTCTTGAGAAAGCTTTTCATTTGATAGAACTTGCATCAAAACAAAACATATGGCTTCAGTTACTGAGAAGTCTGGGAAAAATTAGCTGCCTGGATTACCAGAGGAGCTGACAAACTATTCTTGAGACACTCTTAAAAGGAAATTCGAGTAAGAAATTATGTCCTTTGAGGACTGAAGGTCTTTTCTCCTCTAGAGGTCTCTGAGCTACTGCTTTACAGAGATTTGACAGCAAAACTGTAGGTTTTTCTTGGAAAACTCTCATCAGCTCTCATCTATCCAAGACAATCTTTGCTCTGTCCCGAAGGATGAGTTCCTAAATCCAGTCATTCTCTTCTTGTTTGTGGGTTATGGCCAGCTGTGACTGAGACTTTCTTACTGAAATCACTGAGACACACACTGTGGATGATGGCGTTTGCATAGTCAGTTGTAATTTCAAAGCTACTAATCAGGACATTGTGTCTGTGAGCATTCCCAACCCATTTAAAGGTTGGAGAGGCATCTCACAAGAGCTGGCATTAGTCAAGCAGCTCCCTCCCCTCAGCAGACAGAGGATCTGTTCTGATAGCCTCAGGGAGCCTACAGTCTAAATCAAATGGATTTTGTTGACTCATTTTCTTTGCATGAAGTTTCTAAATATGTCAGAGGAATCTGCCTCTGCTAGAGGCAAGGGGCGGTTTACCCAGTTGTGTCACCAGACCTATATCCCACTCTGTGTTTTCCTCTCTTTAACTTGAAGAGAAGTCAACAGTTTTAGAAGCTATAGTTTTACAGTCTCCTGGGCTCTCTTGCAGCTTTGGCTCCTGGTAACAGTGGAATCCAAGCTTTTTAAAAAAACTGTTATGAAATGGGAGTCTTGGAAAAGTATAGTGTTGTTATGGAACAAATAGTTAGCAAAGATGGTGGCACATTCAAGACAATTTCCCCTTGGTTTTTGGCCAAACCCTCTAGTACTTATGTAGATGCCATCTGTATCTTTTCTCTATGGTTTTGCAACTCCTCCTAGGCTTTAGGTTCTTTTAGGCAAAGAAACATAATTACACAAAAATCATTATTTGAATCACAGCCCTAAGTTTCATTTAGGACAACAACTTCAAGGAATACTCATTTTTCCTGTTCTCTTTTTCCCAGGCTTGTTTCCATCTACCTAAATGCGACCTTCCCCTGGCTTGTAACATTGCTGTGCTGAGCTGTTGCATGGCTCTTGTGCCCAGGAATCCCATTCACATTGACATAAGTGCTCTAGGGCATCATAACTGTAACACTAGTTTTCTCTGGTTAGCTAGCAAAGAGAGCAAGGAGAATATTGACCAGTAATCCCTTTCCTAGTTGGACTCAATGATCTTGGGGGCCTTACAACCTTAAGGGTTCTGTGATCCTATAAGGCTTGTTCAAAGTGATGTTCAAGTGTTCCTTGCTCCGAGAATCATTTGCCTGGTTTGCCTGGTGATGGAGTTAGGATATTCATGTAAGATTATTTAAGATGCATGAGTGAAGCAATGGAGAACATTTAATCTCCTCTTGAGCTCCTTGGCACTGATTTAGGTGGTTCATCCTTGCTTGCTTCCTAGCCTTGGTTCAAAAAACCACTTTGATCCATGGCACAGCTTCTTTGGAAAAGGAGGAAGTGGCCCTGCCTGGTGCCCAATTGCTCTGTTGTGTTTCCCAAAGGAATTTACTGATGAAACACGGTGCAAATATCCCTCCAGGGGGCCAGGTGCTACAAGGCAATGCAGTTCAGTGCTGTGTGGTGGCACCAGCTCCCAGTGCCCAAGCAAACAGTGCTATGTTCATGTCGCAGCATCATATGTGAGGAAAAAAGCCCTGTACCTTTTCCATAGCAATGGGACCATCTGCACCTCCCAAAAAACATGGGGTATTCACAGTGATTGCTGGGGATGACGTGCTCATCTTGCCTTTACATGTTTCCAGGAAGAAGCTGAGTATCAAAACTCTGTTTGTTGGGTTTGGAGAGCCTTTCTTCCCACCCTGGAGGTTTCATAGCTTCTGGCAGCTTTGGAAACAAGCTCAATCAGGATTCAGTCTCAGGCCTCTCACCTGGGGCTATGCAACATTGCTTCCAGACCACTGAGCAATTTTGTAGGTGACTTCTAAACATGTAAAGAAAATTAAACGATTCCTTCGAATATCCTTAGCCAGAAGAATGGCTCAGAGGGTTATTGAATTTTTTTTTCTTTTTGAATGCACAGCTCTTGTTTATTTGAATCCTGCATCTAAGCTGAGAGAAAAGGCCATTGTGCCTTTGATCGGATTGGAATTTTCTGCACCAACATTGGCCAAAGGCAGTCCATCCTCCCGCACATGACGCAATGGGGAATGGGGGAGGAAGAGAACCTGACAGACAAGCAGGCAGATCAAACACAACACTTCAAAGAGAAGAAAAAATGCAAGAATGAAGCAATCCAGCACTACGGTCCCTCAATGCTCTGAAACAAAGCAGACAACCCTCTACACATGGCCATTCCTGCCATCCAGAGACTGAGGCTGTATATATGAGATCTTACCAAAAGCACTAGGGAGTGGTCTCTAGTGACTACATGACCAGTTATTGCACTATCCGTGCTCAGACACTCTGAGGGGCTAATTAGTGCTTTTAATATGTAAATCAGAGCCTGAACAGATTAAATCTAGGGAAAAAAATAACCCAGCTGCTGAATATGTTGTTTTAATTATTACTCTAAAGAAAATATGGACATGGCTGAAGATGATGATGGAGAAGAACCTCTAATACTGCCTTGCAGAAGTTGTCCCTGAACATTGAAAACTAGTAAGAGAAGCTTGGTGCTGAGCTGGAGCAGAGGAGGAGCAGCAGGAGCACATGCAAGGCTAGCAGAGTCCTGCTGACTGCACACTCTGTCCCAACTCTGGGTCCACCAATACACCCAAAAACTCAGTTGGGATTTCATCTTGCTGGGGGTTGTTGAAACATGGGGAAATAGCTCTTCTCTGCCCCATAGAGAGATTTAGGGGAATGGAACAGAAGGATTAATACCACATGTTACACTGCAGAGATGAAAGTTTGTAGTCTGTTCACCTCCAGATGTATTGCATCCTTTACATTACAGGGATGTGTCTTGGAAAGGAATAAATATTTAATTTTCTCAGGCTGAGTTTGTCTGAAGGCAGAGTAGAGAAGGAGAATTTAGTTAGCATGGCCAGGAAATAGAGATTAAGAAGAATGGAAGGAGGGAAGGGGCAGATTGGATGATTACTTGTGTTTGATATAAAAAGCTCTAAGCAGGAAAGAGCTATTAACTTTTGTTGAGCTGTGTCCACTGATACTGGAAGGAAATAATGTGCACAGCAAGCCTGGACTGCAATCCTCTCAGCCAAGTATGAGTTGAGAGGAGGAAGTTTGCTTTCCAAGAAAAACTTTTCAGAAAGGAGGGCATCTGTATGCCTCAAAGGCCTCTTGCGTTATTCAAGTCAGAGCTGCCTTCCAACCTGCCTGAAGGAATTCAGAACAACTTTCCTCTGTGTCAGTTGCTAAGGCTCTTTTGCAGCCTCTAGTGAAGTGAACATTTTTCTGTGGATCAATTTTTAGTGCCTGTCAGTATTGAAACTCTGAACTTTTTTCCAGAGAGCAAGGGAATAGCAGGTAATTATGTTTCCTTTGAACATACATGGCCTTTTATCTGTGCCCTTCTGCCTAGTCGTCTGCCTGTCTCCTTATTTACCTGTGTATTGTAATTAAAGATTGGGAGTTGAGGGAGATAAAAATTTCTTTTCCCATTCTTTTCTACTCTCCCCCTTCATTTTGCTAGCATCTAATATAGATGCATTGCTTGAAACAGATGTCTAAAAATGTCTTTTATTATTCTCTCAATATACATATAGAGAGATACATGCACATATATATATCTATGTATTTAGGTATAACCAGATTTGTTAAATCATATAACAGACACTTCAGTAGAATATTTCATCAAGCGCTCCTGATCAACTATATGAACTAAGTTGACTGCTCTATGTTGCCTGGAATATAGATATGCCTTCCTGATAATTTTTGTAATGCTGTTTTAGTAGAGCACAATTTGCCCTTCTCTTAGTTCAGTCTTTCCTGCTGTTCTTTCAATCCTCTGTCCCCTTTATACTGCACTGTGGATGCCCTAGAAGGCAAATGCACATCACCAGAACCATTTTTGCTTTAACCCCTATAACACAATGACTGTGGGATGTGATTTTCTCTGTGTCAACTCCTCCTTGGTAAATCAAGATTGTCTTCAATGGAGCAAATCTGCCCACACATTACCTCGAAATAACTGTCCAGTTAAATTCTTGAAATCCTCAAAGGGACAGAGGAACTAAATACAGGAGGAGAATTTATGGAATCTGTGTTTCCCATTCTGGCTTTGTCACTTTTCTCTTCCGTGACCTATGATTAATCCTTTGAGTCAGGTCAATGGTGTGCAGTGGCACATGGGGCTGGTATCTCCAGGAAAGCTCCTGTATCCACTCTGTGAAGTGCAGCACCTTGCAAAGGTTCCATCTCTATTAGCACTGCGCCACTGAGAGCTAATTAGTTCAGGTGCTGCTGCCATTGAAGTGGATCTTCTGATCACTGAGTGCTCAAGAGTCACAACTGGTGGAGCCACATCTGCAGCATTAGTGCTGTCACTGTAAAGGTACCTTTGGTTTCTGTGTGATATCTATGGCTGAAAAGCCAGCCACTCTTGTCGATTTTAAGACTTGATGTCTCACTACACAGACACTTCCAGTTAGTGTGGGCAATTTTCCTCTTCTAGGAAAAAAAGGTGAGTACTAGAAATTTCAATTTAGTGTGTTGGTTTGATAGTGTTTAGCCCTCCTTGATACAGAGCTCTTGACATGTGCCCAGTACTTGCTAGAGAGACCAAAGACAACCTGACTTCTTGAGGAGCTTTTGCTCCAGGTGTCATACAGCTGACAAACTTAGTGACGAAACACCAGAAAAGCCAGGGGCATAAAACAAAGGAGGATCCTTGTTTCCTCAATGAGCTTGTAAATTTTTTTGCATTATAAACATTTACTTTGCCATGAATACAGGTGTTCTGCTGTGGGAGGAGGACCAATGAATGGATATATCAGCCTTGAAAGAGGATTTTCTTTCTGATGCAGAAAGTATGAATGTTAAGGACTTTGTCTTGAGCTGAATGTTACCAAGGGAGCTCAATGCCCATCCATGTGTTTCACCAGCAGTGAAGTGTTATCCAACCCCTCTTGGAGGAGATCTAGAAATAGTGATGAAAATGTCACCCTGTTTGAGGCTGAACTTGTTGGGACGTTGTGGTGAGACCTGCCAGGTCATGAGGCTAAAATGTAACTTTTGGGAGATCACTCATTTTAACCTCTCTGGCCAAAGCTGCAGCCTTGTAAATCACGTCTCTTTGGTTATCACATCTGCTATTAGTATGGAGATTGATTTTCTCCACATGAGCCTACCTTGAACTTTGGCTAGTGTGTTCCTTCCAGCAAAATCAACATCTCTATTTGGTTATGCTGTTTTTCTTGCTAGGTCTTGCAGACTAGAACAGCTCCTAATTTTTCTCACTATTAAGTAATAGAGAGATTCCCCATGAGCTTATTATTGTTTCATATGTTCCTGCAATGGCAGACCAGAATGCTGCAGAAGCACCCATTGCAGCTGATTTTTGTCAGGTTTCACATGGACTACGTCCAAGTGGAGAATTACTGACTAATTCTGCAGGATATTGTCCTGAGATTCACAAAGTCATGAAAGAAATCTCAATTGTTTTTGTCAATTTTTTGCATTCTTGTAATTAATAAACTGATACAAGCTGCTGAAGCAGCCAGTCCTCTATCATTTACCTGTAGCTAAAAATAATTGCTAGAAATGATGTTTTGCTGATATTTCAAATCCACAAATGCAAATGAATTAATTTGCACTAGGCATTTTCCATTTTAGTGTCTGTACACATATATATAAAATATAACCACATCCATATTTATAAGTATGAAAATGAATATATTTTGTACCTAGAAATATTCCCACGTACCTTTTGACTTGTCATTGAGAAATACACACAGTACTCAACACAAAGTATTAAAAGCAGCGGAGGTGATATCCTAGGGTTTGCTATCCCCACAGATTCATTATGCTGTGGAGGGGAGCCCTGACAGGGTGAGTGTCCTTGAATGTGTGTCCCGAACCTGCAGCTCAGGGATTTTGGCTATGCTGAGGGGCAATCCTGCTACACCTCCTGAACAAATTCCTGCCTGGGCGCATGAGAATGATGTTCCCATCCCAATTGACAGAGGTGACCCACACCTGTGACCAGGCTGAGGGATCTGATAAGCTGTTCAGCTCTCAGGATCTGATGCCATAAAAATAATTACGCACATGCTTAACTTTAAACATGTATGTCCTACTGTCTCAAACCCACATTGTCCAGTGTCTGACCAAACAGTCTGTGAATGTTTGTCCCCTCAGCAGTTTATGGTGTCCATCCTTTTCTCCTTTAGGGGAAAGGTTCACTTCTCTGTTTGTCAGCCAGAATTATGTCTCAAATAATTAAGTGTAAAAAAGTGTACCCTGCTGAAAGCTATGACAAATAATACTATCACAGAAAAATTGTATCTAAGCACTTACTTTCTTCCTCAAAATATTTTCTTGACACAACTAGTCATTTCATTATATATAACCATAATTTTAATGAATGACCAAATGCATTCAGCTGTCTGGGGTAGTGTGATGTGTATTATATGTTAGGATAAATCTATGTACACACACACTCACTGATAAGATGTGCCTTTTCTCTTACACTGAGGGATGTATAATGCTTCCTGAGAATTTTTTCCCCCCTGTATTACAAAAGTATGGAAAGCTTTACTATATCTCTAACTGAGAACTATTTCATGCTTCGGCATGGCCAAGTGTCTGCAGGCAGAGATAAGCTATGATTTCCCATTTTTCTCTACAAAATTACTGATCTAAAAGCACAATAAAACCATCACCTCATTTCACCCAGGGGATAGTGGAAAGAATTAAGTTTAAAAAATATTAATATAACAAGTGCTAATGGGGAAAAAATTGAATAATATAAGTGTGTGGGCTCTCTGCGGTTTATGTGTTTTTTTAAGCTCGAAAATAGTTTTGAGAGAAAGATACATTTCTGAACTTGTGGAGAAGGATCCGCAGAAAATTAATTCTGTGAAAAAAGAGATGGCCAGAAGCCAGCAAGAATTTGAAGCTTATATTTGCAAAAAACAACAACAACAACAAAAAAGTAATTTTGGGGAATCTCTCTGATCCTTTTAATTTCATATTTTTAGATTGCTCTTTACTGTCTGGAAAATGCCCTTGGTAACACATCTCACAGGTAATAATTTACAGGGGTTATCTTGATGCTATGTTTCTGTTAAACTGTTTTAAGGCAAGATCATGCCCAGTTAAATAGTTGTAAGGTTTTTTGTTGTTGTTGTTGTTGTTTTTCAAATTTTAATACCTGTTTTTTAAAGCTCAGAACCAAACTGTTTTTTCCCCTGCTGGTGAGTTTTGCTGAATAAGTAAGAAAAAAAATTACCTTCCACCAACACAAAATAGTAGCTCTTAGGGGGTAGATGTGGGGCTCTCCCCACTTCTGAGCTTTTTAGAGGCTGAATATGCTCCTAACTTTGCACAAAGCCCAGCCCAAGGAACAAAGCCTGTGGGCCACCACTGGGAAGTGGTATTAGTCCTCTCCGCAGCCTTCCCACTGTGGATGCATGCTCAATTCCCGGATAAATGCACCTTTTAAACTATATTAATGTAAAAGTTTTATTTGAAAGATGCCAGCTGTGGTCCTAGCCCAGGTTTATTCATGTGGGACATTTACTGGGTCAACTTAATACTTGACTACTGCTTATTATCCCATCAGTCTTCGGGGACAACCCATGATCTAATTGCCCGGCATTTATGTTGCCCTGGCAACTATAAATACAGAGTAATAATCCTTAAAGGGGCAGTGTAGAATTTCATGCCCCTGCAGTGAACTACACTTCATTTCCCAGAGCACCCTGTGTTTTTTAATTCAGTGAATAAAAATGTGTAATGAATAATTAATTATGTGCTTGGAGGCACAATAGCTGCCTACTTTTGAATATTCATCAGTGACATTATTAATTCACTAGAAATCCCAAGGAGCAGTGGGATAGGCTTTTAGCCTAGCTGGAGGACTTACAGATAATACTCTGCAACATGAACAAACTTTTTCAAGCAGACTTTTCTTTCTTAGAGTTTTTTAGATTTAATTTCCATCTTAATAAAATAATAATAAAAAAGTACTGTACTGGATGTAACCAAGGCGCAGTGAGTAACAGTTGACTGCAGTAAGAAATCCAGCAGTCTGTACCCCCTTCCACCCAGACCCATGGCCATGCCTGACCTCTGCTTTAGGTCCTGGCACGCACCAAAGCAGAGAAGACAAACCTTGGGAGCATCATGAGTGAGACTGAAGAGAAGATGCAGATGGCCAATCACAATTCCTGAAAAACCATCTTATTTGCTTGTCAATAAGGTAAACATTGAAAAACCTACCTACAGAAAATAACTTGTTTTCAGCCTACAAAGAGGAAATTTCTACCGTTGAATAAACTTGCAAGTCTTTTCTGGAGATAGAGTGCAACTTGTCATATAATCACATTAATATAATGATTTTATTCCATTTAAAGCAGGGATTTATGCCAGGTGAAAGTGATGCTGAAGTGCAGAGACAAACCAAATCCTTTTCTTTTTTTTTTTTTTAGCAGAGAAGAAATGGAATAATTAGAAAGAAATTTAAGGTCTTTCTGTGAATTTTCCTTCTTTCCCCATCTGATTTGCAATGCCAATGCAGTTTTCACTTATACCTAAGGCCAGTTTCTGTGCTGACACAATTTCTTTGACTTGAGAGAGAATTTGATCTTCAGCGCTTTGGGCCAAACCTCGCAGAACCCTCTTCTCACAAATAGCCCACCTTAGGGTCTTGCTGGGAATTTTTCTTCTGAGCAATTTTTAGATGAGTATGTTGTTTCTACGAAGATCAAAATTCATGGTTATAGTCACCCAAACTCCTGTAAAGCAACTCCTGTACTATCAGAACAAAATGTAGTTTAATTCTTCAGCCAGTCCAACAAACCTAGAATATCTGTAAATTTTTTTGCTTTTCCTCTAGGGCTTGTTACTCAATGTTAATTCCTATTGGAATATTTACAGGTCTGATTCTTCATTCATAAAGGAATAAAATTTTCAAATCCTTCAAAAAGCAATTGGATAGCTGAATCTCATACACATTTTTAAAAATGAGACCTGTAATCCACTGAGGATCTTAATGGAAAGAAATCATTATACCTAATTAAATTGAAAATAGCAGGAAAATGGAGCTTACTTGGAGCATATGCTTGTAATAATTTATACCTGTAATGTGACAGAGTCTTCTGTATACAGGAGTGAAAGCCAACACTTGCTTGGTTTTGGAGTCTCGTTCTCCCTTCTCTTGACTTTGTCTTTGACCTTCTCTTGGCATGCGGCGAGCTGTGCCTGCTCTGCTGCCCTGACCTTTGCTGGTTCCCTCATCTCTCTGTCCTTTATCCCCACAGAGACCTCCAGCACCAGCAACCAGAACGCTGCACCCACATTTGATCAGTTTTGATTCTATGCTGCACAACTTGTTAACCACAGAGTGATGGAAAACAGCAATTGCATACATCAGCTAATGCAACAGAAAACTGACCAGCAATTCACTTTTGTTTTTTTTTTTTTTTTAATCCAGAATGCCTATTTGGCTACAAATCTATCTATTCTGATAGATATCTGAAATATTTGGGTTTATTTCCTGTACAGTCCTGGTGTGTACACCTTTAACAACAGAACTGATACCATCCAGCATGGTCACAGGTTAAACAACAGTCATTTTGCTCAGCAACTCAAGCTTTCATTACAATTTGTAATGCAGCAGAACACTTGGGCTATGTAGTCATTTATTGCAGTGATTTGCATTAAAGAGTGTCATTGTATTACCTCTTAGCTTTGGTTGAGATTAGAAGTAATATCTACATTTATCTTTCACTCCTAGAAGTATAAAATTGTGCTAATAATAACAATAATAAAGCTAGTTCCTAAAAGCAAGTGAACTCTACACAGCTTTTTTCCCCTCTTTCTTTCCCCCCTCTTTTTTATCTGCTCAAGTAGGGGAGTAGAAGAATCATGAATAATAAATATGGAGATAAGAGAACTGAAACTGGGAAATCAATTTACTGCAAAATATTTGCATATTTTATTAAAAGAAACTGTGCATAAACCCCACAACAGGGTGGAATGATTTATATTTTGATTTGATTTGTATACGTTATACCTATGGGAGAACTAATGCAACTTAGTCATCCCTGCAGGACTTTTTTTGGGCAGGGTTTTGTTGTTGTTGATGTTGCTGTTTTGTTACAGATATCTTAGACAAGGGAGCAGTAGGTCCCCAATGGAAATTTCAAGTCAGTTTGATGCTATGTTATATTTTTGGAATCTCACACAGTCAAGTGTCCAGGACTGTTCTAAGCCAACACCCAAGTGCTCTGGGGGTCTGCCTGTATCCAAACTCCGGAACTGTGGTTCAGGTCAGAAGGTTTTCAGTTCGAGTTTTGTTAAAAAGCTACATCAATATACCCAGGCAGCACTAACTGTCTGGTATTAGAAATGCAAACCATGAACATAAGGGACAGTGTTTATATTCTCCTCTGCATATTAGGAGATATATCCTGTACATATATTAGAAAAATCCAGTTTATTATCACAACATCTAACATCTCTGAGCACATCCACAAAGTGTCCTGGTAAGAGTGTGTTGGGTGAAAAGGAACTTATGGATATCAGAGCAGCTGTGCAGCTTGGGGTGCTGTGGCTTCTGCTGTGCAGGAGGACAGGTGTCCTATCAATGACGTTGGGACCTAAAGTTGGCAAGCTCACAAGTCATGAACAATTATAGCCTTTTTAAAAACAATATAATTTTTTAACGATTTTGTTGGAGTTCACAAAAGGGAGTTGTGAAATTTAGGCTGCTTTTTGTGATAGTTTTGGCTGGGGTAGAATTAATTTTCTTCACAGTAGCTGCCATGGGGGCTGTGCTATGGATTTGTGCTGGAAACTGTTGATAATACAGGGATGTTTTAGTTCTTGCTGAGCAGAGCTTGCACAGAGCCAAGGGCTTTTCTCCCTCTCATCCCCCCAGCAAGTGGGCTGGGGGTGCACAAGGATTTGGAAGGGGATACAGCTGGAATGGCTGACCCAAACTGACCAAAAGAATATCCCACACCAAATGATGCCATGCTCAGTAAAAAAACTATAGGCAAGGTCAGCTGGGGGCTACTGCTGAGGGTCTGTCTGGGCATCAGCCTATTGGTGATGACCAATTGTTTTCATTTGCATCACATTTCTTTCTTGGGTTTTATTTCTGTCTGTGTTATGTTCCTTTTCATTACTATTATTTCATTATTCATTATATCATTATTTTATTATTCACTGTATTATTATTTTATTATATTGTATGATTAAATTTTTATTATGATTATTAATATGGTTATTATTGCTATTATAATTATTTATTTCTATTCTTTAATTGCTCTTATTTCAATCACTGAATTTTCTCACTTTTACTCTTCCTCCCAGCAGGAGGAGGGTAGGTGAGCAAGCAGCTGTGTGATGCTTTTATGCCAGTTGGGATTAAACTACCACACTTTTCTAGCAAGAAAATATTGCCCAAATTATTTTACATACCATGTACATGCTTCATACACAATAGTGCTCATCTGGTTAGCTGGATCTTGAGGTCCTTAACTTTTGGAATTAGACAACAGAAAACTTTTCCACTAAACATGGAAATCCTGTTACAGCTGTCTTTCCAACAACAATGCTGTCAGCACAACACACTTTCAGAGGCTGAAATTTGACCTGAGGAATAGCAAAGAATAGGCATGGCCACTGTTCCACCCCATTTTCTGCCCAGGGAAAACACCTGTATAATGTCTTGGAAATGCCGCATCCTGGCATAAACTGATCTATTTTATGTGGACATCTTAGCATTTGATAAAGGAGACAGAAAAGTCTTACCATGCTGAACATTGCCAAAACCCAAATTTTTCCATTACTAATTGAGATATATACCTGTATGTACATATATGGATGTTTTCCAGACGTGTCTCACAATTAGAAATTTTAAATATAGCTTACACATACAAGACCAAATTCCACTGCTGTCTGTGAAGTCAGGGAGTTCACATCAGGAAATCAGTAGTAATATTTCAAGAGCAGCTTAAAGTCTTTGGTACTTCTTTCAGTACTGCCAGTGACAATATTTCTAGCAGTTTCCAGGGGGTCAGAATTGAGACCAGTGAGAATATGAAAATAATTCCAGGCTAATTTTTACTCTTTACTGCTCAGGCTTTGCTTTTTATGGGGCTGCCTAAAGTTTGTAGATGTGCTCTTACAAGTTTCTTAACTGCTTATTGGATGTTTCACTCTCAGAGATCAGAGCAGTTTCCGTGTGCTTATTGTATCAGTGAAAAGTGATGCATTCATTGTGAAATATCAAAAAATGCTTTGCCAGGTGCCTTATGGGTGTGTACGCAGTGAAATTCGAAAGAGCTCAGTACCCAATGCTTGCCTTATATCCAGTTTGTTCAGTTTACTTCAGCTGGCTCCTAAATGTGACTTGTATTGTCTGAGGGCTGTGAGGCACCTCTGAAAATAGGCAAGGATGATTTGGTGAGGGCCATTTCATAAGTGCCTAATGTAATCATCACCATCAGTGATTGAAAAATAAGTTTCACGTATGTATGTTTGCTAAATGATGTAATTCACAACGTTCCACATCCATGGTGCATTCTATAGGACCTCATGTTTCTGCAGGACTTTTAAAGCTTAATATTTCCTTTTCCATTGCTTTGTAACAGGATCTGTAATTTCAGATCTTGATGTTTTTGCCTGTTTCACCTGATTCCATGTATAAGTTACTGGGAAGTACCTAGTGTCCTGGGTGATAGCAGGGAGCTGCTTAAATGTGACAAGCCCAGCAAACCTGAGAATTGAGTGTGTTAGAGATTCCCACAAGGCACCACAGCATAACCCAAACCAGCAAGGGGAGGCCACACACTCATGGCAGTAAAAAGTATCTGTCCTTTAGTGGGAGGATGATCCTATGTCCTATTGGAATGTGCATAAGTGTTGTTCTGCCCTCTGATCAACTATTTCCAAAGAACTCATTGAGAGTTAGTACAGTTGATATGGTCTTTTAGGTAATTTTGCATGCAACTGACCACTAAGTTGCCATGTCACAAAGAGGAATGAATCTAAAACACCTGAAGTCTAATTTCCTTGGCAAATCAGACTAAGGTAAATCTGTGACCTCAAAGCTGATGCTAAGCTGGGATTCAATAACATCAATTAAATAAATGTAGCCTTATCAGGCCTAGCCAGTGATTTCTAGTACTTCCCACTGAGTCATTTGAGGTAGTCTTATGAGTTCCTTCAATTACACTTACATTTCTATGTCTACTATGAGAGCAAATAGCAGCAATAATCAGTAGGACTTAAAAGTAAAGTAATGAACATGTTTTTCTTCTGGGTTGATTAATTTAAGAGCATCTAAAGGTGGGAAGACAAAACTTATTAATCCTATTACCTCTGCTCTCAATGTAACACAGGAAAGGAAGCAGCACAGAGACAATTCATAACCTTAAATGAAGTGGGATCCATGTCTACAGAGACTAGATTTACTTTACATTCTCAGTGGTAGGAATGGAAAAAAAAAGAGGTTTGGATGCTAAGGGTCAGCTGAGTATAAGTTTTCTTCCTATTAGGACAAAAGTTTCATTGGACCATGGATATTTGGAGCACTCGAACAGCCTTAACATGGGAATGGTGGTTTCAGTCCTCACTACCCACAGAAATTTAATGCAAAATTGCTTTTCCTTTGTGCCTATGCAGCTACTCTATCCTGCAGAGAGTGTCAGGCCCTGCTCTGCTGGTTAAAGAACATTTTGCTGCCTCTGCTATTTGCTCCTTTCAGCAGCTATTGTGGACTGAACTCTTAGCTCCTTTCACAGAGAAGTCGTGCTGCCAGAGTACATGGTTGCCAGGGTGGCATGGATGAGAGCAGCAGGTTTCTTTCTTATGGCCTGAGTTTGGCTAACATGCCCTTATTCCAGTAACAGTTATTTTTGATTCATCCAGCAAAATGCAGAATGTGAGTAACGTGAGAAATCATGGTGAAATTGAGAGAAATTGGAGTCAGGAAAATGATCCTGAAAAATCATCTCTGAAAAATCAATTCTGTCACCAAAAAAGATTTGAACACAATAGCTGTACCATTAACCCCTCACTCTGCCCCAAAGATCAACAGTTTTGGATATAAGGGGTCAGAGTTTCAGCTTTAAGAATGAAGTTAGGGAAGTGGTAACTGCAGTTTGAAAATATTCTAACATATAGAATTTGCTCTTGAAATCACATAAACAAGTTCCATATTTTTACTTCTGATTTGGTGCCTTGCAGTATCGCATTTATTTTCCGCCATTAATGCATTGATGGTTGGAGAACTTACTCTCAGTTGCAGTGCAGCCTTTGATTTCACAAAACTCCTCCAAATGCCTCCAGCTAATTGTGTTTTCAATAATAAATTGTAGAAGAAATCTTGGCTTAGCTGAATTTACTTCAATATGATTTAATTAATGTGTTTAAAAAACAGTATTCTGAGCAGCTTGGACTACTGGATTGCTTATGTTATTTGCAGGCCTCTACAGAGAGCAGTGACCCAGAATTTACAGCCTTCTTTCACACCATCTATTACATTGCAATGCCATCATTTAAAATAATGGCATCCTCTTTCCTTCATACAAAATAATTTTTGCAGCTGTGGAGACTCTGACTAATGGGGAATTTTTTATCATATAGAAAGCAGAACTGAACATCAGTGGCATGTTTGCAGCTTGACTGATGTACAGAGACCAGACTGTATTACAGATAGGTGAATTACAAAGCTCCAGAGCCAACTCCCCTTTTCCAGTTACAGGAATTTTGAGGGGATTTTTATCAATACTACTTATTCATTCTATTCATATCTTCTGCTTCGACTCATGTTTAGACTCCTGGAATTTATGCACTCTCCCTTTTATTACTGGAAAACCTGATGCCATCACAGCCAATCTCTTCTGCCTTTCCCAACCTACTTACCCAGCCCTTCCACACCAAGAAATTCTGGTAAGATCTAAAATAGCAGTTCATTTTTATGAACAGTGGTATTTGGTCTGTAATTCTCCACCAGAGCTGCAAGGCACAGAGATGTCATAACACGGAATTCACAGATTAGCATTACCCGATAATGGATGTGATTTGCTGGACAACGTGACATCGCACTTTAGAGACAGCAAATTTGCTTGCTAGGAGTAAAAAAGCCTTTGGTCCGGGCCATGGAGCTGTTATTTATAGCTTATTTTAAACAGGGAAACACTGTTGTCAGTTTTCTGAATTACCAAGAGTTACAGAAGTCTTAGCAGAACAGTTTTTCTAAGACTACACAGATGTTAGATATTAAACAAACATCTGTTTTGAATAGAAGGTATTTCACTCCCCTCTACACCTCCTTTTCAACAGACCAGAGAATGCCTGGAAAGAGCTGTCACAGCTATAGTTTTATTTAGTTCTCTGAACACTGCTGTCCTTGGTGTCAAAACCACAACAAAAATAACCCTTGGAAAGGTTAATAGTGGCCTTTCCAGTGTCATATTCTGCACTTTATACATTGCAGTAATTATTATCATTATAGCTGTAAGGATGTCTAGTTATCTTTCTTAATCACACACTATAAAAAGTGCTTCTGAACACATATCTATTATTTAATCAAAATTTCAGAGTTATTGGCATTTATGCTCTGGAAGGGCTGTGTTTATTTTCTGTTTCCAAAGGGGAACAGTGCCTCCCAGAAGAAAGGGAGACCTCCATCCATGCCCACTTTAATCACTGTCATATCATGTGACAATCTGTACTATTAATATCAGAGACTGTTAATACATGTTATTATGTCCTGTTGCCTTGTACTTTTTGCACCCTAGGAAAGCACTTTCATTAACAGTGAAAAACAGTTTAAAAAAAAAAACCAGTATGAGAACTGAACTGTCTTCCTAAGGCAGAGCCAACAGTTCTCCTGCCTGGAGAGATGGTTTCAGGAGTGCCTGTCACAGCAGGGTCAGCTATGCACCTCAGATAACATTTATAATTTATTCTCCCACCACAGCATTTTTATATTTATATTAGTGCCCTTTGTACGAGAGCACTGAACCAGTTCTTCAGTCCTTGTGTCAGGGCCCAACACCAAGTCTGTTCAGAGAAGTCAGTTTCTGCTGGTGCCTCTATATGGCCTGTATAAAAAAGATCCGGAGAGCCACCATTCTCCTCCATCATTCATTCTACCACAGACTTCATCCCAGATTTGAGAACCTTGTTACACCCACTGTGCATTAATGGGGCATGGCATCACAAGGTGGTCCCCTACAGGACTTCCTGGTCTTCAGCCTGATTGTGTGGGTCACCATGAGCACTCCTTGCCCTCCTTTGTCACTCTCCATGATCTTGGCACTCATGTCAGCCATGGTAGATGTGCATGCATGAGACTTCTGTCTTCTGCAATGTCTCTGTTCCTTGAGATATTTTGACATCCTCCTCCCCCCACTATATGACACTGGCATCCACAGGCCAGACAAATTGCCAGCAGAGCTTGCCTCCTGATGAATCTCGTATCCAGCATTATCTCAGCAACCACAATGCCTACAGGGAGTTGCATTAACTCCGTTCCTGTGTCTTTTGAATGTTCTCAGTTCAAGGTCTTCTTGTGATACCCAGAAGATCAGCTTGGCATCACTGACTACTGTAGAAAATGTCATGGTAGTCATCATACAAGGCTGAGAAGCAGAGTCCTTCTAGATGGAGTGACTTCGGGCTCTCTGGACATGGTCCCTGTAATGGTGCAAGTGACAACACTGTGTATGAACCTCAGCTCAAGGATCAATGTGTCCCTGAGTTTCATGCCCACAGACCTGGGGTTATGGTCCATGAGGTGAGATCTCATTGTGCTAGATGCTGTGAAAACACTAAAGAAAGACATCTTTAATCTGAAAAACTAGGAAACACGTACAGGGGGTCCTGAAAGGGGTGTTCTTATGGGTTTTAAGAGGTACCATGAATAGCAGTAATATAGATATATTCTCCCAGCTCCCAAAAAGACCCATCCCACAACCCACTGCTTTGCTGCTGCTTTCCTGTTGTCTCTTGCAAGCAGCAAGGGAGAGAGGTTACTGTCAGAGTGGACTCTTAAGCCTAGTCCACACCTCCTCAAATTGTGGAAGAACTACTGCCTTGCAACAAGACTGAAAAATGAGGAATCTGATGTGTAGACCATCAACAGTTATTTGCACCCCTTCAGACATAGGTCTGACACACATCACAGAGTTGTTGCTTACTAAGCCCACCGAGAAACCTCCCGCCTATCCATGTGAAAATGTATCTAGGAGTTCTTCTAGGATACTTCCTTCTCCCACCTGCTTGAAGGGACCAGAAAGGACATGTTCTTGTCTGGCCACCAAGGCAGTTTAGACACCACAGTGAGGCGGTTAAAGGCATGGATCCTGGGACTCAGGTCCAGAGGCTTGCCTTGCCAGGGGTCCATGGGGTGAGGTAAGGCCGTATGCCCGTGCAGTGGGTTCAACACAGCCAGCTGAAGGACCAGTGGCCTTTGGATATGGCTGTTGTGAACCATGCTGAGGACAGGGCTGGCATGTGAGTCACACTACCCTATTCCTGGACATGAGAGGCTTGGAAAGCTCACAGAAGGATGCTGTGCATAGCCTAGGGAGTTGCTGGAATGGGACAAGAGACACACTGATGTGGCCATTCTTCATAAGCACTTTCTTGCAAGAGACTGGTAGAGTTTTTAAGCAGAATCTGAGAAACACATCTTCATTCAGTGTGTTACACTTCCATGGCAAACATTAGTCATTATTAACAGCAAACAATTGATAGGATTTCTTTATTCTTTAGCCTTTAATCTGAACAATTTCAATTAAGCCCTCAGTAATTAAAGTGAACTTGTACATTTGTGCCTATGGTAGAACATGTTGACTTAGTCACAATACATGTTTGCCTGTCAGGAATAGCACAAAATTCCCGATTTTCTGATTCAGTTGTGTATAGTTTATTTGCGAACACCCAAAGTCAAGAATTACTTTGACTAGGGGAGATTTTATCACTTATTAGGACTCAGAGAAATGTGTATATGCTTGTCAGCCGATTTAGTATGTTTAAAAAAACCTCAACCAAGAGCAAAGAAATATACTTTCTAATGTAAAACCCAATAGCAGTGTATGTGACACATCAGTGCTAATATCAATTCCATTTTGCTTAATATAAATCACTATGTGATTATTCTTAATTTGAAAATAGCCATCCAGTATATTTTTCTATAATGAAAGTTCACTTGCACCTTGTAGATATGCTAATAAATTTAACACAGAGGTGCAGCCATTGATTATTCAACAACAAGATGAGCATATCTGCTGTAAAATATATTTTAGAGGTAATCTCTAATAGCCATTTCATAGCAGCTAGGCTTTGCACTAATATGCTTGTCTAATGTCCCATTTAGATTCTTATATCCCAAATAGTGATAAATCAAGGGTGGAAATTTATATTTTATAATTCTAAAGCATCAAAATAAAGTGTGACTTCAGCTGCGTGAATGACTACAAATGACTAGCGGTGGCTACAGGAAACACTTGTGCAGACATCTCAGGGAAGGATCTGTTTTTCACCACAAATCTTTAGCAGAAGTGCCCAATTTTTATGGGAGTTGGCAAAGGAACACGAGCACTGTTTTGCTCAAGCCAAGACAAAAGTATGCTTAAAACTAGTTTACATTAATGGGCTAGAGTCAACTCTGAGCAAGGCTGGCAGAGTGCTGAAACCTTCCTGAAGGCACGCAGACACTGATGCACTTAGAGAGCTTTGCCTCTGCTGTGAGCTGGGGACATGGCATGGGAGTTTAACATCTGCACCTGAAACAGCTGTTCCTGACAACAGGGCACTTCAGTCTCTGATACAGAAGGTAATGTTATATCAGGAGGCTTCATGGAAGATATTGTGTTGATATATTTTGTGTACTAGTTATTTTTATAGCCAGTACAGTTGTGGAGCCTGGGATTTTTTAACTTGTTGATGTTGCTGTCCCTTGTCATGTGTAAAGTTTTAGGGGTAGGTGAGGTGAGAGGTTCCTACTCACCAAGACAGACAGATGCTTTGAACACAGATAGAAAAAAAAAAAGATGCAGAAATTAAAAAAAAGGAAGAATTAAAGTACATTCTGTATGACATACCCCAGAAAACTATGAGAGTGGTTCATACTTCATCCAGAAATTGTGTTCGGAACTTGGACATTCCTTCACATGTTTATTACAGCATTCAAATATAATCACATTCATGTTTGCCAAGTAACTTAAGAATGAAAACATGAAACTTTCCTGCTGCACTTGACCTCTTTCAGGGTTTTCCTGGACAAACACTCAAGTTCCAGTATACTTTTCCAAAGTCAGTCTGTTACTAGCAGCTATTGAGTTCTACAGAAAAAAAAAAGCCAGGAGGGACAGGGTATAATAAAGGTCTGAACACTGTGACACCAGCTGCTCATTCAGCTCCTCTGGCTCTCATCTTGGGGTTTCCCTATTTTCATCACAAAACCACTGGAAAAAGGAGAGTTTTGAAATGAGGGATCAAAAGGGAATATGTCTGAAAAGAAATCACTAATCCTTTGGATCTGCTCACTTATAGTTTAGATGGAATGTTCTTCTAAAAGCTGAGTTGCCAGTGTGAATTAGCGACTGAAGAGAGATTTGATGGAGAGATAGCTTATAAATGACAGTTGGATATTCCTGACACTTACTAGCCCACATTATGCTGTGGCAAAGGGAATGGTGTAAATACCCTGGTTAAAGGAGAGTTTAATGCATTAGTGAGTAGAATCAACAAAGCAACACCAGTGCAAATGATCTGTGATTCAGAATAACCAAGTGCTAAGAAACACCATGTCCAGAGAAGCCAGACATGGTTCCCCAGCCAGACACTCATGTACTTCCAGCTTGTCTAAAATGCAAAATGAGATCATCAGAAATCAGTTTCAAGTGGACATGTTGCCTTTCTTTTTTTTTTTTTTTTTTTTTTTTTTTATAAAAAGAGAGGAATAAGAAAGACAGAAAACAGCTTTTTCCCCGTGTTTCAATGATCTGGGAAGAAAACAGAAAAGACACTTGATATATCCATGCCATTGGTTTCCTCCATTGTTCCCTGTCCAGGCTTGGCACAACAGAAAGCGCTCATGCTCCTGATTGCTTTGTACACTTCTGTCAAACCTGTCTCTTTCCTGCTCTTCTCCCAGTGTTTCAAGCTATGCTTCCCAACTGTCAACATTTAAAATTCTTAATGATGCAACCTGAGGTTACTATGGCAACTAATGTCATTGCCTAGGTGGTAGTGATCATATAATGTGCATTGCCATTGAAATTTGAAATTATTTTCCATAGACCTATGAAGGCCATGCAGAGGTTTGCACTCTACCTCGTTCAATCCCCTGAAAAAACCCAGCACACTAGCAGGCATTACAGAGGAAGTCATTACAGTCTTTTGGAACAGCGATTTGTACCTCATTAATGCATGAAATTAAAATTCTGGCTCTGAAAAAGGCAATATTTTAGATATTTGTTTAGTGTAATCAATATATTGATTGATATATATGAATATATATCATACCTATGAGCAGCATATTTTTTTTCTGTTTGATATGACCACAAACTCCAGATACTTTCAGTGCAGCTCAGGCATATTTACTTTTGAGAGCAAATGGTCCTTTATTCATATAGAAATAAAGTTTTGTTCTCAACATTAATCAGTAGGAGATGTCACTCAGGTCTTCCTCAGACAAACATCCTAATAAACTGCTGGCATCTTTTGGAGTGACAAGTCAAAGTCAGCATTTTTAATGGTGATTAAACTCAGTTACCAAAGTGTGCAGACTCTCTTGTGATGGGCACAGCATTTAAAGGTGGATACACAGGGATTAAGCTAATTATGCTTCTTAAACTTCAATCCAATACTTAATCTAATAAATCAGTGCATTTCAATAAAGAATATTCTAGGAGCAGCTTTTGCCCACAGACACAGTAAGTAAAACAGAAGTAAAAGCACAATGGCCTTTTTCTTTTTCCTAAGGGGATTTCTTTCTGGCTCACATCTCAGTAAAAACAAAAATTCTGCAACTGCTGTTTGATAAAGGAAAACAGATCTGAACCAGCCAACTTTTCAAGCCCTGGGTTGGCTCTGCTATCTGAGCAGAAACAAACCTAGTTGCAAATTAGGATACAGCACCAGAAGGGACCCTTCAGGACATCAGCAGGCCCCCAGTTACAAGCAGTGAAGCTGTATAATCCTGTTCTTGTATGTATCAAGCTTCATTAGAAAACTAATTGCCTGGAGGTTTTGTACATGATTCTTATACTGGAAAGTTATTCTAGAGCTGGCAGCTAGAAGTCACTATAAGCAACTTCTTTCATATTCTCTATATATCCATTTGGGTATTTTAATCACAGCCAGTTGTAAAGTTGTAGCCTTTTCTTGATGTAGTGGGCAGAGTGGCTTTATATATAAAGCCAGCATGGATATTTCTCTTACATCTAACGCTGATGTTATTTTCAGTCTTTTTCTTTCAACATCTGGTTTATATGGAAGCTAAAATATGGGAATGTTTATAACAGAAACTCAGCCATTAATAAGATGCTAGAAGAGAGATAGCTACAATGGCTGGTGAAGGAAAAAGGTTCAAGGATTTTGTGTCATTCTGTATAAATATCTGATTTCTCAATAGATGGAAAGTGATTACATGATAATGTACAGGTTATTATAGAATATCTTGTGAAAATTTTCTGGTTGCTGGAAATAATGCAAACTCTCTTTCTAGGGATTTTATGTTATTGTTCTCCCATATAGTTGTCTCAGTTGCAAACAGTGTGCAGTACAATAAAGGCTCTCACAGGCTTCATCATCTCTCTGGCTGCAGTTGTGTGAAGAGATGCAAGTTTCAATGTGAAGAAGCTCTTTCACCAAGAAAAGTTTTCAGATCTTTGTGGATGGTCATGTGGCTATGTATTTGTCCATGCTTTATTTTGTTCCCTGGTTAGACACTCATGAGCATTCTTTCTTCTGCTGCCACAGATTTTTGTTTAGAGCTAAAGACACTGTATTCGCAGATTAAAATTTGGTATTTAATGTACCTTTCAGTTTGATCCACTATTGTGTCATTTGTGTGGTATGACTTCTGTTTATTTGTCTCTCTGCTCTGGTACTGGATGCCAAAATACTGATTTACTGTTATATTTCAAATGCTTTCTGCAGGCTGTCTTGCCCAGCTAAAGATAAAGACAGCAACTACCAAAACTCATCTCATATGAGAGTTTAGTACAAGATCAGTGATCAGAGGGTTTCCTCCACAAGAGTGGATAATTAAATATCCACCCTTTACCTAAGAAGATTTTGAAGTTCAACCACTGCTACCTCCACAATACTTCGCCTCTCCTTCTTTTGCTGAAGTAGTGGTGAGGAAAAATAAGCTCTAAAAGTCTCAGTTTGTGGGCTTTTTTTTCCTTTCCCTTTCTGCCTTTTCAGTCCCAAAGCCCAAGATGATGTATCAAACATTCCTTGAGGTAGCAAATCAGCTTAAATAGAAAGAGAATGTATATCCATTCATTTTGAGTGTGAGCTCTCCACTTCTTTCATATTAGGTTTCCATAATGCCTGCAGACAATAAACACAATTGCAGGAGTCTATGTAGTATCAAAGCGAGAGGCAAAGTTATTTACAGCATGTCAAGGTCTTTCTGTGACAGTGTAAGAACACTTCGATAATAATAATATAGCACTTAGAAGTAATGATGTACTTATAAGTATAGATGAAGCACCTTTAATTTATTTGATAAAGTGAAAACTGAAGAGGGCAGTTTCATAGAAGCATACACCTCTGGTCCTCACTTGCACTGAGTGTTTACACTAGAGTGTGTGAGCTCCTGCTAAAGCTATTACATTAACAAAAGAACTGTATAAATTCAGCAAATACTGAGATAGAAAAGATTTTTTTCCAAATAGGGAAAACCTGTTCATGGGAAAATACAATATGAATGTTATTTGTGGATGAAGTTTCTAGCATCCAAAGGTCAACTTTCACCTTCTGGCACAAAGGGTGAATCTTGTCTTAGAAGAAAACCTCATAATTTTCTTTCCTTCAAGAGATAACCAGGATATCACAAAATCACAGCTAGAATAGATTCATAGAAACTTTTAGATTGGAAAAGAACTTTTTAGGACCATCAAGTGCAACCATTAATGCAGCACTACCAAGTCCAACACTAAACAATGTCCCTACTCACTTTGCCCCTAAGATCCATGCATCTTTCAAATACCTTCAGGGATGATGATTCCACCATTTCACTGGGCAGCCTGTTCTAATGCTTGACAAACCTCTCAGTGAAGAATTTTTTCTTAGTATCCAATTTAAACCTCTCCAGGTGCAATCTGAGACCCTTTTCTCTTGTCCTGTTGCTTGTTACTTGGAAGATGAGACCGATTCCCACCTGGCTACAGCCTCCTCTCAGGTGATTGAGGAGAGCAATAAGGTCCCCCCAAGCCTCCTTTTCTCCAGGAGAAACACTCCCAGCTCCCTCAGCTGCCCCTCATAAGGAATTCCAGACCCTTCACCAACTCCACTGCCCTTCTCTGGACACATTCCACTGCCCAGGGTGGACAATGGAATGTGTCCAGATGTTCAAGGTGTGACCTCACCAGTGCTGAGTATAGGGGGACAATCCCTGCCCTAGGATTGTCTTGCTGGCCACACTATTGCTGACACAGGCCAGGATGCCATTGGCCTTCTTGGCCACCTGGGCACACCTGGCTCACGTTCAGCTGCTGTTGACCAGCACCTCCAGACTCAAATGCCTCATTAGGTTGCTGCCATGTTAAATTCTATTTGGTTTGCATGACAAGGTTTTAGTAGTAGGGGGACCACAGGGTTGCTTCTGTGGTAGACAAGATGGACCTGCCAGTGGTCAAGGCTGAGCCCCTCAGTGACACCAGTAGTGTCTCTGGAATAATTGAATTAAAAAGGTGGGAAAAATGTTGCACTACTGCAGCAGAAGAGAGGAGTGAGAATCTGTGAGAGAAACATGCACTCAGATCAGTGGAGAAGAAGAGGCAGGAGCTGCTCCAGGCAGCAGAGCCGAGATTCCCCTGCAGCCCACAGTGCAGCCCATGGTGAGGCAGGTGAGCCCCTGCAGCCGTGGAGGTCCACAGGATGCAGAGATCCACCTGCAACCTACGCAGGATCCCACACCAGAGCAGGTGGATGTCTAAAAGAGGCTGTGATCCCATAGGAAGCCCACACTTGAGCAAGGTCCTGACAGGACCTGTGGCCCCTTAGAGAGAGGAGCCCTTGCGGGAGCAGGTTTGATGCCTGGACTTGTGACCCCGTGGGGGACCTGTGCTGGAGGACTGCATCCTGTGGAAGGGACCCGTGCCAGTTTGTGGAGCATTGTCTCCTGTAGGAGAGGCCCCATGCTGGAGCAGGACTGTCCCATTTAAGAGGAAGGAGCAGCACACGGAGCATGTGATGAACTGACCACAGGTCATTACAGAGCCCCCAGTCCTGGCTCCCCTGAGCCACTGGTGTGGAGGAAGTAGTGGATTTGGGAGTGAAATTACACACAGGAAGAAGGGAGGGGTGGAAATGAGTGGTTTTTGAGATTTGGTTTTCTCATTGCCTTATCCAGGTTTGATTGTTGATAAATTAGACTTTCCCTGAGTTGAGTCTGCTTTGCCTGTGACAGTAAGTGGTGAATGTTCTCTCCCTGTTCTTACCTTGACCATCATAATTTCCTTATATTTTCTCTTCCCTATCCAATGGAGGAAGGAGCTTTCCAGCTGACAGAGTTGCTTTGGTGGGCATCTGGCATGCAGCCAGGGTCAATTCACCACAGTAATACACAAGGGCAGATGTGGTGTAAAGCACCTGCGGTGCAAGGCTCCTGTTAATAGAAACAGACCACATGTATTTTCAGAGACAATGAAGATATATCCAAGAATAATGATATTTAAAGTGGGATGAGAGAGAATAAAACCCTCTAGTGAATTGAAAGCCCTGTTGAAATCTGTAGAGGATGGGAATTGGCAAGGTCTGAGCTCTCAGCCATATGCTAAACCAGTTCATTTAGTCCTGGAGGCCCCTGTTTATAGCTCCTGTTGTATCTGTCTAGGAATTGGTCATTGCAACAAAAAAAACCTGGAAAATAAATGCAATTGCTTGGCCACTCAACACAGAGGGAAAGATTCTAGATGAGGATGGAAGCCAGGGAATGGCTGGAAGGACCTCAGGATACATAAAAGTCTGAAATACATGTATGTAGTGATAATCCATTTTATGCAAGGATGCAGAATAGGGAAGGGTATGAATGTTACAGAATACTAGCTTAGCTTTAAATGTGCTGTTTTACATTCAGAGAATAAAAAACAATAGCCTGAGCCTCTGACAGCCCAATTTAGAATTTAGAGTTGCTGATATCAAATGCTTCCTAACAGCAATGATCTCAGTGAAGCAAAATCAAGATTGAAATACATTTGCAAAAAAGAGAAGCTTAACAAAAAATTGTGTGAAGAGAAATGGCCTTCTGTGGGTCACTAATCCACAAAACTAAAGGATACATCTAATCAAGAATGATTTACTGAGAATGAACACTTAGTTCAGTTCCAACTTGTGCATAGTACAGTGTTTCTTCAAAGGGAGTTTATTTAAAGATGCAACTTGTTTTTCCAGAGTGATTATTCCAAACCAATCTAATCTGCTGCACATGAGTCAACCTCACAAAAGAGGCAAACTGCAGAGAAATCCGTAAATCACATTTTTTTTTCATGCACCTAACTTATTCAGACCAAATCAAAGCATGCAATCTGCTGATAACTGTATTCCACTAGCTGCACTTCCTTAAAAGCCTAGTAATTTTCACAGTGTTTCTATTTTCCTTACCAAAAAAGGAAAAAAAAAAAAGAAAAAAAGAAAAAAAGAAACAGGAAACATCTAATCCTGGTAGCTGCAATGAAACCTTACAAACAGAACTCAGGACACACTTCTCTATGTTTTCACATGTCCCAGCCAAACTAAGAATTGAGTCTAAGTACAGCTAACAATTGTCTAAGTTTGGTTAAAGGTTAAATTTCTCCCATGCCAGAATAATTTTTGTATTTAATCCAAATTTGTTCCCTCTAGACTCACTATAAAGTCATACTGATGTTTTCCTTGCCCTTTCCCACAAATCCCACGTCCTTCCCTATGTATTCTCTCTGAACGAGGAGACAGACAGACGTATACGTACTGTGAATGTTTCTATAGACAATTTCCTCAAGGCCAGCTGGGAAGTTTTCGGAAGACAGGTGCAATCTAAAATTCTCTTTTCTGGCTAACACTGCCCTGTGCAATGCCTCAGGATTTCAGTCCTCACCCCCAGCGTGCACAGGCACAGTAGGACTCGGCATTGTCCTGCCCATGGAAGTGAGGAAGTGGGCTGCTAACAAAGGCAGGTGGAGGACAGGTCTCAGTGTGGCAGCACTTGGGAGAGCTGCACACTCAGCACTCTGCATGCCTCCAGCTATGGCCCAGCCTTCCTGCTCACCACAGCTTCAGCTGCAGAGGAGCAAAGCTGGTGGAAAGCTTGTAGCTATTGCTACGCTCCTTCCTCCTACCCTCTGCCTTGTCTCTCATAACGTCGAATAGGCCTGAATGGGATGGTGGCTGAGCACCCCTCTGCCAGTACTACAGCGTATGGCCTTGCCAACCCACACTCATTTTGGGACACTTGGGGAGTGTGAGTTCCATCTTTTTTCCCCAATACAATTTAGGTGTGTTGCAGTGCACTGGACTGTGGGTTTCTCTAGACTGTTGGGGACAGAGGAATGTCTGGTTTCACAGAACAGGGTAAACTCCCTTTACTGTCTCTCCCTGTGCCTCTTGCTAAGGTCAGACCAACACAGCACTGTAATAGAAGAAGGACTGAGAGAGACAGGGACAAAATCAGAATGCTGAAGGAGGCAGGATAAGAAACCTATTCCAAAACCAATTCCAAAACTGCTCCTGCTGCTTTGTTTCACCATGTTTTCAAACATAGAAGGTTTTCCTAAGCGTGTGCTTGCTTGTTATCTTTTGTTAATACCACATCCCTTCTTGACAGTCCCAGCACACCACATGTTCCCCCAACTTTTTTTTTCTGCTGTTCATTGGTGTGGAGAAAAGGTATCCATTGCCCCATACTTTCTGCTAAAGTTTAAGACAACTGAAAAACCTAATCCTTGGTAAGAAATTTCACACATTGAGCCATACTAACACTATGAGTTCTAACCAGTTTTTGGCTAGCTCTAACCAGTATTTCTCATTTTTGAAATTAGAAATACTGAATAGCATTCATGCCTATTCTACAATTCTCTCTTGAATCCATCTTTCTCATTCTGCTTCTACATTTATTTCTTTCCTTTTCCAGCCCAATGTGCACAAGATTTTTGTAGACACTTTTAATAACCCTTGAAATCCCAAAGTTGTTAGTACCCTTTTATTTCAAATTCTTTGTCTGAGTCAGCTAGGTCAGTACAGGTCACGCAGACCATCACCCACATGTATAAGAACGTGCTGAGTCAGTGACAGAAGGTTGCACCTCACAACATGGCTCCATTGTTATTTTAATTTTCTCATTCCACAAGTGCTCTCCCACAATTTCCCTCCCACTGCAAGAAGCTTTGCTACAAAATGAGCACAACTAAAAGTGCCCAGAGCTGCTATAGAAAGGAAAAGAAAAGCTGGGGGAAATTGCTACAGCCTCTCATATCTGAAGCAACTTTATTATGCCACTTGACACAGCTTGAAGAAAAAACTAGAGATTTCACAAAAGGCAACATTTAAAAATAACTTCTTTTTGTCAGTTAAATCTAAGTGTTTAAAAATCCTCAGCACTGACAAGGTTTATTTTTCTTCCCCTCTTCCTTAAAGGGAGCACCGAACAACATGCCTTCTTCTAGGTCATGTACATTTAATGCGCTCTCGTACAGATGCATAAACCAGAAAATGACTTTGTCCAACTGTGTCCAAAATTGTCTGATTACTCTGAAAAGCATTCAGCTGCAGCAGTATAAAACACTTTTGAGTGGGGAAATCTGAGGGACTAGAATAGGACTGGATATAATTCTAGAAGTTCCCTCTATCTGAGTAACTCTAGTGCAAATGATGCCCTACACCAAATAATTCTCTTTGGTTTGACTTTCTGTACATTTGTCTCTGCTCCTTCCAAGCTGACATAGCACTACTCAGCCAAATGTTGCCTAAACTGAACTTGTTAGTCATTCAAGCCTCTTCAAAATCAGTGCCCTGAACAAACACAACAGTATTAAACCTGTAAATATAAAGACTGAACTCCGGGGACTGCCTAATCCTAAGCCAGCATGATTTTTTTCCACTTACTCCAAATAACCATCATCTAGATCACAGAACCATATTTTCCCCTGCTTCATCTCACACAAGGACCACAAAAGTATGTTCATATTTTAGTTGCTGTTGTGACTTAAGCTGCTACTCATAATTCACTTTTTATCCTTCAGAATGTCAGCAGCTACAGTGTGCACAGATATCTGAGCAGGCAATTTGGAAACTTGAAGCCTTTGACCTCAAGATCCAGAATGGTCTAGAAATCTCAATCAACATATATGGAGGAAAAGAAGATAGAAATGTTCAGGTCAGTATAGAGTCCCTTTCTAGAAGAAGAGCCTCAGGACTTGTGGGTCCCAAATAAGCTTGCTCACAAATGGCATTTCCATTTCTTTTCTAAAGAAAGTTGTAAAGCCCTTCTCCAAACATGTTGGAAGAAGATATGCTAACAAAATGGCTTTCTATGTCCCCAGCAGTTTAAGCCATCCTCCTGGTGGGACTGTAAGAATACCAGGTAACACCAAGCAAGTTGGCAGTTACTAGGAATCAAGCTCATGTGTGATTGTGATACTCTGGATTTGCAAAGTCAAGGTATGGCCTCTGTCTACAGCGAGTGGTGGAGATCAGTGCCAGGTAGGAAGGGATACTCATTGATTGCAGAACCTAAAGAATTAACTCCCTGACTTTCAAATATTAAAAATTTGAATTTGACATTAACAGGGAATTTCCATGTATGCCAACATTTTCTTTATAGAACCAGAGCCAGGTTTACTCTTTAGTTTAATAGTGATGTATACATGACCTTAACTTTGTTTTAACGAAAGTTTTTTTTCTGAGGATGTAAGATCATCATTGCTCCCATTACATACAGTGTAAATTATCTGACAAGTCTATAGGTGTATGTCATTCAGCATATTCAAAACACCCAAATTTTTATGGCATGCTGCAGGCTTGAATAAAAATAGATTTTTCATGTCTTTTTGCAATAGAACATTTTCAGAGTATTTTTTGCACAATATATTATTCCCTTTAAATAAGAAACCAAAACAGAGTTGTTTGTTTATACCAAGCTATACTATAATGATGACCTTTTCTGACCCTTCGTGAAAGTTAAGCATTCACTAGCAAGCAATACAGATGATCCCTAAAAATAAACATCTGCATACAGAGAATTTTAACCCTAGGTACACATTTGGGTAAAAAAAAAAAAAAAAAAAAGGCATTTTCAAGCGACACATCATGACAGCCCAAGAGGAATCCGCTACAGAGGAAAATGACAGATTTGTGTTGCTGTAGTGCTCCATTCATTGTATAAAATAAATGGGTTATTCATCACAAATGGCAATGAGGTCATTGGCTTTATTTGAGAAGGTGGGAATTTTAGCATCAGAAAGACTCGAATTGTTGTTCCCAGCTCTGCTGCTGGCCTTGGGGGTGAATTGGGACAAGTCATTTTGCCCTGTGATACCTTTGTTTCACCATCTAAAAGGCTATGAGATGGATACTACTCCTTTGTAAAGCATGCAGAGATCTGATGTCCTAGGAGCCAGGTACTATTGCTAATACTGAAAGGATTTAAATTTGTGTATACAAGTGGTGTCTGTGTTTAGCTGTAGGATTATTGTGTTCCCGTGTGCTAATTGGGTCACTGAGAAAGAGGCTTAGTCTGTCATTTCAAACTGCTCGGTTACCTGGAAAAACATGATGACTGCTACTAGAAACATGCATGTGCTAAGGCCTCCATATTCACATCAAAGATTTCTTGGGAATCACATCATTGGCTTCAGTGTTGCTGAGAGGTGTTGCACTTTTTTAGTGAACACACAACACCTATGCCTCTGGCTAGCCCATGGGAATTCTTGGATAAGTGGAAAAAAATTCCTCAAACTCTAGATAAAATCTCCTACATATCTGAAAAATCCATATTGACAAAGATGAAGAATGTGGGGTTTGTTTTTTCCTGTGCCTTGCATAGGAATGGAGTGGCTGCATCACTGGACAAAGGAAGGGCTACTGATGTCATCTAATTGGGTTCCTGCCGGGCCTTTGATATGATCCCCCACATTCCTGCCTCTAACTTGCAGAGGTACAGATTTGATGATGGCTGTCAGAAGGCTGGAACACCTTGTCTCGGAAGAAAAGGCTGAGAAGAGCTGAGGTCTTTAACGCCTGGTGAAGAGATGCCTCTGTGGAGCACTTATTGTGACCTTTCAAGGCTTAAAGAAGGCTTACAGGACTGATGGAGAGGGATTTTATACAACTGCCTGCAGGGCACAAGGGACAATAGTTTCAAAATGAGAGTAGATTTAGACTGGATTTAAGGAAGAAATTGCTTACAATGAGGATGGTGAGACACTGAAACGGGTTGTCCAGAGAATCTGTGGATGTCCCATAGCTGGAAGTGTTCAAGATCAAACTGGGTGGGACTTTCAGCAACATGATCTAGTGAAAGGTGTCCCAGCCCATATGAGGGGGTTGGACCTTTTAAAGTTCCTTCCAGTCCAAACCATTCAGTGACTCTTTACAAGGATTTCTCCCGGGAACAGAGTCCACATGCTTAGTGCTTGTCACTGTCTCCGTAACCCAGCAAACCCCCTCCTGCACACACATGATGAATTGACATGTGTTTGAGTCCAGCTGCTTTCTCCCACCTCAGTGAACCATCTCCCCAGCTGTATGTGATTGAAAAATGAGGGTTTTCAACCCAAACCTGTTCATTGAGTTACTGAAGGGGATAGATGGTGCAAACTCCAACTATCACCTAGGAGGAGGGAGACGTGGGCCTGTACCACTGGATGTCTGAGTCAAAACATAGGCATATTAGTAAAAAGTAAGAGCAAAAAAGCCTCATTCTATCTCCATGTGAGCTATCCATATCATGATGTAAAGGAAATGTTTTGGAGGTGCCTGTAAAACTTTGATTAGAAGAAAAAGTATTTTGGAAAATATATATGTGTTCTAAATGTGTGATGACCCTTTCAACAAAATTTTGCATCTAAGCTAATATTTTCATTTTTTTTTCCTCTCATAGGACTTAGTGTTATGGAAAAAAAAAAACCACTAAAATTTATCGTCACTTTGTCAAGACATAGCTGTTCCTTGCTAATTCTGATACAATATTAACTTGAAGATAGCTGAAACATTCTGCCACTTTATGTTATCTTTTGCTCTATTTTATTTTTTAAATAACTTAAGTCAACCAAAATTATATAATACCTATGTAAATATTTCTTCCCTACATCAAATTTTGTGTTGAAATAAAAGTTTTACATTAACTTATTCTCCAAAAACCATTTAACTTCATTGACTTCAATGTAAACAGAACACATCCAAAACAAAATATAAGCAAATTGTCAGGCAGTGTCATTGCCATCCAATAAGGTACATCTTCATCTGCAAATGGCAGTATTTCAAGCTGTACTATGCAGTAGTTAGACTTAATTATTCTTACAGTAAGCTAAAACCAATAAACCATAAAACAAATTATGTTAATATTTTATACCATGTTTTTAACGTTTTACATCATGTCGGGATAGAATACAGCATAATAGCTTTGAACTGTATAAATCATAGTAAGCATTCCTACTTCTGGCATGTACTAAAATAATGCAAAAATAATCTTAAAATTAAATAAACTATTACAGTATTAAAGCAGCTATGTTTCAGAACTTTTGGAAACAAATGAACTCAAAATACTTCTATACAAAATAAGAACAAGTTAAAAACACAGGAAAAGGAAAAGGTAGGCTTCAACTAGGTCTGCAATTGATCCCACTTTTCTCCTGCACATGGTGGGGATGGGAAAAATAAAAGCCTGAGTTCTGCTTCCCAGAAGGCAGGGCGGTGCAGAGGAGGTTGCCAGAAAGCCATCCCAGGTTGCTGTCAGCAGCACACGGCCCATCCTTCCCTCTGCCACGGAGCCACAGGAGAGGAGCCGTGGCAGCGTCCCACGTGCCTGGTGGGCAGCTGGATCTGAAAGGCATGAGCCTTTAAGTGAAAAGGGATGAGAATGAAGAACTTGGCTCCTAACTGGAATGTACATCATCAAGAGTTATGTTGACTGGGAGGTGTCTCAGGTAACTCATTTAGGCCAGTGACAGTGAATGGTGATGACTGCTGTTTATTAATGTAAATTTGGCTTAATGGGGAGGCATTCAGCAGGTGCCAAGTAACTGCATGGTCAGTTGACTCTGTCGGGTCAAATTAGACTCAAATTATAAGTTTCATTTAAAAAAAGTGTTTTCCGGTGCTAAGGCCAGCAGAAAACACTTCTTTAAAAAAATCAAAAATAAATAAACACACAAACAATAAGATTAAAACAGCCTTTGCAATAACATCATTGACTTTGCTAAGACTAAGGTAATTTTGGTTTACACTTGAAAAGGTCACGAGAGTGGTGAGAATGTTCTTGCCACACAATACCATGGCACAAATGCATTTCCTACAATGCCTACAGATAATGTGATATCACAACTTTCACTGCTGCTCCAGATACCATGAATGGGTCCAGAAGGGACAGAAAGTCAAGCATCAGGCAAACAAATTACACTGTCTGGTCTCTGTTGTTTTAGATCAGTTGCAAACTATGAAGATGGAGCAGCCCAGAAATGCTGTGCAGTCTGAGCTCTTGCCGTGGCCTTTATGAGCAGGCAGCATGGGCAGCACATGCAGCCATGGCCCCACCTTGGCTTCCTTCCAGTCTGTGCTTTAGTGCAGTGCACATGCAAGAGCACCATGAGAAATGGCTCTTCTGGTTATGAAAACCAGATTTGGCCATGTCCAGATGCTGCGATTCTGGGCCCACTAGTGTATTGCTTGGATATGAGAAGGACACTGTCTATCCTCAGATGGTCATGTTTACAGTCAGGAACTTTCAAATCAATGAGGAGGCTATTAAGTAGCTCAAGTAAGTAGATAGCTCAATTTTCCTTATAAGAGGTTTTTTTTTTTTGGTAGCTGAAGAGTACTTAATATTTTGCGACAGCTATTCCTTCATAGCAGACACGCTGTTTGGAACACACAGAATTTTTCCCCTAACTGGTTCAAACAAAGGGAATCTCTTCATGTTCATGTGAAGTTACTGACCCTTCCCAAATGATTCCAAGGCAGATGTGATGCAAGCCAAAGCTGGCGGCAGCACCATCACCGCTGCTGGTATTTCAGCAGCAAGGTAGGTACTGACACAGCACAAGAGGGTCTCTGGCTTGAATAACTCAGCAATTAGAATTGAAGTAGATTATAGCTGAGAGAGTCTCTTGTCAAGGATATGAATGTTATCCTTGACCAGTATTGCAAACATGTAACCAATTTCTGCTTATGGATGATAATCTAAAAAATGTGAAGCTAATAGAGTGTGTGTGAAAATTAGGGCAGGAGAGAATTTAAGAGGAAGGAAAGGAAAGATGAAGGAACAGAGGAAGAAAATGAAACTCAAGAAGGACAAATATTTTTTAATTTATTAATTTTGTGTAAGAAAATCAGCCTTTTCAGCCACAGAATTGTTTTAGCACCTATTTGTCATAGTATACTTCATCAAGGAATAGAGGAACTTCAACTTAATCTCTTTCAGTATAAAGTGAAACACTTATTAATAAAGGTACCAGCATAAATAGCTATTTTAAAGTAGTTCTAAAATCTATGGACCATATTTTATGCTTACCCACCCTACATAGATTGAGTCCACCTGCTGAGATAAATTCTTCATGAAAAGATACTTGAAAGATAATAAATCCTCTTTCTTCTTCAGCGATACATTAGGTGTAAGATGACTATAATTTCTCTTTGTAAGGATTCTTGCTCAAAGAATTCCTTCTTCCAGAAAGGTATAAACAAAAGTGTAGGAAAAATTAGACCAAGGCACGAAAAAAAGATGCAATCATAACAACATCGTATGTTTTTCTATTATTCTGATTGTTCTTAGGGGAGAGAGAGTGAGAGAGCAAAAGAGAAGAAAACACAACTACTAGCCTCCAAAACTTACAGGAAATTAATAGCAGCATCTGTGGGTTTTTTCTATAATAGTGAAATTTTCCCTGCTGTTCTGAAAATAAGAAGAGCATAAAGCAACAGAACATCAGTTGGTGTAAATCATCATAGTTCCAATAAAAGGCTGTTCTTTTCCCAATAATTTTAATAGGGAAAAATACACTTACATTGATCCAGTGCTGGACAATATTTGGAATGTATGTGCAATACACATTTTTATTTTTAATACAGTTTTGAAGCATCAATCACTGGGGTATTTGAGAGGCTCAGAAATCTTGTCTCCTTCCCTTTCTGAAACAAATCTGGCAGAAATGGGAGCAAAATTGGTGATGGTGAAAGAGGTAGAGAGCAGAGGGCTGGGCAAACAGAGAACTTAACGGGCATTGAGATTTGGGCAGATATCTAGGGAATTGGGATGAAGCTGAAGGTGCCACGTGATGCCTGGATCCTGTCATGCTGCTCACAGCAAGACCTCTGACAAAACACGCCAAGAAGGTGCCTAAACTCCTGGTAGGGCCTTCAAGTTCCCAGCTCAGAGCAGGATGAAGGGCAGGAATGCAGAGCCCTGCCTGACGCAGGCACCAGCCCACAGGCTGCAGCCAGGTAGGGAGGCAGAGGGGACACAGCCAGGCCTCTCAGAGCAGTGCTTGCTGCTCGCTGCCTCTCTGGGCCAGAGGAATTCCTCTTGCTGATGACTGCCAGGGCTCCTGACAGAAAGAAAACACTACAGAGAAACAGATTTGGCACAAATATATCTGCAAGAGCAAATTTTTCTACCTGCCTCATACATAGGACAGGGCAAGAAATAGCACTCTGTATCTCTGCTTCACTTTTCATTATTGGGATAACTGCCAATCATGATAGTGGGGACATCCCCACCACTGACATGCCGAGCTGCTTTATCCAGCTCTCCTCTCACACAGCAAATGCTTCCACCCCCTGCCTTTGCACCTGGCATTCCAACCTGTGGTCTTACAAAGGGCTGTCCAGCGTTGCCCCAGTTTTCAATTTCCCCAGCCTTTTTCTGCCATTGAGATAAACCCAGACTGGAAGACGCAAAGAAAGAATGAGTAACCATTGCTAAAGGCTTGTTAGAAAAATCATAGCTAGAAAGGCCATAAATTCTGTATTTACAATGCCAGCTATTCACAGCATGGCTCTATTGAATCACTGCACGTGTGCTTTTAAAGTCCATAGACTTCTGGAAGGACGCTATTTGCATGAATCACAGGTTTCAGTGTAAGCTGGTTGGTACCTCTTGTTCACTTGTAATTGTTTTCACAGTATTGGAGGGAGGAGGGGAATTGCTGGAAATATCAGCAGCAAACCTTCAGTTGTCCACCCGACCTAAATAAAGCAGAGGGTGTGCTTTTGGAGGGCTTTCTTTTTTTAATGCTGAGATAAGAGAGGGAGAGTATGTCCAATTACAGTGGTTGGACAGGAACTTCACGCTAGGGATGAAGCCAGGATGGTGCTGCACTGGAGTGACTGTGGATGTGGATTTGCTGAGAAGTGAGATGGAAAATAAGGGGTCTTTTGTGGGAATGCAAGGACTTTCAGAGAGAGGTGAGCCAAAGGAAAATGTTCCTACCTTTTCTGATTCCATATCAGCTGTTTGGGTGTGAGTGTGAGTAGATCATTTTCACGGGTAAGAACTTCTGTGCAATGTTCCAGAATTGAAAGGTTTCTTAAGAAAAGGAGGAGAAAAAGGTTGATGTGCTCCTTGAAATAGCTGTTCTTGTCAGTATGCTGTATTTAAAAAAAAATCAGATGCAAATTTTTGCATTCACAGGGATATATGTAAACCTCTGAATTCAACTATAAAATTTCTTACTTCTTGACTCTTGCCTTGAATCCCTGCCCTGTTTTATCTTAGTTTTACCAGTGGTAGTGTTATTTCATTGTGTATTCAAAATATTTTTGAGAGGATTTTTTTTTCAATAATAATTTTCCTGAATTCATTGTATGAATGATGGCTCTGTGTATGTGTGTGTAATTTCAACATACAAGAGCTGTACTTGAGAAGCTGTTCTCTATCTGATAACATAAATCAAGGAAATTTTGAAGCACAGAAAGGGAATAGGACTCACTGGGCTTCGCAGTGGCCTCAATCTTACAAACAGCAGTGCGCAGGAAGATTCTTCATTTGAAAACAGGTCTTCAGTGAGCTTTCATGAAGATTAAGGAGCCTGCCTAAGTGGTTGCAGGGTTGTGGTTACAACGTGGAAAGAGGGTGACCTGGCATAAGTCATGAAAGACACGGCACCAAATGATTCCCTCAGCCACTCCTCGAAGTGAATTCAATAGGATCTGAATCTGTGGCTCTCAGCTTATAGTCAAGGAAATCAGTATTTCAAACATAATTGAGAAAGATGATTGTCAGCACAGCACAAATTTTTTTTTCTCAGACTGCAGCTCCAAAAATTAAAGTAAAATAATCTGCATTTACTTACAGTAATAGATGGAGAGATTAAGAATGTTTCATTTGATTTTTAAGGACTTAATTGCTTATTTGTCCAGAATAGCTCAAGTTATTTCAAATTTATTCAGGACTAGAAATAAATAGAGAAGTTATGTTAAGGAAGAAGAAGCAATAGAAAGTGTACAAGACCAGGAATTACACTGAGCAGAGTGAGCTGTCACTGAGGGTGATGAATCAAGAGTGATAACGCTCCATGAGAGGAGGAAATGCTGAGCAGAGAGATAAAACCTGAAAATGGTGTCATAGGGTCAGGGTTATGTAACAAAATCAGAAAGCTTCTGTATGCCATAACAGCACAAATACCCAAATATTTCTCTATATTCAAGCATTTGTAAACTTCCTGGAATTGTAACTTAAGTGCCCAGTAAAACCTTATTATACTTTGATTGCCCAAATGAAAATTCTGGCAATACAGTGACAAAACAGTTCAAGTAAATCTCATTTGTGTACATTAACCCTCTTTCCTAAGGCACAAAGCCTTGAGTTGGTCCCTAAATTTACGCATTTGAGTTACAGAAAGAGCCTAATTGCCAAAGGCACCCAAAGTAACCAAGTGGAAATAGACACACATTTCTATGAGTGGCTGAGATCTTAAGGGATAAATTACATTTGGGAGGGTTTCTCCCCTCCCTCGACAACCCACAGTGAGCCAGGAGTAGCCTTATTTTAAGCTTTTCTGTAAAAGCTTCAACATGGCACAAAATGCATAATCCTCCCTGGAATCTCTCCTTCAGGATATCAAAAGCCACAATACACATGGTTGGTCACTGCACCTCAAAAAGAGTTGCAAGTGTTAATAGAGTCTCACTTGAGAGGAAACTTGTTTGATTGGTAGAAAAACATACATATTAAAAATAAACTGCATTTTGTATTTTTTTCCAATCTTGGATTAATGCCTGCTCGGGAAAATAATAACTATTTAGGATGGAGCTTACAGAGAGTGGGCAGAATTGCATAATTCTCATTCAGATAGGAATTCCTTAAATTTATATAATTTTCTATCTCTGTATTCTGACCTTTTCAACACTGTTATTAGCCTGATTGGGAAAGGGTGGTGGCACTGCTGCTGAGTCCAAATCAGTGCCAGCTGCTCCTTTGCCTCATGATATGACTTCATGGTATTGTCCCAGTAAGAACTGAGACTTCAGCTGGTCCTGATAATTGCTGTATTACTTTTAAAGTTTTTAAGGCTTGAATACTGTGGGATAAGTTGGTGGGTTTTTGGGGAGGCCTATACTTGACACAGGAGACAAATTTAATCCTGAAATATTCATGTTTGTCTCTGCTGCCTTGGCCAAACTGTAAGTGGTAAACAGTCTACAGGAGCCATAGTCCCAAATTCAAATGTCCACCACAGATGAAACCTTTGTTTGTAGAAAACTACAAAATAGTCCTCTTACAAAGAACTGTTACCATCTGGAGTATTAGTGGGAAAACAAGAAACTGGTTGCAATGTGTGAAGAAAATGTTACCGAATATCTTTTGGTAAATGGTGCCACCAGTCTCATAGTTCTCAGATGGACAGGACAGAGATGCAGACTTTTTACCAAACAAACTCTTTTAGAAGCGAGTGAACAGAGGCAAACATCTGACTTCTCCCACTGTGTCTAAGGGGTGGCATGGACAGGGCTAAATTAATTTCAGAGAGGAAGTGCAATTGCTTTTTTAGGGAATGCTGATGAGCCAAAGGCTTAGTTTCATCTCCTGACCTTGTTGCATTACTCTGTTCAGCAGTATCTAATCCCTTAATGATTTATCTCCTTATCCCAGTCCTACAGAATTTTGCTTTTAAATTTGCAATAATTAAATGTTTGTTCTTTTCTAACTCAGTGAATAATGTGCTGCAACTTAATACTTTTGCCTAGAAGACAGTCCCATAGTGTCTGGGGTTTATACTAGCAAATCCAACCATGGAACTGACAGGTGGAGTTTTGAGTGGATTTCTCTGAGGATTGTATTTCTCAGGCCACAGATGCAGATACACTCCCATGCCTTGTGGAAGAATTCCAGGACCACTTTTTTAGGTAAAGCAACTTGTCATTCCCCTAAAGAACACATTTTCAGAAGACTGTAAAACCTCATTAGACAGTTTAATGAAATTTAATTGTTCTAAAGCAAGGATTATTGTTATATGGTTTTCTGTGTTTTGTGGAAAACTTTAAGTGGACTACTATAAATGTCTTTTACTGAGTTGTGTGGGCCAGCAGAAGACTAGCCTGCTAAGATGCCTCTTTCACTGCATGTCAGCACACTTAGTAAAACTGCTAAAATCCACTTTATTCATGGCAAAAAGATTTTCTCCTTGGCACAATGCAGAAGAGATGGGTGGTCATCCAGGCTCTGGATGGCACTTTTAGGGGTTACTAAAAAGCTGTTGGAAGTGAGAAAGGTTCTACTTTAACTAGAAAACTTATTCCAGGAGTTGGTTTGGGGCTTTGCCTGTTGCATTTATTTCTGCAGTAGAGTCAGCATCCATGTGAAGACCACAGACACTGTACTGCCTGCTTTGGAAGCATGCTCCATGGTCAGCAAAGGACATCTCAAACCTGGGTAAACATTTTCTTTGGAATGATATCCAGTTTAATGTAGACCCTGAATTAAATAAGCTCTCAAGATAAGTCATCACAACTCTAGTTGCATGTGTTTTGACCTTAGTATCCCCTGGTTTCCATTTTACTGGATTTGTCAGAGGTTTGTATCTGGAAAGTTAGCATGAATATTCATTGTCTTCTTTTTTTTCTTCTCCCTAACTAATAATGTGTTCCACAGCAAGAGCTTATAATAGGGCATGATAACCAGAGAGCTTCATATTGAAAATAAATGAATTATCCATACAGAAAAGCATTCTGCCTAGCCATATATAGCCCTTATGTTTGCTATTGTGTGGTTTTGGTGTTAAATCTTATTTGTGGACTTGAAGCGACTTTTCTTTTTTATATGTCTTTAGGTTTGTGCTATTTAAGCCCTGAGTGATTGCTCCTGACTCTCTCCCTTCCCCCTCCTTTTTCCTTTATACAACAAAAACAAGGTCTTTGCATTAAGAATAAGATTGACCACAGGCTACTTTAACATGCCTCAGCAGCCACTGTCTCTCCCCTTTACTTCCTGTCACGTATCCATTTCTACTCATGTGAATCAATCATACCTTTCATTTACAAAATATGGCAGCAATATATACAAAATTAATATAATAATTAAAGAAATTATTATTGAAAGGTCTAAAGAAAAATAATTCTTAAAAATCAAATGTTCAGTCCAGTTAAAGCACTGTGCATGCTCCTTGGAGAGGGTCTTCAGTACTATGTATCTCATGGGTGTCATTGGATGTAATTGTTGCCATGCTAAATATTCATGTATGAATAGTCTGGAATAAATTCTCTTGTAAATTGACAGAGGGCAAGTTAGAACTGTCCTTGAGTCTCTCATCTGCATCCTCATTTTTGAAAAACTGTCTCGTTTGCATGTGTGTGTGTGTGTACTTGGTTAAATTAAACAGGGAAAGCTGCTTTCTTTCTGAAACACTCTGCTGCTTCTATCACCTGTTACTAGCACTGATTTAGAAACTGGTTTAAAGCAATTTATAACTGGCAATAGTTCTTTGAGCTGTGCTTGCTGGCCCCATCTGATAGCGGAGTGGGTTCTGCCAGGAGGACAGTAAACACATGCAACAAAGGCAACCTCTGCGGTGTGGTACTCACATCCGAGTCAGAGAGATGGTGAGCAGAGAGAGAACGTGGTCAGGCTCACCCAGGAAGGTTACAGCAGACACTGAAACTGAACCCATATCTCCTACCTAGGGGTTTCATCACGAGTCATCCAGTCCTCTTTCCATCTAATACTCTGGCACAAATATTTTGGATACAAATAATGACAGTCATGGCAGAGTATTATCCTTTCTGGTGTCCAACACTCTCTACCAGGTGTTGTCAGTCTTTGTTTATGGGTTATGGGGTCTGGATTCATATCCTTCCCTGTTTTGGTGCCACACAACCTGGAACTCTCCTCATCCCGTCTTTGTTTTTCCTTTCTCCTAAAGACCTGCATAATTAAGTTTGTTTTTTTTTTCTTTCTCCGCCCTCTGTATGAGTATTGTTAACTTTGATATTTTATTCAATGGAGAGAAAAAAGTGAGTGTTCATGCTCGTCTGTGTGCTGAACACTGACACGATTAAGGCTTCTTCATTTCAGTCTTTCCCAGGTCTAATTACTTGCCCACAGTTCTTCCTCAGATATGAACTGTGCTCTGAGCACCTCAGCTCCCTCCTCTGGCCCTTGCTTGCCCTGTCTGCATGCACAGGGTCACTGCGAGATGTCTTTGTTGAGGCAAGGTGGCCCCTGGTGACTTGCCTGGGTGCAAGGACCTGTGTCAGGCTGCCTGGATCCTTTCTGTGTCAGTTTGGTGTTTTTAGGATTGTATCTGTGGTGGTCGGACCCTGGCTGGAGGCCAGCTGCCTGCCGAAGCTGCTCTACCACTTCCCTCCTCAACTGGAGTGGGGAAAGAAAATTTCATGAATGGTTCATGAGCTGAGATAAAGACAGGGAGAAGTCACTCACTGATTACCATGACACACAAAACAGACTTGACTTAATTGAATTTATTACCAATCAAATCAGAGCAGGATAATGAGAAGTAAAATGGTTATTAAAAACACCTTCCTGCTGCCCCTCTCTCCTTCCCAGAGTTAACCTTATTCCCAATTCTCTACCTTCTCCCCTCTCAGTGGTGCAGGGGAAAGGAGGTTGTGGTCAGCTCATCACATGTTTCTTGTGCAGCTGCTTCCTCCTCAGGAGTCTTTCCCCTGCTCCAGTGTGGGCTTCCTCACACAGGACACAGTCCTCCACGAACTTCTCCAATGTGAGTCCTTCCCACAGGCTACAGTTCTTCAAAAACTGCTGCAGCATGGTCTCTTTTCTTTCCCCCTCTGTGCAGTCTTTCAGGAACAGGCTGCTCTGGAGTGGGTTCCCCTTGGGGTCACAGCCTTCTTTTGGGCATCCACCTGCTCTGGGGTGGGGCTCCTCAGGGGGTTGTGTGTGGATCATGTGGACTGCCCTCCAGGGGCTGCAGGCATCCCCAGGGACCTTCATGGGCTGCAGGGGCACAGATGCTTCATCATGGGCTTCACCACGGACTGCAGTGGAAGCACATTCCAGCACCTGGAGCCCTTCCTCCCACTTTTTCTTCATTGACCTGAGTGCCTGGAGAGCCGTTCCTCTCATATATTCTTACTCCTCTCTTCTCTGGCCACAATTACTTCTGTGCAATAACTTCTCTTTCTTTCCCCTCATTCTAAATATGTTGTCACAGAGCTTTACAATGCCTCCAATTGCTCCCAACAGCAGTAAGAGACAATCCTCTGCAGACACTGAATTACTGGTGCCTTTTAGCCAAAACCAGCATGTGTTTGTGCTGCTGCAGAGAACCAGAATCAAATAATCCCCAACATTTGTCTTCCTGTCCACTGGAAACACTGGTTTAAGGGCAGGAACTCTACCAGCCATGGAACTGGTAGAAACCTTTGTGGAGGCAGAGCAGCATTTTGCAGAGCCAGTACTGAAACCAAAGGGTTTCTGTGCAGGTGCCATGTGGTTTGGCTAGCATCTATGAGGAGGAAGATAGAAGATAATAATGTGCTATGCTTTCTTAGATGTGTGTATTTGGACAGGTCACAGTTTAGCTTGAAAACTTGAACCAGGCAAAAAGTACTTAACCAAATTCAAAACCACAGTTGTGCAGCAAGGCCATGATATCTCAAGGGAGATGGCTGTAAACAGGCCATTTAGAGGAGTGACAAGCTCCTTACCGTGAGGGGGCAGAAGAATCAGCAGGACACCCAGGCTAGGAGTGGGCAGCCAGAGTTGGATGTAGGGCATGCTGATCGCCCTGTTAGGAGACAGAAATCTCCTTTTCAGTCCCTCCTGTTTCCCAGTGCACTGGATGATGGCTTGGACTGGCAGGAACTTGCTCTGTTGGTGAGGGAAACTGCCTCTGCTGCTGCTCAGGTGAAATCCTGCATGGGGCTGAGCCTGGAGCAGACAGGCAGCCTTTGTGCTCATGGGGCTCCATCCTCGGAAATGAAAGGGACATGCCAGACAACCACATAATAGGTCTAAAAATCTGAAAACTCCAAAATTCTAAAAATCTTCCCTCTGGTCCCAAAGAAGAAGAACAAAATGGTGCTGCATATCTCAGAGCGAGGTGAGGGCTGTGTCCTGACAGCGGGACTGGCAAGGCTTTTGGGGCCAGGAGCAGAGGGACCCGTGCTGGCCAGAGTGTGCAGTTAGCAGCACAGACACACTTTGCTCTGGAGGTGAGGTGGCAAGATATATTTTTTTAATTATTGAGCTGTGTACACATTATGAAACCATTATAGAACCAAAGTATATAAAACTCCAAATTGCAAATACCAGCTTATACAAAGGGGTAATAAAATAAATAATACATTAACTAGCTCCAGTACTCTGCATTCATAGACAGTAATGGAACCATATACATCAGAGGCCATAAAAATGCATACATTAAACAGGGCGCACAGTGGTAACTGAGGATTCATCTTGGTGCTTCCTGACTGCATGAGAGTCTATTAGTGCTGGGGGAGGGGAACTCTACTTGCCACTTAAGCAATTATTGATTGAGAGAGGGAAATACAAACCTCACAGACCAGGCTGATAGGAAAAAGGGTGAGAACTTACCTTAACATAACACATTAACACTGTAAACAAAGTGGACTTTGAAGGTTATTATGTGCTGTAGTGCAGGATCTGTCTTGGTGTAGAACACCAACAGAGAGGACTGCGCTGTGTGTGCACAGGTGGAACAGCAGCACACCTTTCATGTGCAAGGAGGTGTCCTCATCAATGGTCATTCTGCAGATTTGGACAGGGGAAAAATTTTGCTCTAGAAATAAACATTCTCTAATTCAGGAAAAATATGGGACAAGATCCTTCTCTGGCTCCTGTACAGTGTGGCAGCACTGGTGTAGCTCAGGTAGCCTTTGTCAGAGAAGGCTGTGTGATACCTTTGTATGTGCCAGAGTTAGATCTGGGTAGGTTTAGACTGGACTGTTCTTCTCCCATGGCCATGGATGTGTTTATTCATGTCACTACATTATAACAGATTTTCCTGGAACCTGCATGATGCAGGAAACATCCAAATTTCTGAATCTACAAAGGAGAACAGAATATTTGGCCAAGGACCTAAGATCCAACCCCACCTCAGTTCAGGCAAGAATTCTTTCCACTCCTTCTTGTTCTGTCTACTGAAGCCCCTTTATTTTTATTTCTGTGCATATGGTGTTGTGACCCCGAGAAATAGCAGTGCGCAAATGCTCTGCTGTAGAACCCTTGCTCTTTGAATAGTTCCTCAATGGGAGAGTTTGGAATGCTAGGGTCTGTGTATCAAATGATTTACAGGAGTGGCCTACTTGGAAAATTTGGAGAATCTTATGAATGGAAAGAAACTTAAAAAAAAAAAACAACAAAAAAACCCCCCAAAACAAAAAAACCCAGACTGTCTAGAAGAGTAAAAAAGCATGTATATATATTTATATATAATATTATTATGATAGCCATCTGATAACATCAAATTAATTCAGATAAAAGTAAAGCTTATTCCTTGACAGTTACTTCTTTACTTCAAATGCAGCAGACTGATTCATGCCCAGAAATGTTTTCACTGGGTTTAGAAGCCATTCTAAAGCAGGATTTTTTTGTCTGTTTGATTGAGTGATATGAATGTCATTATCTACTTGCTGGCACTAAAATTTCATTGTTGGGCTCTATTAAGTCTCCTTTAATTAAAAAAAAAATGTAATATATTGAAGAAAGAAAAGGAATTGGAAAGAGAGGTTTGGAGACTTCTCTATACTATGTCTGCTTTCTCTTTGTCAAGTTTTTCATCTGAGGCAAGTAAACATTCCATTGATTTTACTGACTTCTAGTAAGATAAGGATAGAGCACTGTAATCATATAATGCCATATGAGGCACAACGTACATCCTGATTTTTGTTCAGACGTCTACTGACAAAACATATGTTTGATTCTTGAACACCACTAACTGAACCTGTACTTCCGTCCCTTGCTCTCTTTCTGGGTCAGGCTCTGATCTCTGCCTGATACACAGCTAACAGGTTTATGTTGGTGTGGAAACTACGCTCTGTTTGCGCTGATGGAGCAGAGACTAGGGCTCCTGGCTCCCTCTTCTTCACTTGCACAAACCCAAAAGTGATCCCTACAGGAATCCATTAAATTTTAATAATTAATTTAACGGGGGGAATTGAAAATTAGGAACAATTTGTTTTGAAATATATGTACTGAGCAGATGCCATGCCATCTCAGGTACACTGAGTTGACATGCATTCTGTTTAAAAATGCTGTATGATTTCAACCATCAGAAGGGTTTGGAAAGTGTTATACCCTTGACAGTGACCTGTATTACAATCAGAGCTCATGATTATTTGCCCAAGAAGACAACAAGATTTGCTATGTAATTTGAGAAGCATTTATAATACTGCTACCCATGTTGTAAGCTGATTATAAATAAAGTTCAGCAGAATTGCTTCCATCAGAAAATCAGAATTCACAGTCAAATAAAGTGTACAACCCTGATGTGTAGATGCTTCTAACTGCTACTGTACATAAATCAGATTCTGCTTAGCAACTGCTGCATATCATGTTTATTAAACACCTTCTGCTTATTACAGCAGAGGGTACTAAAAATTCTTCATGAAAATTTCTCAAATATCTTTTCACATCTTGGATATTTTTTAAAGGTCTCATTGCAGTGAACAGAATCCTTCTGCGGAAATGGTACTTGGGGGCTCTCAACATGTGCTTCCTGTTCCAGTCAGTCACATGGAAAATGTTCTCAGTTTACAAACCAGACAAATTGTTTTGTGTTGTTGCTTTAGTCCTAAGGCTCAACCCAGCATAAGGAGAATCAGGCTTCCTACTTTCAATATCATTGAGCATTTTGTTAAAAGTAATGCTCTTTATGAGTTCTGGGAAATATTTGAAAAAAGGCTATTTCATAAGGAGTTAAACTTGCCTCTGTGTCCCAGAAGGATGCTGGAGCGGGTGACAGTTCAATAAAGAAAACAACCCTTTACTCATCAGTGATTCTTTGGCACAAGCCTCTGCTATGAATTTATTTCTCAGGGCTAGTCCACCATTTCATAAGTGACACACATTTGCCAGTGTCCCACATTTACACACTACAACGGGCCTTTTAAACTAGTCACAGATGCTACAGGGGTCTGATTGAAAAATGTCAGCTGCATACTCTGACAGCCATTACTGTCAAGTGTATTCTAAAACATCAGGCTCCGTTTATATCTCACAGAAATAAGATAGCACTAGAAATACCAGCTTTGAAATAACTTTCAGTCCACCTCTTGCAGCTCTTTCTCTGCTCTGCTCTTGTTCCAAGCTTTTCTTGACTGTTGCGTGTTTTGGCACTTCTTGATCTCTGTCTTCTAGTTGTAGTACAAATGTCAACTCTCAGACATTTGTACAACATTGCTCCATCTCTGCAACTTCTGCTGAGCTGGCCATAAAGTGTTGCTAATCTGTTTATGCAGCTGGCTGGGGTGGAAGAACTCTGGAGGGTTAACCAGACCTCCATGCAGCGTCTGGCCAAATGCTTCTGTAGACTCTGGCAATTACAGCTCTGAACTATTCCTGGCATACATACATACATATATATATATATTTATATACATATATACACTGCATTCTTTGCTGTCCTCCCTCGGCTCGTGCGCAGGACTGTGCTGATGCAAGTGCCCACAGGGCAGCAGCACTAGCACATGTGCTATACAGACCTACGCAGAACATTGCCAAAAGGCTGCTCCTCTTCCACCATGGATTAGGATATGGCCACTGAAACCAGTCTATTAAATCTGAAGTGGATCAATTTGATTCATTGCAGGCAAAGCTAAACACAGAGATTATGGCACTGCAACATACAGTGGCCCAGGTCTCCAACAGGACAAGTGTGGAACACGTAGCAGGGCTCTGTACAGCTGCTCTTTTCTCTAGGACTGTGGTTGGCATCATCTCAGGCTCTGATCTGTAAATCCTCAACTGATAAATTCTCCTCTCTGTGAAGAAGTGCCCCTTGGGGAGCAAGAGCCATGCACCTCTTCAATCATACACCCAACTGCTCCCTGGATGAACTGCATGGGAAATGGACATAACCATTCTGGGTTATGATGAAGAACCTCTATCCCAGGACAGAAGTGTCTTCCTCTGCAGAAAGTCTCACTCTGATCACACTGCAGCATGGCTTGTGGCTTTTTTACAGATCAATTATTGCTTGATTTACTATAGAGGAAGTGGGAAACCGAGAGAAACACTGAGAGGTTTTGTGACATGGTAAATCTTAGAAGCTCTTTATCATAATTTATAAACTTTTTTTCTTACTAATTGTGCATATTTCTTAGCTGCAGAGCTCCTGTCTGCAATACAAGCAGTGAAAAATGTTACCTGGATAAGAATATATTTACATAATCATGAGCTAATTACTGTTTGTCATAAGTAAAATCAAGGAATTATTACCATGCACAACTTGTTTAGTTGTACATGGATACAGTTGAACTGCTGCCTTGTCCTACCCTAGAACTGGTTATATTTGCAAACAGTGTGCAAAAAATCACTCCGCTAACAGCCAGACGCACTTTCTGTTTCAAGATGTGCTGCTCTCTCTCTTCACTCTGCTTTTTTTTGGTAGCATTCCTCCTGATTTAATCTAGTTTTCCTGTGGGTGGAATCTGGCATAAAAAATATGTAAAGAGCTTTATGCCCATCTGCATCAAAGGTGCTGTATAGATACCAATTAGCAATAATGACATTCAGGCACTTCAGGTGTATTTGAAAACAGTTGGCAGTGCTTGATGCTAGAAGTACAGAACGACTATATCCTCCGTTAGGTAAACTGGGATAGCCCTATTAGTTCCAGCTGAGCCATACCAGTTTATCTCAGCTGAGGATCTTGAGGATCCGACCCCTAAACTCAAGCCTCTCCCCAGCAGCAACTCAGGACCCAGCCAAATGCACACTGTAGCTCCTTTTTTTAATTAAAGAAGTGGAAATTATTTTCTATTCTGGAAAGCTGTTGGGAATGATGTATGGATAACAGCTTGAGAATTCAAATTATGCCACAGATCAGCATGACCTGCAAGAAGCAAAAATGTTTTGACTACTACTGTAAGAAAAATCAGGATGGATGTCATAGATTATCCTTGCATGCACAAATCCATAGCTGCATGTTTTATGCTGTTTATAAGTAGCTTTATTAACTGTAGTTGACTGCTAAATTTCCATGCTTGTTTGGGAAAACTTCAAAAGTAAACAGTGGCAAAGAGCACTGTGGCATTTTTCCACAGTCATAGTTTTGCACATTTTTTGTGCATTTCAGAATTTTTTTGTACCTAAGATCAAGGTAAAAGAACAAATCTAAAAGAATTACAGTTAGTCTTTGACTTTTTGAAGCACTGTGTTATGTACAATGCACCGAAGCATCAATCATGCTGATATGATAAGAACAAGACAAATAAAAGGATGATGTTCTCTGAGATTTTCTTAAATCACAGTGCTCCTAACTTCACTACATGCTTCATGTACATTATGAAAAGTCACTATCAGCTGTATTCAAGTAACTGATATTTGTTAACACAGCCCTCTTGTTCCCTTTCTCTTCTTCCTTTCCCCTCCCATCCTTATTAAATGCAATTTCTTTCCAGCTATCTCCAGGTTGTTATTAGAATCTTATCTTTAGTAGATTATGATTGCTAGAATCTGATAGGTTTTGATGGTCTGAGTTGTTTTCATGTAATGTCAGTGTCGTTTGAAATTAAAAATATTGAGACGGTTTCAGAGTTACCTTGATTGCTCTAAATGGACAAATTGGCAGTGTTTTACTTATGCTAGTGTAGATATAAGGAAAGAGAACTCCACAAATTCAGGAGTTGTTCTAATACAGTTGAAGATCTGATTATGCAGCTGACACATCTAGAGGGAATAATATTTCATTGCTGTTATTTCTCCCAGTGTTTTGTGTGTGGTAGAACTACGGAGATTTTTTTTATACTTGTCAAGCAACCAAAACCACAAATTCTGTTTAAAATTCTCTAATGCAGTTGATATGCTACTGGAAATCTAATCAAAGCGACTTTACTGAATATAGTTGGAAGACGTTTTCATCTAGAAAGGAAAAGGATTTCAGGTTAGGAGGCTGAGGGAAACAGGTGTTTTCCATTATGCTACAAATTTTGTTCCTAAGGCTTGTTTTCTTCTGCCATGCAGGACACAAATACCTCTCATGTATATATCGGTCACAGTTATGAGTATTTAATAGTGGTTCAGGAGAAAGCACAAATTCTTTTCAGGTCTAGTCTTCCTGTCAAAGGCATTATACTGTTCAGGCTGTATACCTGCTTTTTTCCTAACAAGAAAGATTATTTCTCAAGCTAAGTATATATATTTTTTTCTGTGACATTATACAAGTAATAGTATTCTTTTGTACTTGTACAACAATTATGGGAACAAAAGCCTTACTAAGCACAACCCTCTGCAGAGTGAATTTGCTGTAGCACACAAAAGAAAATCAAAATAAAAGAAGATATTTATGTAATCAGTGGTAATATGTGATCAGCTCTGTGCCTTGGTGTTTTTAGGCTTCTGTTTGACACTTTCTTATGAAACAGTAGGATCACTTGTAATAACATCTTTGCCTAGCCATATTTGTATTGCTATGTATAGAACAGCGTGTTGAAGCTCCCCTCTAAGAAGATGCTTGAGGTCGCATAAAATAAACAAACAAATAAACAGACAGACTTTTCTTCCTTAAGTTTATCTTGTTGTGATCATGGAAGGTGGGACATCCTTCTCCTGCATGATTATCCTAGACTATTAAAATCAGAAGCCTGATATGTTAAGCACACTTGTTCATTTAAAAATGTGGGGTTTTTCCTCCTAAGGAAGACACTTTTAGGAAATTATCCTTTTACTGAATATTTTTTCATTTCCTTGGAAAATATATTGGGGTGAGGAATGGGGTAGGGGGGAGGGAGAGAGAGAGAGAACCTTTTTTGTTAATCCTCTGCAGGAAACCACAACAATCAATCCCCCTTCGGCAGCTGTTTTGTTCTTCAAATATCCTATCACTTTTTAAACTGATGGTGAAGGAAAGAATGCATTAATTTTCAGCCAGATTGGGCTTCAGGAAAAAAGCAAGTTCTAATGCTGAAGAACAACATGGCATAATGTTGTTTTTCAAAACACCCCCAGATTTGTCTTTTTTTTAATGTTCTTCACTTTGCTTCTTAGAAAAGGGGTTAAAATTAGTAGGCACATTTCATATTAGCGTATTTCATGCAATAAAGCATAAATTATTTAAAATAACACGACCTTTTATCTTGCACCTTTTGAAGGAAGCAAATTAAAAATGTAAATTGGGAGCTAATTAATATGCAAATGTATTCATTCGCAGTTAACAATTAGCAATTAAACCTGCAGTGTCTACAAAGAGCACGGACAAAATTAGTAACTTAATTTATCATTAAAAAATGAAAACGTACACAAAATTTTAATTGACTTTCAAAATATTTCCCCTGCTTTTTCCCTTTATTTTTAATACAAAAAATCATATTGAGCCTTAGATATACAGATGAAACTTGCTACCTACAGCTTTCTGTTGAAGTTCATTACAAAAGACTGAAAGGGAATCATGTTAGGAAAAGTTTGGCTTTTACATGAGGTGAATTAAAAAGATTGCTGATTTGTGTTAGTCACTCTCCAAATGTAGGTATTTCAGGACATATAGCACATACCCTTAGTGTCTAACTAAGCACACAGAAAGAGTGTGTGTATGTGTATGTATGTATTTATTAAACATGCAGAAGCAGTTTGAAGGTTTGTGCTTTGGTGTTTGATGCTTCAATAGAAGAACAGGAACACAGGATACTAACAGACAATAAATAGCTGAAAAATCTAAATAAAATACTGTGGACAGATAGTCACGCATGTTTATATTTAATGCTTGGTTTATTCCCCTTTTACCAGTTTTTCATTCCTTTTACTTTTAGAGGAGTTTAAAAAAGCCCTCTGCATATATTACTGCATTTTATGTCCATTTTCTCTGTTTCCTCATAATTAGCGCTGCTCTTTCTGCAGATGTGAGCCTGTATTTTTAAATATTCTCTTTCTAATGTCATGCAGTGTATTATAAACACGATGTGGTTAGTTTTACAGAAATACTCACAAACATTTGTTTGTGTAAGAGCCACAAGACGGGGATCACTCACATTTTTGCCCTCTTCTGTACATTTTTCACAAACACTTTCTCACCAAAATTTTGTTTGAAAATGTTGCTCGGAAATTAGTATAGTGTGATGTTTCTAGATGTGCATACATGGAAATCTTTAGCTCCAGCAAGTCAAAGATCTTTGTGTGGCCATTTTGGGAGTTCTTTGTGGTGGGGAACATTATCCAACTGAGGGGCAGGAATAACAGCATATGGCCTAGGTGGCCAAGCATGCAGTGTCATAGCACAGCTTCCAAGCCAGGCATGATTTGCCAGCACCTTGGTTCAGGCTCTTTGTGAAGTACAACCAGCACATAATCAAATCAGCAATTGTAATAACTAGTTTGCAAGCAAGTCAAGAGCTAAAATATGTACGTACAAATTAATCATCATATCATTTTAAATTTCAATCAAAACACAACTTTGAATTTGTCAATCTGTATATGACAAAGAGGTAAAATAATCAAATAAATTAACTGAGAATGTGTAACTTTTCGTTTCCTCTTAATCCTCACAAGACCTGTATTTGTTCCTTGTTTGCAGCGTTTTTACAATGTTACTTAAATAGCATCTGCTATATTCCACTTGCAATTACTCTGTTTTAATAAATTTAGAGTTAACTTTTTTTGTTAAATTCACTTTTATCGACACAGCCCTTTGGTTGTTGCCTTCCTCTTGTTCTGTTGTTTCTTTTTAAAATATTCAGATTACAAGTGTTTGCACTTGTTTGAAATAGCCTCTTGTTTGATGAAGCCACGTTTTGCTGCCAACAGGACACCTTTGTGTAAAGCTGAGAGAGAATTGTTGTTACTGGGATTTGTTCTCAGGCTGCTTGGTAACTTCTGGCTCCAGAGCTGGGAAGTGGGGAAGGCAGCCAGGGCGTGAGCTTTGCGAGAACTGCCTGTGATAAGCGTGAGGCAACAGACTCCCTTTCCTTCCTGTGCCCTGTCCTCGAAAATACTGCTTATGCAAGGTAATAATAAACCAGTTAATTTGGTTCCATGGGCAAAGGGATGCCTAATTCCATGTAGATTTCAGCAGTCCAATGTGCTGAATATTGTCACAGCTGACTTGAATTCTGAGATTGTTATTTTAACCCTTTACTCATTTCTGGGCTGAGATTTTACATATAGTAAGTTAATCTAAGAGAAGTGGTTAAATCTTGTCTAGAAATTTGTGTGTATATGTATATTTGTATTATCCATATTTGTATTTGTGGGGAGAAAAAAAAAAAGACCATATAGGATGTGTGTGGAAAAAACTTTTTGCACAAGATCTTTTTAACAGATTCCAGTTCTTTCACATTAAAAACATCAAAACAAGGAGTTTTGACTAGAGATATTCTTTTGATTAAAAATATATTTCAAGAACAACTCTTTCTAGCTTGTCCTGAAAATCATCTTTTTTTTAAATTATTATTATTTGTAAAAGGTATCTACATAGATATCTAAGTTGGAACATTATTAAAATGCAAAAAAGTTAGGACTTAAATGAGATGCTTTATACTCACATGCAGCAATCGTTCAGGTGTACTGCAAGATTCCATTATTATAGACACTTCAGAGGTATATATGTGCACATACTCACCTGCTCATTAGAAATATTACATTTATATTTCATGTGATTTCTACTGTCTTCTGAAACATTTATATTTATATGCTGGAAAAATATGAATAGAATGGCAAACAGCACTATTAAAAAATATTTAAATATGCCAATGGACCTCTCTTGGGTCTTTACTTTGCAGCTTCTCTAACTGGTAAATTAACAGTGATTTTTTTTCAGGATGCACTTGTAGGATTTGAACATATTTCTCTACTGGAAAGTTATTTCATGGAAATAAAAATCTGAAGATAGCTGCACCTTTTTATCCAGTGCTGGGTTTTAAAGAACTTAATAGCCTCTCAGTATTTTTAATGCCTGTGATATTACACAGCTAACAAATAATTTCAGAATTCAGTTACCACAATTAGGAATTTGAAGCAGGTGGCTCAATAATGGGGCTTTTTCATTTCATTTATTAGAAGGGGGAGGAAAAAGCCCAGCAACGCAGAGCTTCATTTATTTTCATCAGCTCCACAGTAAGAGCATGGCAATTTGCAACACCAGAATCATTTCAAGTACAGCTTTGCATACATCATTCATTTCTTTAGTTTTAAAAGCTTCTTATCGTTCAACCAAAATTTGAAAAGATAATTTCCTGTCTAAAGTCCAATCTGGTCTGAGCATCCTGGCTGCTTTTTAACACTATGTTGGCTTTCTCGGTGAGCAGCCGGAGGGTCGGTGCTACCGCTGCGCGGCCCCCAGGTGAGTGTGACTTTGCCGGCGTGTGCCTGCGCGTAGCGCACCCGCCAGCGAGAGCTGCGCACCATACCCAGTTCCCAGCCCGAAGTTCGCCTCGCCTTCCCGTCCGTTCGCTA
>WBMY01012365.1:597582-613549 GCA_013397315.1 Donacobius atricapilla
CGCAGCCCGAAGTCCCCCTCGCCTTCCCGTCCGCTTGCTAGGAAGAGGGTTTAATTGGATCTCGCGGCAGCCCCCCGGCCGGCAGCAGGGCCAGCACGCTCCCCGCAGGAGGATGCGGGATGGCAGCGCGGCCGCACGCAGGGCAGCGCTCGGCGCGGCGCGGCGCGGCAGGCCCGGGGCGCCGNCTGAACTCACAGAGAGTGTCTCACAATTTAGAGATCAATTCAATGCTTCAACCTTAACTGCTTTTGCCAAGCATGAGTGGGCTATTTCTGTCCACTGTCCGTTTGAGAACATGCAGCCCCTTCTATCCACAGAATTCCCATTAGAAACCTCCCTCTTGTTCAGAATACAGGCAGAAACTTTGGAAGCAATCTCTCTGAAGACTCTGAAGCCCCCCTGCACTGTACCATGGGCCCTGCGAAGCTGAACCAGCTTGTGTTTGCTACTGGGCTAAGTGCCCAACAAAGAGCCCCTTACCATGGCAGAGAGAATCTGTTACACACGATACCATATTAAGCAATTAACAGGGTTGTGGGGCTGAGCCTAGTGCCTATCCTCTGCAGTTTAATCATTTCTCTGTTTGCAAGGTTTCTAGCAAATAAGACATACATGTTCCTCGCATTAGCACATCAACAGTGTCTATGGGAAAGGCAGAGGCACAACGTGCACTGCTGATCTGCTCAGGAACAGGGTCATATTGGGCAATGCTAATCAGAGGAGGTGCAGCTTCTCAGCTGACTGCTCCTGTTCTGATTGCACAGTCAGCTGCCTGCAGACAGGATGCCTTCCTGGTAAGACCTTGTCCAAACACCTTCAGCTCCATGTGAAAATTTTGCAATACTTTGCATGAATCTGTACTTGACAAGTAAGCATTACTGAAAAGATTTTCCTTTTGCCCAGGTGTTACTGCTTTCAAGCCAGGTAAGGAATATTGGTGATAATTTAAAAAAGAAAAAAAAAAAAAAGACAAAGACAAAAAAAAAAAGGGGACATGATTCTTCACCCTTATAAGCTCTCTTCTGCAGAGGCACGGGAGGGCTACTTGGCTGCACAGGTACAGCCTTCAGGGCTGTTTCGGCCAGCAGCCTCAGTACAGCTCCACCTGCCCTTGCAGGTGGAGGGTGCCTCAGCCCCATCTCAGATTCTGCAGCCCCAGGGAGCAGTTGCCTGCCCTCGGATCTCCTCCATGCAGCCACTCCTCCCACTGCCGGCACAGCTATCTGCTCTTTGACAGAAGCTCAACAACCCTGTGTAAAATTGTCCTTTCCCATGCTGGAGGGAACACCAATCCCCTGATGTTTCACTTTAGATTGACACAGTCCACAGTGAACATCACCCCAGGATACTGTATGCTACTTCAGTGTAGCTCACTGCCATACCTGGGGTAATGGTAGGATTACACTGAAATGGGAATCTCCCTACTATGAAACCTGGAGACTGGATCAGTCCATTTACATTAAGGTATCTATGAATACCTTACATGTTGAATATCCACAATAAAGTGAATTAACATAAAGAGGCAAACCCTGTAAACTGACTTAGTCTGTGTGCAGCCCACACAAAGAGGTAAATAGGGAGCCTCAGACAGTGAAAGATGCTGAAGAGGATGAAGGAAGGCTGTGCAGTGAGTGGAGCACTATTGCAGAAGGAATGGACACTACAGACTTGAGCCCCACTCTGAAGGAAACATAGAAGCACCCCAGGCCTTTCATTCCCCATGTATAAATGGAGATGATTTTATCAGTCATCTAATGAAATTATTTCTGAGTATAACTAAAATAGGGAGATATGTGTCTAGGATAGATGAATGGACAGATGGTTTACAGTCTCATCCTGCCCACCTGCTGCAGAACACAGCAAAGCCTACTACAACTGTGTTATTTGTGAAGCATAGGAACTGCTGGTCCAAAAAACCCCCAGTGAAAAATGCAATGACAGCAGTAATGAAGGCAGCTCTCATATTTGCACAACAGTTCATATTTCCAACTAGCTAACAATTACTTCAAAAAATGTAGCTATGTTATTTTTTGGCAGACAAAAACTTGGAATTCCTGATGTGATCTATGCTACTGGTCTCTTCCAAACACTGGTTGCCTCAGTAAAACAGAGATCAAGACTCGACATTGTGACACGGAGTAAACCTGCTCCATCATCTGGACATTGAACTGACTTGCTTACTTTAGAAAGGGAAACATTGACTAGTGCTTATAAGTTTGTTTCCAGAGTAGAACACTTTTCATTCTTTATGACATCCTAAAGTAGCTATTGCCAGATTCTGCAATGATCTATTTGACAGTAGGGAGCCCCATGAAGTCTACAATAGTTCTTACTGACTTACTACAATAGTTCTTACAGTCATGTCATAAATTTTACTAGAATGATAGAAGACTCACATTGCTTTTGTGATCAATGAAGCATTTCTTTATTAACCAGGGACACCCGTCCTGTCCTTTCTGAAGTCAGTGAGAAATAATATTTCTTCTTATATATATATATTTTATAAGGCCATACTACAGCTTCCAGTGCATCAGTAATGAGTTAAACATTGGCATTAAAATTGTTTACTTTTGTTGGAAGGTTTTTTTGGTTGCTAGAACTCAGAATGTCATTCTGGCTATTCTTCTGTTGTTATTCTTTCCCTCAAAATTTAGGAAGAGGAATGTTGTTACAGCCTTAAATTTATCACTAAAAGCTGATGCATGTTGGTGCAATGGAAAGAGGCTGGTTTTATTTAGGCATTCAGAAATTGATATCTAATTAAATTTTGAAACGAAATGTTAAAACCAGTGGGTGACAGACTGTCTGTAGGCGTGTCCCCTGAGGTGCTCCCTATTTTATTTGTTAATGATCTTTCTTCATTGCCCACACTAAGCCAAGCTCTACCAACTACTGCTATAGCACCATTATTCAGCATTTAATTCCTTGCAATCTTAAAAAAATTAAAAACAATAAAAATTCACACTATATTTAATTAGTTGCTCATTTAGGCCCTCAACGGTTGGTTCTCTCCCATGTACAGATACATATCTCTACCTATTTCAAATACTAAAGTATTGTTTTGCAATCACAAGATTCTGGCATTGACAAAAGTGAGGTGATATGGGGTAAATTAATGAACTCAAACTGGTATGACAAGAATATGCAGGTGACCAAAGACTGAGATATGATTTTAACTATTCCACTTGGAAAAGCACAGATGTGTAAAGAAATGACTTGAGGGCAGATATGTAGCCTCAACCCAGAATTTTAAACATTTACTTTTTGGAATTTTTCATTCTTTCTTTGTTTTTCCCTATCTCCCTTCTCTATTAAATCAATGTCAAGAGACTATTTCTATCTGACCTTAAATGAATAGAAATGTTCATTACCTTTAGGTCTTTGCAGTTATCACAAAACAGATATTTGATATTTTCTTGTTGCATTTGCATTTTTTTTGTGTTTGCTTGGGTTTTTTAAGGGGAGGAAGGTGTTGCTTTGTTGGGTTTTTTTGGGGGATTTTTTTTTGTTGTTGTTGTTTTGGGGTTTTTTTGTCATCACTGATACATATCTGGTATAAAGAAAGGCACTGCAGAAATGCATTAACAAGTACATGCAGTAGTCTTTTCAGCCTGTGCCACTGGATGGCTCAATGTGTCACAAAAGAAATCTCTGTTAGCAGTATAAGTTAAATTCAGTCATTCAGTTTGTGAAGAAGCTACTTCTCAAGGAGAATCTGAATATATTTTCTAAAGGTATGAAGATCAGAGCAGCCATGGTGGTCATGTTATTGCAAACTGTGAAGTTTCCTTTATCTACAATTCTGTAATACCATTTTCAAAACCTCCCATAAAAGTTGGATATAAATTCTTCTCCATAGAGAGCAAAAATGGCTTTAGACAGCTGAGTTTGCTTTTTGATACTAAGGAATCAAGAACAATATGTAAACATTAACTTGGTGGCTCAAAATTTGCCTATTCATGGACTTGGTAAGAAAAGTTGTTACGTTCCTTACCACTGGCTTAAACAGACACCAAGTTAGGTGTGCGCTGGAGCATGTGTCTGTGTCTGAAATTGAGCCATAGAGACACACTTCGGAATAGTTCCCTGCTTCGACAAACTCTTAACAGTTTGCTTCTCTTCAGTCTGCAATACTGACTTCAAAACAGATAGGGCTGTTTTTGTTATTTGTATCCTGTTTTTCTCTAGGAAATGTACTGAAACAACCAAACTCTTTGCAGTTGCTTACGTAAGTTGGCAATCATTGTTTTTTTACCAGCCTTGATACAGGTCAATAGCTCAAATCCAGCCCAAGATTAGAAAGTAAAACTACCCATGTTTCAGGTCCCTGAGCTGTCTGGTCCTATGTGTTTTGGTTAGTAATGATGGCAGGAAAAAGAAGCGAAACTCACCCTTTCCTGTCCTCTGCTATGGATCTTGAAAAACATGATGAAGCTTGTTAACAATGCAAGTCTTTATTTAAGATATAGTTTGCTGTACCAGCCTGAAATTTCAACTGCTCTTTGAATGATGATGTATTAAATTGTCTGCATTATAAATATGCCTTTGGAGCTGCTCTGTTTTTTGTGATAACTGTGTTGGATTCTGAGTCATAAAGATTATAAAACAGATACAATAGACTATATTCTGCCACAGAGGTGGCATAGTTCAGCATGACTGAGTCACTGCTCTGAAGAGAGACAGCACTGATTTTTATGCAGGGTATTGCAAGTCAAGCCTGAAGTGCATTGGCAGAGCTGCATTGTAGCAGGCAAAAAGCTGTTCCTTAGTACATACCTAATTTTACTTGTACAATTCACATTTTTCCAGATACACATCACATAACATTCTAAACTACATTTTGATGCAAGTGACCCAGGATCATTTCAAGCAGTGAGAAGGGAACAAGTAAAATTCTGAACCATTATAAATGGTCAACTTGGCAGGTGCCAAGAGTAGCATGTGTGACCATACTAAACAAACTTGGCTGGGAAACTTGAAGTTGGCAAGTATCTTCTACCTGCTGCCTTGTCTGCTTCAGTTTCCCTCTTTCCTCAGCTGGAAAAATCTTACTTACTAGAGTAGTGGAGATCTGTGCAAGAGTCATGTTTTCTTCTTCCTCCTCCTGCCTCTGCTTGTCCTTTGCTTTACAATCTGTGCTGATTTGAAAAGGTTTTCCAGTTGGCCATGTCTTCTCTCCAGTGACTCCAGTTTGTTCTCCTTGCCCTCTTTCTGTCTGGACTCTCTGCCCTCTTTGTGTTTTATCTATTTCCCAACAACTCTTGTGCCCAGAATACCAGGTGCAATTCTTTTCTCCTTGCCACCAGACCAAACCCCTCAGCTGCCCACTCCTACCTGCTGTCATCTCTGTCATTCATCTGTTAAATCCCCGGGCTTCTTTTATTCCTAGGCAAATGTCCCTTCTGGTTCTTTCTTGGAACATCTCCTATGGGTTTTCTGAATATTTCTGTATGTTTATTTCTCATAATAGTTTTGATTTTTTAGTGTTATTTCCTCTGTTAGTATATAGTGGGTAACATGACTATTTTAATGTTCTATTTTGTTTATTAGTACCCTGAAATGTTTTGCAGCTCATTATTGATACGAAATACAAATTCACAGTGCATCAAAGGTAAATAAAACACATTAGACCACACCTTTAATGATTCATGTTCAACTCAGGATCATATTGCCGTGGTACAAATGACCACATAAGGCCAGATAGGTTGATTTGCATTACACTGTGCTGTTAATTTGAAAAAACCCCTTCATCTAAAAATGGGGTTTCACAAGGAACTTTTCAGATGCTTTATATTAATCTACATTCCTTACCTTATTTTTAGCTTTCCATTGGGGGAAAAAAGAAACCAACAACCTTGAGGCTGTGAGTTAAATATGTCATTCTATGAAGAAAATTATCTATATGTCCTTTCAGTCTTTTATGCTTTCCATCTTTTGAATGTTTAGTAACTAAATATTATTATACATAATAAATTAGAATCTTAATCAGTAATAAAACTTCAAATACTTCTACCCAGTATATTATATCTGTAATGTGAATTAATTGTTCACAACTGGCTTGTTTTAAAGACCAGGTACAAATGCTTTTCAGGACATCCCTAGGAAGGTACACACCTACACATCCATACCTCTTCCTTCCATTCACCTTTATGATTCTAGGATGATAGAATAGTTTTATTATTTCCAGCAGATGCTCTGGCAATTCGGAGATGTGACAAACAACATTTGCAGGAAAAGGTTATGTATCCTATTTGACCAATTGCATATAGAAATGGCAAACTTCCAAGCACATGATTTCAATTTTTTTATAGGAGAAAATTTTCTTGCATCTCATTCTGAACATTCCCAAACACAGCCTTCCTCTCTTTCACATGACACAAAAATTGGTCACTAAAAAATTACATTTTGGGCTTAATCTAAACAACAGAACCAAGATATCAGTGCTGAAGTGGAAGCAAGTGTATCTTTAGCTGGTTATATAGGACTATATTGTTTCTGGTTATATAGGTTATATTGTTCGGGGGTTTTTTAAATTTCTAGAAGAGTTGTGTTTGTTTTTTGATGCCTTGGGTGTGAGTGCTGAGTGCCATACCATGGGGTCTTGATTAAGAGTGAGAGGCAATGTAGCATCTCTGTTGAACAGATACTCCATGATAGCTGACTACAGGAAGGAAACTATTCATCCCCAAACAAGGGCTTGAATAACATTCTACATGAGCAGGAGAGAGAGACAGCATGTGCACTTTGGGATAATTCAGCTCTGTCTCATGCAGGGTCAAGCAAACAGCACCAATAAGTTCAAGCCTGAGTCAGGCAGAACTGCCCCTCTGCTTAGAAGGCTGTCTCATGCACAAACAATACAAAGCCAAGTAAACAGCAAGCACTCAGGAAACGTTTTCAACTTTAAATAAATAACTTAATAAAAAAGGGTAAAACACCTCATCAGGCAATCAACTCCTTTTAAAAGTAGTTGTACCCTCTCAAGTTTTTACAACTAGAAATGTAGGCAAAGCAGGCTCTATTTTGGGACTCTGCAGAAAAATCATGTCTTAAAAATATGCTCCTACTGTAATGATCATTCTTAAAAGGCTCTTTGAAAATGAAGGAAAAGCAAAGTTTACTTTGGTCAAGGAGACAGGACACAATTCTAAGAAATGTTCAAGCATAAGTTATATAAAATTCATGAAGCTGGAATATTTACTCTTTTACTCATCAATTTTGACCCAGCTAAGTTACTTTCATCAGGGGAGATGGAATGCTTCACACTTATGGCCTTTCTAGCAGTCAATATAGTGTTGACTGTATTGCAGCCAATGTAGCCAGTGTGGTGATGAGATACTGTAGTTTTCACAAGCTTTCATTAGGTTTGCTATGAAATGCCATGTTCTCATATTAGTCATCCTCCCTGCTTTATATCTTAGAAGATGCATTTCAAACTGTTTTTAAAGTACATTATTATTCAGCTGTTCACCCAAATAGACCAATATACATTATAATATGTTTACGAGGTGGCAGTCTTACAATTCAACAATTTAAAACTTACTTTCCATCTGACATAGCTACAAAATTGTTTCAAATGGCTATGCTTACTTTTTGGAGCAAGTAGTTCTAAATGAAAAGGTTGATGGGTTCAATTTGATTATTAGCAAGTAAAAGAACACTGATAGAAATATTGCAGTCAGTATGTTGATATTCCAGGGAGAATGAAAAATGTTTAGTGGACAGTTTAGAATACTGTCAGTATACAGTGTCATAAAAACTGCTGAACTTGCTTCTTTATTTATATCATTGATGTAGGTTTAATACCATTTAAATATCTTCAAAGCCACATCATTACTGAAAAAATTAGCTGTTTCAACAATAGACGGTAAACACTTTCTTCCTAGTATGCTTCAACCATATATGACCTATAGGCAGCTGGAGAGGGATAAAGCTTAGCATCTCCTGTCAAAAAGCAGCCAGTCTGCAGGGAATGCAGAAGTCCTCCCCTCCACCATAAGACATGCAAGGTCATCTTTCGTAAGTGTGGATGGAGTCAGGTTCAAGTATGTGAAAGGAAAGGAGGTGGAGGAATGGAAGGAAAAGGCAGATATTTAACCTATTGTCCTAATAACAAATCATAAAACAGAGAGCCCATCAGATTCTACACAATTTTCTCTGTCCTGGTTATTTCTCTGTGGCAGAGTGAAACTGATTATCATGTTTTCCTAGCTGCTACTACTATATTAATTAATTCAATGCTTTCAGCAGATGTCTGCACAAAAATACAGCAACTCAACTTGAAAAAACAGATCTTAAAAACAGAGGTCTTAGGAGGTGAGATAATACTCAAGTAAAACAGTAGTTCTCTGAATAACAGGGCCAGTGCCTGCGATATGGAAAATAAGCAAATGAGACCCCCGAGGACAGAAAGAAGATGGAGAGAAGGAGCAGAGTTACAGTGTGTCTCCTGAAGTCGAGGTTGGAAAAGTGCTGAGATTGTGTGTGAAGCTACATGTGTGTTTCTGCAGACTCTTAAAAGCCTTGCGTAACTCTTCAGTGAAAAATGTGTTTGCACTTTTCCCCACCTACCATTGGAAAGAAAGCAATTATTAATTTATTATCAGACAAGAAGTTGTCCTAAGTTATCTAAGCCCATTTGCATCAAGTTATTCTAGTGGAATACCTGTCTACAATTATGCAAAGAAGTGGCCCTTAAAGAAAAGAGCACAGGTCACACAGAAGATGCCTGCAGTAACAGTACTGCGCACTGAAAAGGCAGCACTGTCAGCGGGACTGCAAACACCCACCATCCCCAGCTGCCCCCGTGCAGCCAGAGGATACTCTCCTGTCTCCCTTCCTTCATCCTGCGCCTGTGCTGCTGCCAGCACATGTGACAACCATTGCCAATTGTGACAGTTGTTTTTGTGAAGGGGGACATCTGTCTACATAAAATCAGGCTGGGGTCTGCAAACTCATTCACAGAGGACATGAAATAGTCATCAGATGGTAGAAATTACCTTCTTGGTTAAAACACAAACTGCTGTCCCGAAAGTAGAAAGACTCTATCTGACTAATGCTCACCTGAGCCAGGCTGAAGTTTGTAACATATGTGTTTGGGGAAACCCTTGTAATTGCTGACAGATGGATCTCCATCTAAAGGGCTTTCCACCTCTACTTGCATCTCTCATGTTTTAAAATGTTAACAAAAATTACCTTTTCCACCATACATCAAAAACCAGAAACATGAAATTCTTGAAAAAGCCATCAATATATATCAGAGATGTCTTATCAATGAGCTGTTTACAAATGCCAATGAAACAGCTCATTGGCTTTGTGGCTTGTCATAGACAGGGTTGTCTCAGAGGAATATCGACATCAGCCCAAGTCTCTCTTTGGCATCCCCTTTCTCCTCTGATTGTTTCTCTAAATCCTTTGCTGTAAGCCTAACAGCAAAAAAAAGTTCTCCATACAGTTGGTTCTAATTAAGAAAATTAAAGCTATATATTTTTAAGCAAAAATAAAAATGACACAGACAATATTTAAACATTTAAAGCACAAGAACAGTAAATGGGCAGGCAGTTATATTAACTCTTGACAGTCTGCCTTATGCAATATATTTCCAGGGTAAATGCATTAGCAGTTCAGTGTTTCTTTAATTTTTGCACAGAAGCATCATTTTTTTGGGTCAGATCACATTTTGTAACACAATATCAATCTTGCCATACCCATGTTCTCCATGGGCTGTAGGGATTCTGCTGTAATTATGTCAAAAATTGAAATATTTCAAAATCTGATTGACAGCTTGATTACAATAATGCATCTGATTAAATTCAGGGTGTGCTGGTGTAACGAAGGAGGGAATGTCAGTGGTAATTAACTGTATTTTTGCTAAATTTTGTTGAGCATTTCTTGCTCTTAGGTTGTGGTACATTGAAACCAATGAGACACCTAGTGGTAGCATGCTTTAGAATGTCTTAGTGCCATTAGCGACTGGGGAAAACCAGTTCTTATACAAATCATGTATTTTGCTACATGTCATGAAAATTTTATGTAGATTAGCATGGTCATGAACACCAACACTGTGCAGTACAGTGGCATGATGGGATCCTTCTATGCAATGCTCAAGTATAGAACAGCAGTTCTGTAAGTACTTTTTCTTCTCCAGACAGCTACTTCTGTATAATACAGCTTGCCAGAAGACAGACAAGTATGAATAATAATGAATTTCAGTCGGTTATTTTTAATTCTCATTGTATTACATCTCCTTCCAAGGAAACAGTCAATGACTTCTGCCCCTTTTACTTCCTCAACGAAAGTTTGTGTAAGACAATTAATTCACCAAAAAACCTATTTATATGAATATGGATGAACTTTTGCTATTGAAAAAGGATGAAATGTGCTAATTTTCATTAGCTTTTAGTTGTGTTCTTTTTTCTCTGAACAAGAACTCCTTTTGTTCCAAACTTTGTTCCAAATTCCAAACTTTCTCTGCTCCTCAGACAAAAACTGCTGTCTCCAATCTAATAAAAGATCTTAAGTGTTTTAGCATGTAGTTTAGAAGTAAAAATATTACCTGAATGATAAATTTGTAATGCTCTCTCTCATGAAACTCATGGATAAATGCAGAGATGAGAAATTATTATTTCCTAGATTTAAATAATTCAAGGTGCCACTCAGTATAATTGACTCAAAACTGCGTTCCTTCATCGGTCTGCTGGTATCTGCTAACCTTGATATTTTGCCTGCACATCTCTTCCACAAGTTTTACTGTCCTTTCAAATATGTCCCTTACAACGGCAAAATCCATTCCCGGCCAACATTCTTCCCTTGACCCAGATTTTATTCCCTTTTAACAGTCTGTAACTACTGACTTGTCAGAAACCAGGTTACCTGTGTTACCTATATTTGTTCTATTTTGGGGAGTGAGGAGACACAGTAGAACAACTAACAAGGCTTTTGAATTTATTTGGTATTTACTGACCGTAATATCTTTGAACAAGTGCTATGTTTTCCTCTGTATCTGGGTAACATTCCATAAACTTTGCTTCTTGGCAAGGTATCGATGGTAAAAATATACAAATAAGATTCAATCTAATATAATAAATTGAAAGATAAAAATATATAAAGCTGCATACTCATTTATTTTCTGTGAAAAGAACTGAAGAGATAGCTAGAGCAAGTAACAAGTACATACTGATTTTTCCCAACACACAACTACATTTTCAAAAAGTGGGCAGAAAGATGCTAATTTTTCTATTTTCAAGGCAAAGAGTTAATACTGCATTGTTTAAAAACCAATTGTAGAAAACATATGGCAGCTTGGTGACCCTGGAAGTGATAGTGATGTCCTTAAGTAATGGGAAAAATGGAACTGTAGATAGGGAGTATAAAGCACAGAGCTCTCCCTGTCTGTGTCAAAAGAGGGGTTTTAAATATATAACCTCATTCTTTCGTGCATTTTTCTAGAGCCTAGTCACCTTAACAAATCACTATTTGATCAGTAAGTCCACAGCTAAGTATAAGCTCACCTCATTCAAGAGATCTACATCCTCTGAGCTATGAAGAATAGCAAATAATAAGTTTATAGAATTCTGGTTTCTTATTTCAATAGCATATAGCAACAACACTACTATTTAGCAGAGAAATGTTTGGAGGTATGCTAATGACCACAAGAAAATTTCAAACCTCCATAATGTGCTTTAATCACCAGCTGGAGATCAAAAGCCACCATGTGATTTTATACAGCATGGGCAGCTTCCAGAACTGCCTTACATGGAAAGAGATCAATGGTAAAATTGGTAGATACAGCAAAGCTTTGCAATAAAAGCGTTTTATGTATTTTGTTCAAAGTATTCAAGTGCCTTTTAGATCACTGATTGAACCATAGACATTATAAAGTGGAACCTTTTAATACCAAAATAAATTTGCAGAGTAAAATTCCATTACAGGAAAAAGCATTGCACTGCAACAGGACAGATAATAATTCTTACACTTGTAATGGGATATATGAAATGTTTGATGATAAACAGAAGTTCTTTGCCTCATTACAGTTGGATCCTATGCACTGCTGTTTGCATGCGAGTGAATCTACAGTGTAGGATATACAGTGCCCCCAGAAAAAATGCATTTGTACCTATAAATATCACTCTAACTGGGATGGGGGGAGACACTTCACAGCCAAGACAATTCAGTCATTTAAGTAGAGAAAAACTGCCCATGCATATGAGTTTGGACCTTGACCAAAGAAAACATAGAAATGCTTTAGAAACTCATGAAAGTCCTTTAATTTGGATTAATTTAATGCACTTCAAACAAGCTCTAGTCTTAGAAGCTTCAACTTATTTAAAATTATTTCCTTTAACAGCTTCAAATCATGTGTCTATTAGCATCACAAAACTGCTAGAAAAGAAGTGAAACTTCCAATGGATCTCACTGGGTAGCTTTTCTTCCACAGTGTTTTCATCAATTCTTCTAATACTTCATATTCTTGCTGTGAAATTATTGGGTACTCCGTAGAGACTGGATCTCTTCTACCCCATATTCCGTTCCTCTCTTTAACAAATTAACTACTCAGGCAATGAATACAGATGACATTTTAAAAGAGGTGCAAATTTAAAAAGATTTTTCCTGCCTCAGCATCCTAATTTCGAATTTAAAATATTTTCAAAAGTACAATTAATAATGTCTTTTTAATTCATAACATAGAATTAAGAGTCAAGTAAACCTGGTCTTACTTTGAGATTTGTTATAAATTTCCTTTATCACTTAAAGGTAAACAAACTTTACTCAGCATCTCTGTGTCTGATTCTTCACTTGTAATAAGGGGTAAATATTTATTTGCTGAAGGGGTTATTTATTAAGTCTTTTAGGAAATTGACCCTAACAAAAACCAATATTGTACCTTCCTTTGGTGAGGAAAACTTAGATGATAGCCTTATCTCATGGGGAACTTTTTAGACAGATGTGTAGTAACTGCACTGAGTAAATAAACTGTCTCATCAAATGAATTAAGTATTCAAAATAATAGTTTCTTATTCACTGTATTCTGAAGGAATTAATAAATGAAAAACTAAATTCCTTCCCAAAAATACAAAAATTAGTCTAACTTATAAAGACACCTGGAAAGATTGGCAAAACCAGTTTTGTTCCTATCTACCTTTTAACAGCACTCAGACACAATCAGATGTTGTACTGGTCTCCTAAAATACACACAAGCTCTGAGGTTACTGGGTAGATCACTTGAAATTCTCTTGAAATGTATATTAATGGACAAACAAGACAACTCTGGAGTGCCATACTGATATTTTCAGAGAATAGTGATTGCTCTTTTAAAGTTTAATAAAAGCACGTTAGATGAAAAAAGCCACAGCCTTAATTTAATTTCTCTAACCTCTTTCCTCTGAGGAAAATAGTGTGAAATGTGAATGGGAGGACAAAAAGTAAGTTTACAATAAACATATTTTTCCCTTAGTGTCAATATATTGCCGTTGCAGGATAACAAGTGGATATGATGGGAAGTATAATTCCTTGTACACCAGCGTAGGTGCATGGTGGGTGCATGGCAACAAAAGGTACTGAATCAAAGGCTTTCTCCCTGGAAAGTGATCGTACCACTGTTCTTTTTCAGACTGTTTATGGACTCTGACAACAAGGTTTTTAACAAAACTTTTTGTGTTCTAACCACTCATGAGGTCTGCAATTTGAACAAAATACTGTGATGATTTTTTGGTACAGTAACCTTAATCTCAACTCCCATCTGTGGTCCTCAACCCCCATTTAGGGCAGCTGAGTGTAGGGCATGTGTACTCTTTTATTGAATATCTGCAGTGGCACAGTCTTCCCATTCATTTTAGAATTGTCTGCTTATTTTTTTAGTATTGTTTTTGTGGTTTTAATGCATTATGTGACATGGTGTATGAGCAATGCATATGCATTTTTCTTCTCATTTTGCAAAGTAGAAATATAATGAAGATTGCAGAAAGAGGGCACATACTGGAATTATAAGACATTTAATTCTATAATTTTTGGAAGAATGGAAATGTGAAGAACATAATTTACTTTAGAACTTGAGTAGTACATTCTATTAAATTCTAACGTGATTCATATGTAGAAGTGGAATATTTTTTAAGTTTCTCATTTAATTTCCTTTATCAGCATCTTAAAATGGTTTCATGATCCCAGTAATTCAATACTAAAGAAGATGGGACTGCCAGTGAAATGCTATCATGTCTGGTAGTGTTCTTCACTTAGTTCAAACAAACTTTTGGTCTTTCCCATGAACAGTAATATCCTAGAACATTTAGAACAGTTCAGATTCTTGAACATCACTAGTATTACCTAGTATTTTAAAAATACATTTCTATTATTCTTAATGTAGCCCGGGTGGTTAAGGAAATCTGTGTAAGTACTGTCATGATGAGCATACTACAGAATGATAGTTCTTTGTTCGAAGCCATTTAGTACCTCTAAAACTGCAGCATGTGAAGACGGTGGCCATTAACTCATAATGCCTTTTTAAAGGTTTGAAACACCCAGGAAATTAACAAAATAAAATCATTGTCCTTTTATTTTCCTGCCTCATCCCCTAAATTCCCGGGTTTGCCATGTCTTTAATCTTCTGCACCTCTCTCTTACTTCACAGCTTGGCAGAATCAGGTGCGAATGTGCCGACACTTGTAGCTGACAATGAAAGGAGGGGGAATCACTGTCCCTGCAGGTGTTCAAGGAAAGGCTGGACATGACACTCAGTGCCCTGGTCTGGTTCACCTGGTGGTGTTTGGCCACAGGCTGGATTCGATGATCTTTTCTAACCGAAATGATTATGTGGTATCAGCTGGACAAAGGCCTTCCCAAACTTACTACAGCAGAAGACTAAGGCTTCTTGTAACTCTCAAAAATTTTTCACTGAAAACAGCAGTGAAGCACTAGAACAGGCTGACAGGGCAGTGGTGGAGTCACCACGCCTGGAAATGTTCCGCGAACGTGTGGATGTGGCACTCGAGCACGGTTCTCGTGTGAACAAGGGCCTGAAAGGTCTCCTCCAACCCCATCGATTCCACGACTNGAGGGTAGGGAAGGGAAGGCGCCTCCTCTTCCCTCCCCCGGCCCAACCCTGCGCCGGCGGGCAGGGAGAGAACGGGGGCAGGGGGGCAGAGCTGCCTCAGTTTCACCCTTGAGGTCTGGGGCGCCCCTTCCCCGCCTCGCCTTCCCTTCCCGGGCTGCGGGCTCTAAAGCTGCCTTCGGTGGCAGCGGCCTAAGTTGATTTCCTTCCTGTTTTGGTTTTTTTTTTTTTTTTTTTTTTTTTAGCAATAGGGCTGGGTGGGGGAGGCTGAATGAGGCNTTCACAGCTTGGCAGAATCAGGTGCGAATGTGCCGACACTTGTAGCTGACAATGAAAGGAGGGGGAATCACTGTCCCTGCAGGTGTTCAAGGAAAGGCTGGACATGACACTCAGTGCCCTGGTCTGGTTCACCTGGTGGTGTTTGGCCACAGGCTGGATTCGATGATCTTTTCTAACCGAAATGATTATGTGGTATCAGCTGGACAAAGGCCTTCCCAAACTTACTACAGCAGAAGACTAAGGCTTCTTGTAACTCTCAAAGATTTTTCACTGAGAACAGCAGTGAAGCACTAGAACAGGCTGACAGGGCAGTGGTGGAGTCACCACGCCTGGAAATGTTCCGCGAACGTGTGGATGTGGCACTCGAGCACGGTTCTCGTGTGAACAAGGGCCTGAAAGGTCTCCTCCAACCCCATCGATTCCACGACTGCAAAAGACTTCAGCTCTTGGCCCGGCTCGGGCCCCGGTGCCTGTTGGGAAGTGTAGTCCACGTGCGGCCCTCCCGCGGCCACTTTCCGCGGCCAGGGACTACATTTCCCAGCAGGCATCGCGGCCAGGGCGGGACGGAGGCGGCGGGCCGCGCTCGGCGGGCCAATGGGCGCGGGCGATGCTGGGAGGTGGCGCCGGGGCGGGCGGGCCGCCGGG
>WBMY01012365.1:613555-700541 GCA_013397315.1 Donacobius atricapilla
TAGCACTAGGGCTGGGTGGAGGAGGCCGAATAAGGGCTATGCTCTGTGCCGCTTTAGAGGTTCATCACCTTCAGGATTGTCTCGGTGTGGCATCACCTTGGTTGGGAGGTGATCTGAGTTTTGCTTTAAAGTAATTTTTTTTTTTAAATACAGGCCTACAAATCACAAAAATCTGCGATGAATTGGGCTAAGTTGGTTTCTGTCATTTGTTGTTTTTCTTCACTTGTTTCTTGCTATTTGACTTATTTAAGATTTCAGCAGTCGCAGACAGGGTGAACTCTCGGTTCTCTTTGGCTTTCAATTTGTGCTTAAGCGCTCTAAGAACTATAGGCTTTTATTAATTTATAGGGAATCCATGGACCCTTTTTATGGCTAAGAAAAATACAAAAGCTGTTGCGAAGCTTCCTGTAACTTACAGTGACAAAGGGCTTCTGCCTTCATCTGTAGGAATAAGCTGTCCACTAAATTCTTGGGGGTAATCCCCAAGTGAGGTGGGATTCCTGGTGAACTTAAGAGCTGATGATTTTTATACAGTGTACTAAATTATCAAAAAGGCTTTTAAGTGTCTCACTCTCATGTATCAGGTATTTGGAGTTGGTGAAGAGGTGAGGTGATTTGGAGTGACATGGTTTGGTACCTTAAAATGCTCACTGTTTCTTATTGCAATAACTGAGTGATGATGAAGATTTTCAAGAGAACCTTAAATAGCCTTAAAAGAAACTTTCAAAAGGTAATGCATTCTTGAGAAAGCAATTTAAAATTAGTAACACAGCAATTCCTCTTGTAAATGGCTGTTTCCTAGTTCTGAACAAGCTGCATTCTGAAATACTAAGTTATCTCGGTTTGTTTAGCAAAAAAAGAAAAAGGTAATTTCCTTGGTCCACTATGGTGCTGTTGTGATTACATATTTCTCAGTAATTTTGGTTCACCAATGGCATTTATTCATTTTGTCTAAGAAGATTTTTTTTATTTAATTATTACTTAATTTTAAAATTTGATTTATTTAATTTCTTGGGAGAGAACCTTAGTGCCTCTTCTTCCGTAATTGCCATTGACTGTCTGGCTATCCTAATCAGGAACTTAGACTGGAGAGAGTTTCACAGACAACGATCAACCAGTCACAGAATGTCCGATTTATGCAAGAAAATCTTTGTTCACTGTCTCCCTCACCCAGTGTGACAGGTCACTGACACATCAGTTATTTTTGGTGTGGTCCCTCCCATGAAGCAGCTCTACAGTTTTCAGGAGTCTTTAAGTGTCATGTTCTTTCTTCCCCACTCCTTGAGCAAAAATTTAGTTTTATTTTTTCCTTGTCTTAATTTTTTTTTTTTTTTTCAGGCAGATGTGGATTTTTTGCTTTGACTAATGAACAGCTTTAATTATATATAGATTTCAGGTCTTGCTGGAACTACCTGCTCATCTAGGAGCACAGGTCGCCAGCATGCCTTCTCTGAGTTGACAATGAAAATATGTCCTACTAAGATAAACAACTGTAAAAATTACAGTTTCCAGAGAATAAAAGAGAAAGATCAGGAAGCAACCAGTTTGACTTGACACACAACAGAAATTCCTTCAAAATAAATTTGTTTTGTATTCATTTCAGAGTTTTGTTGATAATGAATGGCAACAAGAATTGAGAAGTGGCTATTCATATTTATTCTAAGAGTTCAAGTATCGCTTAAGTAGCAACCATAGCAGGCAACATTTGTAAAGATAACACCACTGATATGCAGACAATTTTGCATCAACAGTGCTATCTCAAGTACAGCGTATTCTGTTTCTTCCAAGATGTTTTATTAGATAGAAGCCTTTGTAGTACTAAGAGGCTTCTGGAGAGAGTTTAGACAAATAGACTTCTGTTATTCATACTTCTTACTAGGAAAATCTTTGTTTTGAGCACATTGTAGTGACATAAAATGCTGCTGTTTACAATCATGCACCTTGAAAATTGTTCTTGTCAGGCACCTTAGCTAAGTAGGGTCGGGTCTGACACTTGAATGATAGTACAGTACTTGACATCTGTGGCACTCTTCCCAAGGACTTTAGCATGATTGCAGGAACTAATGAATTAAACTTCACAATACCTGTGGACAGAAAATATTTCCTTTTGTTGATGGGAAGACGTATTGAGAGGAAAGTTTAAGTTTTTTTTTCTTTTTGGAGGGATGATGGTGGTGAATTTTTAAAGGTGATTTTAGAGAGAAGTAGGTGGCTTTATTCCAGTTGTGCAAGGACAGCTCTGTGTCATGTTTGTTGGTGCATAAGTTTCCTGGCAAACCCCTTGCATTTACTGTTTTATGAGTCGAAAAGCACACAGAATGATAGAATTTGCACTAAATTTTGTCTTTTTTTTCATTTTTTTAATTGTGTGGTTTTTTTCTAGTTCTGTCTTTTCATGTAGAAAATTTCTGCTGTGTCCAGGTGTCTTTGGGTTCAATCAATAGAAGATATCTGAATGGATTTACCCAAATAAATATGAAAGCATGTGCAGCCATAGCTTAAATATTTCCTTGGGTAACAGCTTTTTTGCAAGAGAGTGAGTGCTTAGTTTTGTTCATGCTGCCCATTGCAAGCGATCAGTGTTTGGCACCTATGGCCTGCTGATAGTTTGACCAACTTGTAAGTAGGCACAGTGCCATGGTAACAGATGGGTATGAATACAGACAGCCAAGAAACCATGTATGTGTATCTAGTGTATTTGTTAAGGGCAGGGTTCCCAGCTGGGGACGTTCAAACTTATGTCCATTTTGAATTTTTGCTTTTATGGATAAAGGGAAGTTGTCATTAACAATTTTTTTTTTGAATAAATACCTTCAGGCATACAATTATTGACCATGTTAAACAAAATAAGCGGGGATGTGGAAGAAGAGGGAAGCACCAGCTCTTACTTTGATTCTCTTGAGGAGCTATTTTAAGTAAATTTAATTCCTTTTTAAGCAAGGCTGCTGTCAAGAGTCTCAGTGTGAATGTCAAAGGTGTGGAGTGTATCAATAGGTTTGTTTCACAGGCTTGCTAGCCTGATTGTAAGAGAGGCTACAAATTTTTCTTTTATGGGCAACAATCTGTCCAGCATTCAAGCACCTGAGTGCATCTGTCCAAGTCTTGCCCAAATTATTTGTAATAACTCAGAGGTAAGGGGGTGCAGTCCTTCAAGCCCTCTGCATGGTTCTTATATTGACAATGTTGTGTCTTAGCTTGAGGACAAGTATGCTCATTTTGGATACGTTTTGGTATCCTTTAGATGACAGTGTGTGTGATCTTGTCCCACAGCTGAGTCACTGCGCAGTGCTGCTGATTTTTGCACTTTTTTTGCCTTATCTGAGTCAGCTTTGGGGCTCCAGACTTCTGGTTTATTTCATTAACACTTCTAATAATTTCAGTCTGCCCTTTGTTTTAATCCATTTCCTGACTTAGTTGTCCTGTGAAGCTGCTTAAAGGTCTGCAGTGATCTTTCTGGCCTGCTCTTTTAAGTGATATCAACACACAGCCTTTTCTACTGCTCTGTTCCTTCTGACACTTTGACACCCTTGCTTTCTCATTGGTGTGGTCTTATCTGAGCTGGCTGGAATTGTCTTTGGTGCTTGAAAGTCTCATTTTTCTCCTGTAGAAAATCTGGAGGAAGGATCTTCCTCCAAGACAGTAAGCTATGTATCACTTTGAAGATTAAATAAAAAAAAAAAAAGACAAAGGGATGTAGAGAGGAGTTTCTTGAAGACACTGTGGATAATGATGTGGGTAAAACTAGTCTTAAAATTCATGTGTAAGATGTGTCTTGATAATAGGGAAGAATGTTACTATATAGAAGTGGAAATATGGAAAAGTAATGCAGAATTAAAACATCTTGTTTTGTGATAATGAGGAAGCTTGTGCAATATAGGTATTGCTAAATACCAATATCTTCCTGTATTGTGAGTATTTCATAAAAGTTTTGTTGAAGTAACTCGTTTAGATATAAGTAATGTATTCAACAGGTATTTGGATGTGGTTCCATTTCACAAAGATACTTCTTAAATTAGCAAGGATCCTATAAAAGAAGAACTTCGGCCTGAAATGATGCCCCTTCTTTTCTTTATTTATGCATGTATTGAGTGACTGTGGTGTCTGGAGACTGCTTGCTGCCAGAGTCCATTACTCTCTGACTAGGTTCTTTTAGATGTTCCATGTATAAAGGACGTAATAGTTATATAAATTTTTCTTCTTTGAAGATAGTTGATGCTATGTGAGATTTGATTTAGGAGAGTGATATAAAATATACTGAGAACAATACAATTGTAAGTTACACTTGGCAAAATACAGCAATTGCAATGCACAGTTCAGTCATGGTACTGATGTGATTCTCATTACTGGTCTCTGTAGTATGTTCACTGTCATGATGCTGGTGTCCCCAGCCACTGGGAAGGAATATCTGGATTGCAACCAGCCCAAGCCCATTGTTCTCTTCAGAGTTATTTTGCTAGTTATTGACTTTTTGCATGCTTGTGTTGGACTCAGCCTCCTATTCACTGCCCCCACTCTGGCCTGGCTAATTTGGGGAGACATTTACACCTCCATTTGATCCAGTTGGCAATTCTGAGCTCCACTCAACTGTCATTTAGGTATTTTCCTAAAACAAAAGCCACCCACTGACACCCTTTGTGTTGAGCTGCTGTGAGTTTCTTTGCATTATTGCCAGAGCTCCTTGGGCACATCACCATTCTCCATCCCCACAGAGTGTTTTATCCACTGTTGGGCTTTATTCTGTCTCATTCCACTTTGAGGGGTTTGGTCAATCACAGCTATATACTTGAGCATTAGTGGACAGAACAACATTTTCGGGCAACTTAACAATTATTCTTGCCTTTAGTAAGTAGAGAAGTGGCCTCTCTCTTCAGCTGCTAGCTGGGTGACAGACATTGTTTGAGGAAGAAAATTTGTTGCAGATACCCAGTCAGAAAAGTTTTGTAGCAGGGAGAGGGCTTTTGGAACAATTGTCAAAAGTTATGCAGTTTTCTATTTGGGAAATTAAAAGAAATCCTAGAGGAGCATTAGAAATGAAAGAGGAAAACTGATGCTAAGTAACTGAGTTTGGCTTTGGGTTATTGTACTGAGTAGCTAGACAAATAGGAAAAAGTTATTTTGCTGTCCTGAAACTTCCCAAATTGTGTATTAATATTGCTTCCTGCTTCCAGCAAAATAATAAAATCCCACCAGTGAGAATAGTATCTTTTAGAAAACAAATGTGACTTGTTTATATGACATTTATCTTCATAAGGTAGAGGGAAAGATCAGTTTTTTGTAAAACAATTTATGAAGGCCTTTCATGTAAAGAGACCTAGTGGTGGTCTTTGCAATGTCATGGCTGCATATTCAGTAATTTCTTCTGGTGCAGCAAACTCTGACTCTACTAAAACCTCAAAAGATTTACTTGCTCAAAACGAGGCCTTCTGCCAAGAAGGACGTGGAGGTGATGGCAGATGAGAAGCTGTACGTGAGCCGTCCAGCAGTTCAGACAACCTGAGCTGCATCCAAGGCGGTTTGGGCAGCAGGGCCAGGTGGGGATTGTGCCTGTCAGGTCGGCTCTGCTCTGGTGAGATCCACCTGAACTCTGCATCCAGCCCTGGGGTCTCAGCACAGGAGGGACAGAGACCTGTTGGAGCCAGTCCAGAGGAGGAATACAAAGATGATTAGAGGGATTGAATACTTCTCTTATGAGAGGCTGAGAGAATTGGGATTATTCATCCAGACAAGTCTCCAGGAAGACATTTTTGCAGCCTTTCAGTACTTGCAGGGGGCCTGTAAGAGAGATGGGGACAAACTTTTTAGCAGGGCTTGTTGTGATGGGACAAGGGGTGATTGTTTTCAGCCAAAAAAGGGTAGCTTTAGAACAGATGGAAGTTAGAAATTTTTACAATCAGGCTGGTGAAACAGTAAACCAGGTTGCCCAGGGAGGTGGTGGATGCCCCATCCATACCTGAAAACATTCAAGTTCGGTTGGATGGGGCTCTAAGCAACTTCATCTGATGGAAGATGCCCCTGCTCATTGCAGAAGGACTGGATGCCATTGAAATGGTCCTTTGCAATTTACACCATTCTATGATTCTGTTCTGCAGAAAGAGGCATATTCCAGTGGGCTCTTATGCTATTTCTGGAAATACTGCTTATCTGAAACCTGGGGCTGTGAGAAGACAACAGTAATACTTTGACACTTGGGATCTCAAAGTAGGTAGTCATGTTTTAGTTTTTATGATGACCTACTCAATGCTGTCCTGTAAAAAATAACCAGACTTTCTTTTTTTTTTTTTGCTTGCAGTTATATAGGAGAAAAAATAATTAACTGTTTGACTTTTTGTTTTTTCTTTTTTTTTTACAGCTAAGAGGAACTCCTCAAATTACTTCTGAAGACTTGCAAGTTTTCAATATGCAAGTTTAACTCTAGGAAAACTAATGGTCTTTATTTCATAAGTTTACTTTTTTCTAAGTTTAGACCTGTGATTGGTTGTGATTGATTGAATGTGATAGATTCTGAGATTTTTTTAGCATGTATTATACAAGGTCTTTTAATAGGTTTCTCTAGTGAAGATTTTTGCTGTCAAATTTTTTTGTGATGCCTGGAAAAATTAGTTGTTTCTCACTTTTAATTCGTGCCAATGAAAATGCTTACTACATTTCTTTTCAGGTATCTTTGTGGTAACAAATTATGGCTTAACCCATGGTTTTCTGTGTTTCTAACAGATTTCTATGTAAAATACGTTGGATCAACATGTAATCTATTTTTTTTTTTATTTTTCATTCCCTTCACTTTCTATAGGGAAAATGCCAAATAAGAAAACGGCTGGAAAAAGAGCCCCTGCAAAAAGAAAACTTGCTGAAGTGTTTGGTCTGGGGGAGGTTCTAGCAGATACATCAAGAAAAGAATGGAAATTAGGTGTCCCTATAGGGCAGGGAGGCTTTGGACGCCTATACCTTGGTAAGTGTAGCTATCTTTGATAATTCTTTAAAATGCAGAGTAGATGTTTATCCCTATTCAAAACAATGAAAAATCGACCCTAAGTTATAAATATGAAGTGTGTTCATGTGATCTTTTCTACTAGAACCTTAGCTTGGGTCATAGTGTTGGAAAAAAATGACAGAAATAGACAAATGGTCATTTTAAGCACTAGTTTTATGAGTTTCCAGTGATAGATAATTATTTTTAAAAATCAAAATCTTTATTTAAAAAAAAATTGAATTTTGATCTGGCTAAAAGATTGGATTTTTCATGAGTGTCTTTATAATGATGAATTCTGAACTGAAACTGTCAGTGCATATTATCTGAAGGCTTCTGATCAGCCAGTACTTGGACTGGTTTTGACTTTGATACTGCTTTTATTTTTTTGTTGCCTTGTGACCTTTTGGCATGCCATATCTTTTTTTTTTTAATGTAACCAATGCTAAAAACAAATCAAAGTGTTGAACTTTACTGTTTAAAGCCTCAGTTCAAGTCTTGTTTTCCAGTTCTGTTACAAGGAAAACTTAGAGTGAAATAGTGTTCCATACTTAGTATCTCTTTTACTTGGACAGATGAACAGATCAGAAAAGTCTTGAGACTTCTCTGCTTCATTGCCCCTAGTCATTTTTCAAACAATTCTGAAGGGATGAAAGTTAATGTGATCATTATAATATAGTCTTCCTCATCTTGGGGAAAAGGTTGTGCTGGATTCATACTGAGTTGGAGAACAGGAAAAAAATCTGTCCTGTTTTTAAAATGAACAGACTGCAGCATAAGTGGGTTAAAGAGAAAAACAGGACCAGTGGGTGGCTTTTTGCCAAAGAAGCTTTCAAGTTCTTACTCAACCTCACTCAATAAGCTACTAAATTTACTGGAGTTTCAACTCACTTGAATTCCTGCTTAGTTCAAGCCAAAGCTTGCTCTCTGCTTCCCCATCATTTGCACAAAGCTGACCCTCACTCTTGTACTTTCTACTTGCCTCACTTGATGTTCTTCATTATCTGTATCTTCTGTCACAAATGCCAGCAACTAGTAGCAACAGAAGGTCACTTTTGGATACGTGATGTGGCAACATGGAATTTATATTTCTTCTTTATGTCCACAAATATGTATGTTTGTAATAGGTCTAGAAAGCAAAAGAAACACTGTTGAATAGGAAAAAAGCTACTGGAAAAAAGAAAAAGAATGCCTTCATTTAGTAAACTGCCTGTACTCCTCAAACAGAAGGGAGAATGCAGGGATGCAATATCTGTATAGAGTAGCCTTCACTTACGGTGTGATGCTTTTACGAAAGGTTAAGGTACTGGTCTAGGTTCCTGTCAGCACCTAGTTACTTTGTCATAGGTTTGTCCATCCTGTATAACAAGTGAGTTTATGCTGTGTGACAGTTTCCTCTTTTATTACTAATAAAAGCTTTCTTTTTAACAGCTGATGTTAATTCTTCAAAGTCGGTTGGCAATGATGCCCCTTATGTTGCAAAAGTGGTAAGAGAGTATTTGAATCTTTACTTCACAACTTGAAAATATTTGTTCTAGAATAGAATGTGTAATTTAAAACATCTTCTGAAAATAATGCAGTTGCAAAGTGCTGTTTAAAATAAAAGTGTGGGGATACAGAGGAATGCTGCTGAGAATTGGGACTCCTGTGTATGAGGAATGTCATAGTGGAACGTCAGTGGAGTTGAAAAAGATCCGTGAAATGGATCAGATTCTGTTTCATTTGCTTCCTATAAACAGCACAGATATGACCAAATGAATGAAAGCTTTTGGAGAATTTCTGTGATTCAGCAGAGAGTCTGTGTGAGCTGTTACTCACCGCTGGATGTTGATAAACTGACAGATGGCTCGTGACTAGAAACAGCAGAACTTTAATTCCTGAGATCTCCACAAAGTTCTTTAAATGTTTTTCATAAAACCAATACATGTTCTGATTTCTACTGAACTAAAGTAACGTTGACCTAATTTTTTAACCTAATGATTAGAGAGAAGAAAAAGCATTGTTGATAGCTCATTTTTAGCCCATTGTAGCAAATCAGCAAATTCTTCTTATTGCTTGAAATTTTCTTACAGTTTTAGTCTAAAAAAGAGTTACTTACTTGGATTTGGCTATTTCTATTCCTAAGGTATGAAGTATTTTTTCTTAAATTTTGCCAGAGTATTTTGTATTGATCTGGAAAGATCTTACAAAGTCTTAGTAAAAAACAGGGAATATGGGAATTGTCATAGTAGAGCCAGACCCTTCATTTTCTTGGTGGTGTTTCTGTTCCTGCAATAAAAGTACAATTTTCTGGTATTTACAACAACTTCACCGTGAGAAAGGTAAGTTTTTCAGTGCAGTTCAGAACTGCACTGCTTTAACATTTTATTTATTAAACTCTATGATGATGCTGCAATACCTTGCTGCAATAGCTAACCACTTTGTTTATATGTGTGTGCTTTCAACATTTGTTCCTGAAATGATAAGGTTAGGTTAAATTAGAGTAAAATACATTTTGGTTAGTATGTGCCTTTAATCTTGGTATTTACATCTGCTGACTAAAGGGAAATTGTAGAATACTGGTTTTGATACTGTTCAGACACCCCAAGGTACAGTTTGGGATGACCCTCCCTCTGAAATGTTGTCCCTCGCTGAAAAAAGCAGTGCTTGCTAAGCAGATGTCAGCCTGCCACACTTTCAACATCAGCCTGCTGCTGCTGTCTGGGGTGTTTGTGGGCAGGAATTCCAGACAGGCCAGGAGCCCCAGCCTGCAGCTGTGTGGTGACAACCTGTGTTACTGTGTTCAGCCTGTCCACTTGAGGGTAGGGGTGTCCACTGTGCGTCTGTTGTAGAGGCAGACAACAGCAGTGGCTTGCCTGGGAGAGGCAGTGGCTTCTAATTACTGGGTCCTGCTGGATTTGGACTGATCAGGAAGTAGAGCACCATTTAACTTCCATGGCAGAATCTGGTTTGACTTGCTGGGAAAACCATCGGATATGCATTACTTTATGCTGTGTGTAATTGCTACCACCCTCTTCTCCAGAGTTTGAAACGCGTCCATCTTCTTCTCTCCACTTTGGGCTCCTAATATAAGAATTGCCTGAACTTTGGGGTTGCTCCTATGCTAGATTTGCTTTGTTGCAGCATTTTCTAAATACCTCCATTGCTAATATCCCAGATGACTACTCACTTTTAATTTGAATTTCATAATTTTGTCTTTATGGCAATAATGAGTAGCCCCAGTCTTTGTGCTAGCCTCACAAATGACCCATAACATATTATGCCTCTACAGTCTGGTATAACAAAACTATGGACAAGAGCCCATTTTCTGATGCCTGGGTGGATTCTAGTTTTTCCATCAGCTGAAGCAAAGTGGTTAGCAGCTTTGAACAATTGTTAGTGTTTAACAAAATATGTGCTTCTATAGAAATGTTCTTCAAATTAAGCTATTAAAGCAGGATGGAAATTGGCTTAGTCTTTGACATATCCTCATAGTATTGATGTCTGAGCAGTCTGAAATGAATCACAGTTTTTATTAGAAAAAGAAATGCTTTTTAACATGTGGACCTTTCAGATGTAATTGTTCAGGAGTGGAGGTAGGGTTTAATTACACTTCATTACATTGCTGACTGTAAAAGATCAGAATTCTTAAAACACTACTTGAAGTTTGTTGGGTTTTGACATGTACTCTGTAATCTTTCATTATATAATTTTTTTGAATAAGACTTTAATTTCAGTTTTATAAGTCATGTATTTAGAATGACCCGGAGCATAAAGCTGTGGAAATCTGTGTTTGCACTCCTTCTGGACTATTATGGCAGATATTGGATGCTGTATGGCTTTTTTAGCATCATATATACGTTTATTTATCTGTCAGTAGAATTAATGGTATTGTGGGAAAACACCTTCATAGTCAATATAAAGATCTGGTTTATGCTTAAATCACTTATCCATTCTTCAAGTATGCAAAAATAGCAGAATTTTCTTTCTGACCAGAGAAAGCTACACATTTTCAGCACTGAGATATAAATTTTTGTGGAATAACTTATTTATGAATAAATACTGTAAGAATTTTTAACACCTACTTTTTTTCTGCTGTATTTTAGTAGGAAAACAGCACTGTTCAAATCTATATAAATTAAATGAAAATTATATATGAGAATTCATATTCTAATAAGTTAGGGTATTAATAGATAATGCTACACAGGATCAAGAGAATAGGTCAAGTAATGTGTGTTTGACGTAACTGCAATGTAAGAATTAATCTATTTAACCCTTCTTCTCTGCATGTATAATGCCTGTATTGTTAATTTGTTGTGCATTGTGGATAAATAAGCTAACTATGAAGGTAAATGTGCAGGTACCAAAGTCTGTGTGTGTTGATCATGGTGTGTATCTAATGCCGTGTGATTGTATTATTCTTGAGTTTCTTTGCGGTAATTGCATACCTTTTGTTATGTTTTTAAGTGTAGGATATTCCAAAACAGGTATTTTCACAGAGATAGAATGAATTTGGATATATATGAGTAACTAGACAAAAATATATTGCTTAAGCTCATCTCAAAATCAATTATTCAAAATTTACTAGAATTGAGGTAATTTTTTTTTTCTTTTTTCTTTACCAAGTTCTGGAAATGTAAAATCAAGATACTTGCCCATCTGGTGTTCTTGCAATATTTCAAATCTTTGGTGTTTTCATAGGAATTTCTCTCTTGAACTTTATTTGTAATACATGGTTCCCATAGATTTGCCCCTTGAAAATGGAACTGAAAGGTATTAAATGCAAGGTAGACTCTGGAACTGAAATAGGTGTAGTTCTTATAATTCTGAGAAATTTTGAAATCTTTTGTTATTTTTATCTTGGCTAACTAATGTATGAAGGGAAAAAATGCCTTATGTTCAATAAGAATTTAAGTTTTGTTAAGATTTTTTCATTGAATCATTTCAGGTGTTATTTTGAAATCACTAAAGGCTGCTACAACTGATGCAATCCAGCCATAATCTGGAGAATCTGAGATAATGTTTAATGTTCTCTGCTAAACTTCTGCCAATAATTGTTAACATTTCTATACATTTCAGTTAATTTCTTACTCTTTAGTCTTTTGCTGTGGGACAGTATTTTTTGATACCCTTAATGTCAAGCCATTTATAATAAAAATAGCTTTTAACACTTAATTTCTTTTATAATATGAAGATAATCTATTGAGTTTATCAGCATCAGGTAGAGCATTTGAGGGAGAATATGTTTTCATAGGGTGAATGTTTCAGCTTTTAATAATTATTAGATATTAACACAGTTTTTAATGAATTTTAAATTGTCTTAAAGGAACCCAGCCAGAATGGACCTCTTTTTACTGAGTTAAAGTTCTACATGCGAGCTGCTAAGCCAGATGAAAGTAAGCAGTCTATTAAAATGTTTTAATGAACTACTAGCATTTATGAAAATAGGGCCTGTAGAAGTAAAGTCAGCTTGAACTTTGAGAATCTCTAGGAAATTTTCAAAATTATTTTTAAATTATTGAAATTGAATTCAGTTATATAGTAACTTAGAGAGTTTTGGTAAGAAGTGCTTTGTAGTTCTGTTGGTAGTATTGTCTAAATTTAAACTTGAGTTGCATCTCTGTCCCTACAATGGATACGTGATTAACTATCCTGTATACTTTGCATATGCATTTCCCTGAAATAAGCAGCTCATACAAACTGTAAGCGATGTATGTGACTACTCCCTTTTTATGTAAGTCTCTACTCATGCAAATTCATGAACTTTATTTGTATTTTCAGTTCAGAAGTGGACTAAGTCCCATAAACTGAAATATTTAGGTGTACCAAGATATTGGGGTTCTGGCTTGCATGAAAGAAATGGAAACAGGTGAATATATCTTTTGTTGACATATATTGGAATTTATTTCATCCACAACCATTATCTCTTTCAGCCTAAATTAGTTTATAAGGTGTATTTTCTGCTTATCTTCATGTTGTTCACTTCTGCTACAAATTTTCATGTGCATGGCAGGGGTTTATTTCAGGACTATATGAATAGATACATTTTGTCTGTATTCTGTTTGTTGCTCCTATTTGTGTTTGTTACTGTCTTATAACTGAGATTTGATTTGTTGTGAACATCGCTGTATATGTGGTTTACAAGCTTTTTATATTTAAATTAAAACTTAGTCAATTTCTAATGTACAAGTCCTGGAATATTATGACTAAAATTTGTCTTGTCGTGTACACTGAAAGAGTATTTTCACTCACAAATATTAAGGACTTAGTGCTCTCTCAAATCTGTTCTATTTTCCCTAGGGATGAGGCTTTTCCTGGCTTAATCTGTGAGCTAGAATAATTACTAGTCTCATGTTAGATTTGTTTTAAGTTTAGGGATAGTTTTTAGTATTGTTCCGTGCCAGGAAAGGTTTTTGTTACTTGGTCTTTAATGTTAATGCCTACTTATGTAATAGTCCTTGTTTCCTAGTGGCCGTTCTCTAAACAGCTGTGCTGGGAAGGAGTTTTAGTAGTTCTCTGGCAGCTTACAGTAGGTCAGGCTCCTTTGTGTGGCTCACTGCATAGGGCAATCGGTGTGGCAGTCTTAGTATGTCAGAAACATCCGTGTTTCAGTAGATCCTCGACTATAAAACTAACCCAGTGTTTTGGTTGAAAAACATCATTCGTTTTGAGAGCAAAAGTAAGTGTAGCATTTTTTTTTTATCCTGCAAATAAAAGTGATTTTGCGTTCAGTGTTTAATGCATGAATTTCTTTAATATAGTCACTGTGAACTCTTATAGTTCTAGAACCAGTTTGGCTATAGCAATGAATATCAGAACACCTCTGGCAAGTGAAAGGTTTTTAACAATAGGTCAAAAAAAGTTTAGAATAGATTTCAGTAAAGGAACATTGTAAGTGAGCATGTTTAATCACTTAGCGATTTATAAAAACTAAGAAATGTATTTTTGTTAGTAGATGATGCTTAGTTTTGCATATAGTGAGTTACTATAGGGATGTTTTCCTCTGTGAATACTTGTTATTTTTTTGCATAATTATAATAAAGAGGAGTTCTTTTGATGGATGAACGTTGGAGTAGCTGATGTAAAAAAGGTAAGAATTGATGTACAGCATTAAAAAAATGCTGTATTTCAAGTATTTCCCACAGATTCTTTTGAGAGAGGTATATACAATCACTAGTTAGTACAGTTAACACGCAGATAAAATGCTTTCCCTAAATACAATTCAGTAACTTTGCTGTTTTTTTGCTTTTTTTTTCCTTTGTCCTTGAATTTAGCTATCGATTTATGATAATGGACCGATTTGGCAGAGATCTTCAGAAGATGTATGAAGAGAATGCAAAGCAATTTTCCCATAAAACTGTACTACAATTAGGCCTGAGAATAGTAAGTTTAAAAAATGCATTTTATTTTCTCAGTCCTTCTTCCCTGTGTAAATGTCTCCGTTCAGTCCCACTTTTGTGCCGAGTCCAGGTCCTCTGGTGGGCAGACCTGGGTACTGCATTTACACGACTTTTTGTTTTGTTAGCTTGATATTCTGGAATACGTCCATGAGCATGAATATGTGCATGGAGACATCAAGGCCGCAAACCTCCTTCTGAGTTACAAGAACCCTAACCAGGTATTTATAATGCATTTTTCTCCTCTTGTTTTAAACCTTCTATTTGACAACAATGAAAGTGCCTTGAACCTGTGAAATCTAGCAGAAGCTCATTTTTAAGAATGTATATGGTAACATTATTTCTGCTTGACATTTCTATCTAGTTAATATTCTATGACTTTTAAATGCATTTTACTGGACAGTTATCAATTGACTATTTGGCCTAAATAGTATTCTAGAGAAATTCTTGAGATTAAAAAAAATTGACTCACAAATAGGTATTTGCAGGTGGAAGTCTAAAATTATATAGCACAATGGTAAATTATGTTTGCCTGTCTGCATTGTTACCTCTTTGCTTTGTTCAAGAAATCCATCAGATAAGTGTTCTCTTACTTGGAAAAATTGGTCTTTAAAGTGTTGATTGTTCCACTTGATTTACAGAAGTCTTTCATTTTTCTGCATTTTTAACTCTCTTTACTATTCAAACAATGCATATTAGAGTTTCAAATTGTGTATTTGTTCTTGCTCAAATGTTTTAGCTTGTGAAAGATGTAAAATAAGTAATTTCAGTTCTCTTAAAGTAACTGTTGTTAGTGGGAAGTAGTAGTGTGTAGTATTGTTCAAATGGGTCAACTGACTTTAAAGAGGGTAGGACAGTGAGTATATTTATAACTTTATGGATATTGGCTATTACTTTTTGTTTTGCTTGTTACTTGGGTTTTTGGAATTTTTTCTTAATCTAATTTTACTGGTAATAACTATTGTACTGTACTTGCCTTCTGTAGCAGCAAGAAATGACTTCCAGAACAGACTGCTTTATGGAAAACAATAAAACCTAACTGACATATTGTTTTCAAATCATATGTGTTAAGATTAATAAAGTTCTGAGAGTCATTCAGAGTCGAACAACTCACAATTCTTAATACTTTCAAAGAAATTATGAGAATGGTTGGGAGTTGCATTTATTATTTACATATTTTTTGCATTTATCGTTCTTTAACCTTGGAATGGTTTGTGGAAATTACTAGGTGTACTTGGTGGATTACGGACTTGCCTACCGATACTGTCCTGAAGGAGTTCACAAAGTATATAAAGAAGATCCTAAAAGGTGCCATGATGGAACTATTGAATATACCAGCATTGATGCACACAAGGGTGTGGGTAAGGATGTAAAACTCAGCAACAGGCATTTGTATGTCCTTTTTATAAATAGAAGACTTCAAAAACTCAGTGCAGCAAATAAACAAACCATGTTTCTGATTCTAAATTTTTTTTTCTTTATGTGCTATGCTGGCATTTTTCTTTTTTTCTATTTACTAACTTTTCCTAATTGTGTTTTTAATGGAACTTTCTTAAGAGCTCCTTAATTTATAAAGATAAGAGGTTCAGTATATTGCTTTTTATTAGCCACGTAGAAATTGGATAGTGCTTGTGAAATCTTGATAGAAAAATAGGTCTTGGCTTTAGGAGAAAAATAGTTCCTGTTATATGAAAAAAGTTCTTATTTTAGCTTAAAAAACTTCATTTAGTTAATTAATTATGTCTATAGTTGCTGAACATTGAAGAGCAAGAAATGAGAAAGGATTGAATATGTAAAGGACAGGTTTATGTCCGATTCATCATTGAGGATTTATAGTGAATATCAACTTCATTTTCTTAATTCATAAATTTTGCTTTATTAGCATAAGAGTGTTTTCTGCAAAAATAGCAGTTGTTGAAAATGAGTATTTACTTGAGTATTCTTAAAGTTGAACATAACCAAAGACAACTTGATCTGCCAGTTTATACTTCTATTGTAGTTAATGGTCACTGTACATGTGAATTGTTTTTGTGGGGGTGTTTTGTGCTTGCTTATTTCTAGGTGGTTTTTTTTTTGTGAAAGCTTAGGGATCTAATCTCATACTGTCCTTTGTTCAGTTTTCAGGCCACATAAAATAATTCAGCATTTTAGAATATTTTTTGGAGGAAGTGGGGTTTCAGCACTTTTCCCTTTTTATAGGTGAAGAGAAATAAACAGAAAGTTTATTTATTTGAGCAGAAAGTCAATCACTTCACTAACTTGTTCTATTTTTTCCACAACCTGAGTACTTAAAAAGCTTCCCAGATTGGGATAACTGCAGCATCTCTTTGAATAGGAGAGATTGATAAAGGACTTGAAAGTGAAGGGATCCTTCCAGATGTCAGAACCATATTTTTTCCTTTCTAGCTTTCATGCTAAAATAAAGACATAAGTAACAGATACAGTAGTGTTACATTGTTAGCATTGTCTTAACATATTTATAAATTTTTACTGTCGTTAAACTGTCTGTGCTTTATTAGCTGATGTTATGGTTGGTTTTTTTATGTATGCATATAAATTTAGCACCATCGAGACGTGGTGATCTGGAGATCTTGGGTTACTGTATGATTCATTGGCTTAGTGGCCACCTACCATGGGAAGATAATTTGAAAGATCCAAATTTTGTCAGAGACTCAAAAATCAGGTGAGAAACTATTTGTTTTCATTCTCTTTTGAAAATGAAAATGTCTTTCTGTAGAAATGCTTTGTACTTTCATTATGTTCTCTTTTGGTGAGTAGCTATTGTTTTGTACCCCCTATTTTCCTTTCTTGTCTCATGTATCCTTGACTTGTAATTAAACTTCACTCGTGCTGTTCTGCTCTCTTCCTTTGCGTATGTGAGGTGTTTATTTTTCCATCGCGGTATTGGCACTTTAGAATTGCCATGGTGAATCCAAAAGCACTCTTAGCAGGATGCAGGTAACCATCAGTTAATCAGTCATGCTTTACAGGAAGAGAAGTGTGGAGTGTGAGTCCCTTTAACACCATGCTCTGATGCATGTGGCAGAAATGAAGGCTAAAGGGAGAATCTTAAATGTCTTTGAGCATCCTTCCAGCTAGAGCACTACTGTTAGGGGATTTTAAAATTATTTTCATTTTGTCCCTCAGCCTCAATGTCAACATGCCTTCATCTTCCCCTCAGTCCAGATCGACCTTCTCTTGTCACATATTTAATATGAAGAGAGCTGTCCCAGTGCAGCAGTTTCGGTCTCATTAACAAGTATTTGTTGTTTGGCTTCCTTAGCATTGGAATGTGAGGGTTGAAAATGGGCCAGTTCTTTTTCTTCAGTCTTTTCCTTGCTTTTAAGAATCAAAAACTGTTTCAGATGGCCCATCTGACATTCATCAAATGTTCTGCACACCCATAAATGGCTGTACTAAGTTATACCAGAGGTTTATGCAGTAGTGTTTCTTGTATCTGACAGTGGCCGAAACTGGGTGCTTAAGTAGTTTTTCAGGAAAGGACAAGATTAAAAATTCAAAAGAAACAGTCATTTTGACTATTTTTGTTTTTCAGATGTAGAGATAATATTTCCATTTTGATGGACAAATGCTTTCCTGGGAAAAATAAACCAGGTAAGAGGAGCTATTTTAAAATACTTGTTTACTGAACTTTTTACCTATTCTAATTCTTCCTTTCAATCAGGAACAACAAAATGGCATGAATTAGATTGTTGCTTGAGAGAAGTGTAGACTCTTCATTTTGGCTGCAGTTACATACACTACAGACACTCTGTTGCTTCTGGTTAAGCACAGTATTAATTTCAAACATGAGATGTGTAAATTGATTTTTCTCAACTGGATTTTAGATAAAGAGATTTAAGAAGTAATGCAAACTTGAAGTGCAGGTTGTTCCTATTTGGCAGAGGTGATTTTCTGAGTACATTACTTATTTTTTTTAAACTGACTCTATTAGAAATACACCTTTTTGAGATCTTAATATTTAGTAATTTCCAGCTATTCCTGGTGATCAGAAGAGTTTTCTCATTCAAGTGTGACTTGTTTGTTTTTTCAGTGGTCTAATGTTTCATGTATTATTTAGCATATGTTTCAGTCTTGAACTGATGAAGTTCTGAGAGAACATTGAATTTCCTTTTCTACATTTTTAAATATAGACATAAGAAATACCATGTAAATAAGCATTCATTGGTGAAGATTGGCCTATTAGGTTTTTTTACGACTGACTGTTTTCTTCATTGCTGTAAACATGTAAAAAACAGTGATGCTGTCATCACTGGGTAATGAACCTTGGTATAATTTTTTTCTAAAATGTGTAGTAGTAAAGACATAATTATTATTATGAGTTTTTAAATAACCTTTTAAAAATAGCATAAGTAGTGCATACATAATTTCTGTCTCTTTTGTAGTAAAAGTGAATGATTAAAATGTTTTCAAATAGAAATTAATTGAAGGTGCCATTTCTTTAGATGAAATAGCCAAGTATATGGAAAAGGTGAAGCTACTCAGCTATGAAGAGAAACCTGTTTATCAGCATTTCCGGGAAGTACTTCTGCAAGGTCTCAAGGCCATTGGACAAAAAGATGATGGTGTGCTTGACTTTGGCTTGGCAGAGAATGGAGACTTTCAAAGAAATCCCGTGCAAAAGGTTTTACTCTAAAAATTCATGGATTCTTTTATTGCATTTTGTTAAACTAAGTAACAGTTAGTGGAAGTAGGCGTCGTAACTTAATCCAGTAGCAAATAATTAAATAGTGAAATCTTGAAGTCCTAGTTGCACACATTATTTCTTTAATTCAACTTAACTAATTGTTAATAAAACTTAATATAGAATGATGTTTACAGAGATATTTTCATAGTAGATAGTACCTTGGATAACAACATTTGTATACCTAGATATGACATTTGAACAGATGAACATTTGGTTAATTTACTTATTTCTTTAAATTGGTAAAACTCCAGATGGATCAAAGTACATGTAAGATTAGTCTAGTTTTTGTTTTGTGTTAGTTTCCTTTCCATGATTAGTTCAAAGCTTAGTTTTAAGTATATGTCTTTATGCCAAGTGTTTGACTCTGGAATTCACATATTGATTTCACTGTGAACTAATACGGTATTTTTGAGTCTTAATTATATTGGTAGGCTAGGGATATTTTCTTCTTTTTATTTAAGAAGCCTTAAACTCTGGACTTGAATTTCGATTTGAATCCAGCATTAAGGACTTTTTAAGCTTTAGGGAAAGTGTATGTTGGAACAGCTTATACCCACTAAAAAGTGGTCCCATAATGGGACAGTAATTATCAACTTCGACTTCAAACTGCATTTGTTACTTCTTTATTTACATTTGTTAGTAGCAGGTGGGCAGTTTATTCGTTCGGTTAGCGCGAACCAGGGAACTGAGAGTTACAATACAGGGTAGTAGTACAAGTACGTTGCCTGCTTACTGACATGATCAGCGATGTGTTAAAGATGGGGAAAAAGCAGGACAAAAACCAAAACTGTAGGGATTCTAAAGTCTTCTGAAGATACATGTTCAGCTTTTCTTAGACCTTTTTGTCCAGTATATGGTATTTTGGCTAAAAATCATACAGCTGTGGTCTCTATAATAATATTTTCTGCAGAACTGAGTGTAAAGGTCTCTCCAAAAGGAGAGTTTGATAGCATTAAGTTCTGTTCCCCCTGTGGTTTGATATGGCTTGAAACCTATATTTTGGGGAAAAAGTAATCTGTCTTTAATGGTTGGCTGGTTTCTTTGCTGAGTAAGTTGGCCTGCTGCAGAGCCAACATCTGTGACCTTTAATGTCCTTGTCCAGTAGAGATATCTGGTGCACATTTTCAGTGGAATAAAAACTTCAAAAATATTGGTTTTTTTAATCAGTCAAGACCATGCCCAAAGGGTGGGATAATCCTTTTCCATAGGTTCTTAGCTCCTGACATCAAATAGAAAGTAAGCATTTTCTTTAGGTTTCTTTTTTTTTTAATATACTTTGAGAACCATATGCATGGTCAGCTTACTCAGTTGTCACAAACATGCGGCACTTAGATAAAACAGGGAGTACTACTGGCCCAGTTGAGTGTTTTCAGCTGTCTGCATCATATTTCAGTGGACTTGATGCTACTTCATGCCAGCTACTGTTAGAGTGCCTGGACAGAGTAAGATTGATGGACATCATAACCCTCTTGCTTTTGGCCAAATACCAGGACAGATGACTCTTTCTTCTATGCTGGGTTTTGTAGGCCTTGTAGCAGCTGCAGTGTAGGCTAGGGTAGAAGATGACTTAGTGTTTTAAAGATAAACTCCAAATTCCAAACTTCATTAAAAACTACTCTCCATAAAGATAATATGGATCAGTAGCCTTTTGCCTCTGAAAGCCAGGATCTTCAATCACATGCTGAATTTTGTTTGACAAGCTTCATGCCTAATTTGGAAAAGAAGAATGCAGTCTGGCATCTGCCTTTGAGAAGACTGTTACCTCTAACACAAAATATCTGTGACATTTTGGCTCTACTGATCTTTTAATCACAGCAGGTCCTAACACACCTGTTCTTCATTTCTTCTGGTGCAATCTACCGAAATGTTTTCTTAAAAGGGTGTTATTTGATGTTCTGGAGTTATGCTGTTTCATAGCTAGGAGATAATATTTCTAGCTTCTGTGTAAATACGTTCTTAGAATGTAGGATTCTCCTGTGCTATCAGCTAATTGAGCCATGGTGGGCATTATATGTTACATATAAGCATGCTTGTTCCAGAATCTCAGTCATTCTCCAGTATTGGTATCTGGGTAAAAGTCACGGATGTCTGCTATATTGAAAGTTAGCATTTTATTTTCTATATCATGGCTCAAGTTTCCCCAGGTGTATAAGTAAATGAAACATAGTCAGCAGCTGTCCTCGAGCTTTTTCCTTTTTTTAAATTTTTTTTTCCTGTATAGTAAACATACTGCTTTGTGAGCGTGGTATTCTCTAGTAGCTCTAGACAAACAAGAAGCTGCATCTATTGAAGGAAGTTTTTCAATCTCTTGACTAAATTATTTAGAGCAAGGACCACACTGTACTGTTGTTCATTGCTGAAGAGTGCTGGGAAATACTGTGAGTAAAGTATCCTGGAAAAATACAGATCTTAGTGATTTGTGGTTCCTCCTAATTTTCAGGTTCAGATGTGCAGGTGTTGCTTTTGTCAGATGAATTCTGCCTGATTTCTGCTGCAATGTAATTCACCTGCATCAAGATTAAGAAACCACTTTTTATTAAATAAGCTTGGAAACAAGATAAATGTATTTTGTTTTTGTGCAATATGTATATTTGTTATGTGTATGTATATGGATATCTGTTTTTCTGATGAACATTTAAAATGTTTCCTAGTGCAATTGGGAGGAATGCATTATCTCACATATAAAAGCAGTACAGTGTTGAAATAGTCCTCCTTAATTTTGGTGAGAATGAACAAAAGTGTCTGTGTTTATTCCTGCCTAATGCATCACAAATCTGCTGACATGCTAACCTTGGAGCCTTGGCTGGCGGTAATCAGGCCTGTGCACCGGCAGGAAAGATGTACCTAATGCACTCCATCAGTGCAGTTTGCATATGGAAGTTCTCACAGGGGAGCTGCCCTGTGCCAGCTGAGGGTTACCTGCCCACTGCAGTTATTGTATGTAATTATCGAACCAATCTGTTCAGCCCAGCAGGGTTTAGATGGTAATCATGAAGCAACACTTTGGAAAGGAAAGATGTAATGCACTCTCCCCTTCTCCCGTGAGCTGTGTGAAGTTGTAGCCACTTTTAAAGCTGTATTAGTAAAGCTCTAGTCTCACACAGTTAAAAAATAAATAAATTAAAAAAAAAAAAAAAGGTAAACCTCCTCCAGTGTTCAGTGCTTTCCATGTATGCCTGGTGTGGGTCAGTTCATCTTTTGCAAAAAATCATGGCTTTAAAGCTATAATTTTCCATAACTACTTCAGGAATACTTTGTAATAGTAAGTTTAATTGTAATACGCAGATAATAAGGTTCTATCCATTTAGAGGTTTTAAGGTAATGTATTTGAATAGAGTTCAGATTTTCCAAATACCTCTCTTTGGAACAGAACCCATGGTTGCTGTTAAAAAAAAAAAAGTACTCTCAGTGTGTATATCCAACATATACTGCTTTTAAGGTGTGCAAAGAAAGCCTTAAGAAGCAAGGGTCCAGATAAACTTGAATTTAATGTGGTGTAATTTTTTTAGAAAAACCCAATTAATATGAACTTGGGATAAAATATTTTTATGTGTTAAGTCTTTCAGATTGCTCCTTTTGTAACATTTATTCAAAGTAAGTTAAAAAACCCTCAGGTTATGATCAAAACACCTCATGTTTTCCCACATCAAAATTTCAACTACCAAAGTGATCTGCAGATTGGGGAATTATTGTTTTAAATTGTGTATGGCTTAGTACCAGTATTGTGTTAATACAGGAATAAATTTTCTCTATGACTGGAGACATTTTTTAAAATATAATATAAAATAAGGGAATATCTTGTGAGGATATTGTCTACTTTACAGTCTTTCCTGCTCTTGAGTTCAACTGCTATTTTTTGTTAATTTTTTTTTTTTTCAGAAAAGAAGAAAGGCAGCAGCTGCAGCTGGTGAGAGCACTGAGGCGGAAATGGAAGATACAGGAAGTCCAAAAAAAAAGAAAGCTACTACTTCTAGTAAGTCGAAAGATTGTTATGACAGTCACATGTACTGATGTGGCAGGACACCTTGGCTAAAGTCCAGACCCCCACACAGCCACTCGGTCCCCTCCTCAGTGGGACAGAAGGAGAAAATAGGATGAGAAAACCCATGAATTAAAACAAAGATGAGGAAATCTATTGCTGTTTCCTGTTTTGGACAAACTAGACTCAGCTTGGGGAAAATAAATGTAATATATTGCAAATTTAAAATAAATTTGGATAGTGACACATTAAAACAACACCTTTCCTTCCCCTTCCCCCCCATGCTCAACCTAACTCCTTCACCCTAAACTCTGCTTCTCTTCTTCTTCAGTGCAGGGGCCCTGGAGGGGAAGTGTACTGTGGTCTCTGCTGCTCCTTTATCCTTACATTTTCCCCTGCTCCAGTGTGGGCTCTCTCTTTTGGGTTGCAGTCTTTCAGGGAAAAGGATAAAAAAAGTGGCCCAGTTTTTCAGGAGATATCCATTTTTTCCAGGTTGGGTTCTCACATGAGTTGCAGGGGATATCTCCTCCATTCTGGGTCCTTCCTGAGTACAAGGAATATGTGCTCTGGTGCAGTGGAGTACCACGTCCACCTCTGACTGTGGTGTTCTGTCTGCTGTTTCCCACTCTTCTCCCTGCACTGCTACTCCCTTCTTACCTGCCCAGTAATTTTTTTGTCCTTTCTTAAATCTTTCCACAGTGGTGCCACAGACAAATGTGGCTCAGCTTTGGCCTGCAGTGGGTTTGTACTGGAGCCAGCTGGAAAGGGCTGTCAGGCGCGGGAGAGCAGCTGGCCTCTCCCCACAGAGGCTGGCCCTGAAGCTGACCTCAGCTTACCAAAACCCAGCCACATGGCCATAAAATACCTGATAGAACCTTTAGCAGTTCAAGTGCTTTTGATCTTTTGCAATTTCTTTTTAGATTAACTTTATTTAATAAAGTTAAAATATTTCAACTCTCTATGTAAGAAAGGATTTTGCTCCAATTAAGTAGTGCCCAAAGCTCGTGGCATTGCTAGGTGATAGAAGTTGGTGGCTGAAGCCTGTTATTTTGCCATCGTTCATTCTCTGCTCATTCTTGGTTTTGTCCTCCCATCTTGTCCAGTTAAGTGTTAGAACGTGCTGACTCCTCAGGATTCCTCTTCACAGAATGTTGAAGCCAAGGGCTAACAGCAGCAGCTTCCAAAAGCAAGCACATTTAAAGTCAAGGAGAGGATTAGCTATAAGGATAGAAAATGCTGAAGCTCTTATTTCAACATAATTTGGCATAGTTTCAGTGCAGTATGGAAAAAGTCATGGGCAGATAAAGTAGGATTATCGAAAATGCAGTGTGAGAAATCTTCAGTGGGTCTGTATAGGGTAAGCTGATAGTGAGTGTCCTGTCAAACTGCTTTATGGATCTGACCTCGTAATGCCTTTATTATTATAAATATCACATATCAGTAAATATGAACTGAATTCAAGTCATAGCAAACATATTTTTTCCAAAATAATTTTTGATTTATAATTTTAAATAAAATATCAGATGTTGTCTGTGGTCAAATAGTCTAAAAATAATAAAGGAGTAGGACTTAAGTCTACCCCAAAAAAAGTCTCCTTGTTTAAAAATGTTTTGATGGAGGAGTATTGCAGGATGGGAAACTAACTTTTCAAAGACAGTAATAATACTGGTGAGTTTTGGGTTTACCCTGGTATATTTACTCACACTGTATGGCACAAAGGAAAAGGAATGAAGTAATGTTACTCCAGGAGATGACTCTGCTTTGGTCATTTTCAGCTGTTTGTATCAGAGAATTTTAATCATTAAGACCAGTGATTATTTCTCTTTTTTGAATACCTATTTACTTACTGACTTAAATTTATTAAAAATTCTCTACTTTGTCTATGGCTGAAAAAGTGTTAATTGGATTATACTTTCTTGTATAGCAATAGAATTACTTTGTATAATGCTGGCACAGTTTTAGCATTTTAGATATAATTTAAGACTTTTTGACAAAATACCTAATACAGTTGACTGTTTTCTGGTTGTGATTTGATACACATGTGCAGAATATACTTTCTTTTCTTATAATATATTATACTACTTTTTCCTGGGATTGTAGATTGAAATTCTTATAGAAGGAGATGGAAAAGAATTTAGAATTGCAATCCAGGTGGTAACATCAGCTTTTTGTAAGCAATGAGTTTTTTTCAGACTAAGTAAAGGTATTTGTGAGGCTGTATAGATTTTCAACATAAGCTTCAATGAAAAAAATCTCCTCTTGCAATAGAGTTACAGATGAAATGGCTTTAATTTCACCTTTTTACACTACTCAGTTTAATGAATACCAAGAAGAGGGAGTATATAAAATGTTTTCAGGTGAAATGTGATGCATGTACTTACTCATTTGGTTCTCTCCAAATTTGGAATTAAAAACTTTACCAACTATTACATGATTCATAAACCTGTGTTGAAGGAAAGGGCAACTGTTTCATAATCTTTTCTGATTCTGATGCTTTTATAGTTTTAAAAAGACTGACTATTATAGAAATACTTAAGACTGTGTTTCCAAATCTGACTAGTTTTGTGTTACCATGGACTTGTTTCTTCATTAAATGACTTTTCCCATGAGTAAAAAACCAAAAAATCCTCAAGTTCAGTAAGATGGATATTTTATTGATAACTGTTAGTTGTACAATTTGAAGTTGAGTCATACAGGAATGCTTTAAAAGTTGTTGCAATTCTATTTTATTGGTTTCTAAGGGGCATAAATGTGGTGGAATGGTGGTTGTTCTTCAGGTGTTCAAACAGCTTCTCATAAGTGTTTGAACAGAAAGCAATAGCAAGAAGAGACGTGCAGTCTCTTGCTGCTTAGCTCGTCAGCATTAATGATAGCTGACTATGCAGTTTGTCTTGTCCAGTCCAAAAGATCAGTTGTCCCCAAAAGGTCCTGATCCACTGTGTGGCATTTTGAGTACCCTGCGTTGCTCAGGCTATAGGAAGTCTGCCAGTATTGAAATCTGCTGGGGCTGGGGAGCCCCCAGACATGGAGGAGGAAGAAAGAATGGTACTGAGAAAGGAGAGTCACCTGGAAATTCTTGCTTCTGCTCTCAGCTGCCCTTGGTTGTTCTCAATGTAAGAGTGGCCACATCAGATGAGGTCATTAAAGGCTTTCTCTCCCAATCCTGTCAGCCATCAGTGTTTCTAGCACAGTCCAGTGACGCTATGGAAACAGAATTTCAGATAGCCCTTGAGAAACAAGCTGTGTTGGACTTTCAAAGTAAGTTGCATGAAATTTGGTGAAATTCTTAAATTGTTTTTTATTTATTAGCGTGTTATCAGTTTTTTTTTTATATAATTTTCCTGACATTACAAACCCATAGGCTTTCCTGAAAAGGGGAATTTTGCAAGGTGTCCTTTATAAAGCAATATGGATGATGTTGAAGTATTGTATTAGCCAATCTATCTCCACCAGGAAAAATGCTGTCAGAAGAGATATTTCTGTATAAGTGAGAAGCTTTTTTCCTCCTCTGTTGCAGCTCCATTTTCAGTGTTAGCTGCCTTCATGTACAGTAGTAAAATGTAGAGGCTTATAAATGATATTGTTAAAAAGGAACACCAAACTTTGGCATACACTGAACACATCCACCAACGCTCATGCAGGGATGTTGGGCGTAATGTGATAGGACTAATATGCTTATTTCTGATCAGTTTGGTGGGATAGGCAGATAGAGTACCGGCATCCCCAGTGACAGTCTCATAAATGCTGGAAAAACAAGAGTTTCATGAGAATTTGTGAATAATCCTAGGTTCAAACTACAGTAGAAATAAAACAGCTACCCTGGCAGATATTTTTAAATCTTGGGGTTGATGAAGATTGGATTAGGGCAATACAGAATTTTTTTAGAATAGCCTTTTTATTTTCTGTTCTGAATTTAAGACAGTTTTGGGGTTTATTAATTAGGACATATTAAGAAAAATACTAAAGTAGATATGACTAGGAAAGTACTGTATCTTTTATAATACTTTTAATATAGTCAATGCTACTAGGGGTAGGAATTCTGCAGGTCTGTATTGGTGGATAGTATCTACCATATTAAGGCCTTAACTGGGGTCTTAACTGGTTAGTCTTGCAATGTAAATAAAGAACTATGTGAACAGCTCCAATGTGCAAACAGTCACACAGATGGATTGGTTAGAAGAACATTCCAAAACGGTAATTTAATATTATTTCTCAATTAATAGGTATTTAGCTTTATGTTTATTTACTTTGCATGGCTCTGCATAGATCAGTATCTGGGTTATTGTCTTAAACATTTTTTTCTTCATTCAAGTAAGATTTATTACTTGATGTTCACTGAGGTGCATTTTTGCATTTAGGGAATTACTGGCCTTGTCGCCAAGCTTTAGGAGAAAGCAAATCGTAGCTTTTTTGAGATTCTTTATGGTGCAACTTGTTAATTGTCTTTCCACTCTGTACTAATGCCTGCATTACAGGTAGATTTTTTTTTCTCTTAATCCTGTAACCTAAAAAACTTAATTTTCTGTGAAACTTGTATGGCACGATAGTTGTAATTGTGTGATTGTCTCTTCATTCTTGCAGAAGATTTGGTATTGACTGCTATCTGTTACAGACTCCAGGAGGAAGTAGATACAAGTTTTAAAACTCAGTATCCATCTCTGTGCCTAGTGACTGAAAGATCTGTCCCTTTCTGTGCCCTTCTTAGCCTTCCCTTATCTGTCTCAGGAATGTTTGCAAGTTAAATGTTCTAGTACAAGAGTTACGTGGTCCGGGTTTAGAAGTTAAAAGCATCTGCTGCAATGTTGTATCTAGAAATTACCAGAAAGATCTGGGTTTTAAGCAGAGAAATGCTGTTTTCAGTTGCCCAAAATATTGACTCACTTCTGTATTTTGCATTAAGTGTATTCAAGCGCAATATGAAGAGATCTGTCTTTTTTTATGCCTGCCCTGAGATTGTTTGAGGATCTTCAAAAGCTATTAGAAATTAAATTAGAAAAGGTGTGGTGGGAAGTGCTTTTAATTTTAAAGATTTTTAAATATTATGGATAGGAAGGTTAAAATAGATTTGCATTACATTTAATTAATCTTTGTGGTTCTTCACAAATAGTAGGGTTTTTTTGACAATTTACAAGTGACAAATTCAGCAGAATTATGTTGAACAGGTGCGGCTAACATAATAAAGAGAAAAAATCAGTGCCCAACATGTAAAGTGTGGGAGTGTTGCTGTGTTCTTGTGTGTGTGCTTGGAACACAGTTGTTTGTTTAGTCTACCTTTATATTTTAGGCTTATTTCTGTACAGTGCTTTCAGATAATTGTTATCACTTGGACATTTAAAATGTAAGTAGTTTAGAATCCCTTTTTATGTTTCATGGGATTTTCTTCTGTTTTCTACTAATAAAAAGTCTTAAATTAATACAAAACACCTTGTAATGAAAATTTTCAATGTGTAAAGTTTTGTATAATGACTTTACATGTAGAACTAAGTAATTTAAGAAAAAAAAATGTTACGTCTGCTTTTTTGGTTGTTTTTTCTGTGACCTGAAGATGAATTGCAGTATGTTGAACAAGTATTGCAATTCAAACTCAGGTATAAAATTTGCAAGTGAAATTTTTCTACAGGAAAGAAAAATTGTACTGCAGTGACTCAGATTTTTACAGGGAACTAACCTTTTCTAAGATTGCAAGTAATGTTTTGAATTAAACTGCCTTCTTCCTGCAAATTGCTGTGTGGTGAAGAGGAAGGTTAATTTTTGACACATGCTGCATGGGACAGTTTCATCTGGAACAATTATATATTAAAATTCTTAAAAGAACACTCATATATTTGTTGTTATCTGTAAGAAATACGCAGGCGTAAAGTCATAAATAATAGATTCTTGTGTTCTGATTTTTTTTTTTTTTATGAGAATGTGGAAAGTATTTATTTGTTTCAGGAAAGGAGTGCTTGGCAGAACAGAGTAGCTAAAGCTAAGCCCCATCCCACAACTTCACTGACTTTTCTCTCTCATCCCCACCCCACAGTCATATATTTACCGGAATTCAAGTCCATGTTTGCATTCTTCTGGTCTCTCCTTTTTTTTTTCTGTATACTTGTAGAAAAAGGCCTGCTGTAAAAATAGAAAAAGCCAACTAACCACAACTACTATTTGTCACCCTTGCAATTTCTTCAGTAGCTGCAGAGTACTGAAAAATGCTTGTCTGAGAAGTGTTATTTGCCAGTTTTTTTCAGTTATGCAGGGGTTCCCTGGCTGAAATGGGAAAGAGCTTGTCAGAGGACTCTTCCTTAAAACAAGGAAGAGTCTACTTAAAAGATGATTTAATCTTCTTGCAATCTTCTTAAAAGACTTTGTCTTTTGTCTTCTTTAAAAGTGTCTCTTCATTGACACCATATTCAAACTGCCCAAAGTGATTGGAGAGTGTTGGTGTTTAACTCATTAAATGCTCCAGGCTGGCCTAAGTTCCCATTTGATGTTTGCAGCTGGTTGCTGAATGTAGTCTTCAGCTTCCAACACTATTTTCTTATTCCTTCCATATGTAAATAGCAAACGTATACGTTCCATTTTCTTGTTTCCTTTTTCAATCTGATGACTGTAGAACCCTTCTAAGGGGCAGTTGAAGGAAAAAGGTCTAGAGAGCTATCTAGCAAAATGGCTTGGTTATTTGTTACCAACAAAGATAGCTGAAATATACCTGAAGCATATTTTACAAGAGAAAAGGGATACCATGTTCAGGAAGAATTTTGAAGAACTGGCAGTTCTAAATTTAGCTGCTTTGGAAATCACAGGTATGTATTTATTACTTAAATTAGTAACAAAGTTATTCTTGGGAATAATTTATAGCGCTGAGATCTGATGTAGTGGCATATGTAAGATCGTTAGATTAGGGACAGTCTCATTCCTACCTTATCACTTCTTGGGTTAACTGTGGCAATTTCACATATTTATGTGTGGAATAATTTAATACAGGCATGTACTTGCCTGTATTAAAGCAACGTGAATCCTAACACTCTCCTGCTGTGGCACATGGGGTGTCTACACAGAAATGATGATTGAGCTTCATTTGTGTGCATATCAGTTGAGAACATCTCCTCCAGAGAACTCTACCACATCATCCACCACTCCAGATTTGCTGACCTTTGTTTCTTTAAGAGGTAAACGTAGAAGAAAATGTGCATGTCAGATTGTGCACACATATGTGCGGACTTTAGATTTGGGGTTCTTTTTGAGAAGGGAAACCTCGTAGTGTCTGATCAATGTAGTCCACCACTTCTTTGGATGTTAGGTGTTTATTCAAATTTGTTTTAGAGCTACAATTGCTGGAACTCTTCAGCCCATTAGCTGGAGACTGGCATGTAGTTAGCCTTTGTCAGGTGTAGATTCAGCAAATGGAAGTGATGCAGTTGGCTCATTTCTAGCATGTCTGCTATTAGATATTTTTCAGTTACCTGATGTTTGCTGGCAGTCTAACATCTCTATGTGGCTGTTTTCGGATACTTTAACCTATGATGTAACTTAGAACTGTCACCAAAATCCTACGTGATTTTATCTGCTCAGTTGCTGTGTTTTCATGTTTCCAAATCTCTTGCTGTCCTCCATCAAAGAAAGCAATTTAAACGGGAAAGTTGTGACTCTGTTTTTACCAAAGGAACTTCTGTAATATTATTGAAACTTGAATTTTTTGACTTGTGCACAGTTTTCTTTCTTAGTCGTAAAGACTTGTCTGTTTCTAAAACAGTGTACATAGAATTGGAAGATGAGAAGGGACATCAAGAAGGAATCTGCTCTATACATCAGTCTAATAAATTTATGTTGGTATTAATCTTGATATGTATTTTATCTTAAAACCTGTATGATTATTCTAAACTTCCCTGGTGAACACCACTTGTAATACTTACCTATCCTTGCTATTACAAAGGATTTAATAAGAGGCAGTATTTTAATATTTTTATTACCTAATATGAAATTCCCTTAAGTTTAGTCCTAGTCACTGTGGACATGAAAATCATACTCATTTTATGAAGCAACCTTTTGCACATCATATGTCTCCCGTTTTTCTTTTTTCTACTCTTTACAGATAAACTAGTTAAATTCAATGTTTTTTTGTTGTTGTCTTTGTTAGAGAGCTGGAAACCATCTTTTCTCCCTGTTTTTCTCAGATCTTTTTTATAGGATAGCGCCCAGAATTATAAACAGTGCTGCTGGGTTTCTTTTGTAAAGCTTTGTTTTGCATTGTTCTCTGCCCCCTTGATTCACTGAAGTTTATTCATTGAACTTGAATGATCAGTGACTCCCACTGCTCAAAGGCTGTTCTCTTAAGGAAGCAGATTCTTTCTTAAGAACTTGCATGAAACTCAATTTTACTTTTCTTTACCTGTACACTTAACAAGGGTTGTGGAATTATATATAGTTTTACAAGCAAGAACTGAAGTAGTTAGGCATGCTATCTTCAAGGAGGAATTTGGATTGGAAAAAAAAAGTTAAAAATTACATGACTAGGAGATGAGATTAAAAAAAATTCATTATTACTGTACATGCAAAAAGGTAGAAATTTTTATTATGTGTAATATTTTTCTGTCAAAGTGACTACAGTTGAATGCAATTCACAGAAATGAGCAGTGGTGTTTTGTTTTCTTTTTTTTCCCTGGTAGTAGGCAAGCAAGAATCAAAGTGCAGGAAGGTTTTTATTATTTCTTTTAGGTATGGTCTCTTTGAACAACCTGCCTGCCAGGTTTACTAAGAATCTTATTTAGGTGGGATTATTCCTTACCTTTGTTAATAAAATATTGTCAAGTGATAGCTTGGATCTATAGGCCCAGTTGCACTGATAGCTGAACTGATTTAACAGCTGACATTGCCAAACAGAAATCTTCCGTTCTTTTTCACCTGTGTGCCTTCCACCTCCCCTTGTATAAACTCCATTCAGAATGCTCTAAAATGCCACGTTTCACTAAACTCTGAGAGTACCAGACTGAAATTTCTTTGCTAAGTATTCTAGTTTCAGCTAGGATAGAGTTAATTTTCATCCTAGTAGCTGGTGCAGAGCTGTGTTTTGGATTCAGTATGAGAATAAGGTGGATAACACAGATGTTTTGGCTGCTGCTGAGCAGTGCTTACCCTAAGTCAAGGACTTTCCAGTTTCCTGTGCCCTGTCAATGAGGAGCTTCACAAGAAGCCAGGAGGGAGCACAACCAGGACAGCTGATCCAAACTGGCCTAAAGGCATATTCTGCACCAGGGAATGTCATACCCAGTGTATAAAGTGGGGGAGTGTCTTGGTTTAGGGCAAANTTGGCTGGGAGGGGCCAGTTACTGCTGGGGGGCTGAGCTTGGTATCAGTGGGTGATGAGCTCTTGTATTGTGCATCACTTGTGGGTTGGGGTTTTCTTACATGTGTGGTAATTCATCTCTTTACTTTTGTTATTATTGTATTTTACTTTATTGTAATTATTAAACTGTTCCTATTTCAACCTATGGGGTTTTTTTCCTTTTTCCAATTCTCCTCCACTTCCCAGTTGGAATGGACAGGGTAGTGTGAGTGAATGAACTCTGTCTGCACAGTTGGTAGTTACTGCCTGGGGTTAAGCTGTGATCCCAGAGCTGGCTGTGCTTAGCACAAGGTCCAAAAAATGGTTTCATACTGGAAAGCATTATAAAACTAAAAGTTGGCATATGGGGAGGAAGGAGGGGTGTAGATTTTGTAGAGGATCTAATTCTTTTAGAAGATGAGCTAAAAAAAATGACTCAGCTCCATGTGATGATAGTCTTGGAGAAGTTGAACTGTACAACATGTTTTTTGGAAGAAGGTCAGTGCCCAGAAATAGTTGTAGATTCTCCTCTGTCCATGGCATATTCCCCATTCCCACTTAAAGCTCAATGAATGATTTGAGTTGTGCTGTCCTTTTAAAACCTAGAAGTATTTTCTTGTGATCTGTTTTGGTTATTTTATTTAACACAAAGTGCGTCTTTTTGTTTTGTTTGAATTGCAGATGCAATTGCTACCAGAACCCAGAAGATGACCTCACCAAAACCCAAGAAAAGCACAGCAACCAGAAAGAGAGTCCAGAAGTAAATAATATATGGAGTGACAAATTAAGTTGCTCTTTGGATTTTTTTGTTGTTTTTTTTTTTTTTTCTGTAGCACTGGAATCTTTTTCTTTCCTTTTTAAATGATGAATCCTGTAAAAACATGGACTGCTGTTTGTACCTGTTTTTGAAGAATAAATGTTTTATTAAAATATTTGCATAATTTATGTATACTTAAATTCTAATGCAAAATTTTTCCAACTTTTTAAGTGCGGATGCATTTTTATTCTTTATATACATGAATTCATGTCTTAAAGGCAAACTAAAGAGAGTGCTTTTTTCCTGCTTTGTAATGTAGAGATAAAACCTTATTTAATAGTTTCATTATGGGTACTGTATAAGAAACAGCAGTGTTGCAGCTGATTTCTCAGAGTTTTGAGTAAAGTCATATTGGTGGTCACTGAAATGCACACAGCGATGAAATCTGAAAAAGCAGAAATAGCTTTTAAATAAGTTTCAAGTGTTTGAATTAAAAACAGGACATAAGGCAAAAATCATGTCCTTCCCTTCTAGTTTGTATAAAATGCATTTAAACGATTCTTTGGAAGACAGGTACTGAATTTTAGCCATTTTTTGCATAGTATTTGTGTTTGTATCATTTTTCAAATTATTCACAGTTTCGCTGGAAAGAAAGAGACCAGAATTTCAGATTAAGGGCCCAGGGCAATGAAAAGAACCAACCAAAAACCAATGCCTATTCTCAACCACTCCCTCAGGTTTTCTTTTTATGTTAGTGAAAAGACTAGAATATAATTGTGAGTAACTTTGTGCAGGATCTAGTTCCAGTGAAACATTGTCTCACATCTGCTTCTCATAGCAATAGTGGTTTACATCTGAGAAGCGTCTAATCTTCCAAATCCTTTTGTAAAAGTAATTCTGTGGTTAGCTTTGAGTCCTCTGTTCAGAGCTGTAAGTCAAAAAATAGTGTTGAATTCCAGTGTGAAACACTGCTACTTTTCATCTATCTACTGCAACATACAGATAATAAAGCATGAACCTCATTCTTACCAGAGCAACTGAAAGTTTGGCAAACCAAAAGGAGTCCATATGAGCCAGTGAGAGTGTATTTGTATGGATGTCCAGCTTGCTTGATTGTATAATGTCTGAGCAGCAACTCGGGAGATTAAATAAATACGTTGTAGCATGAAATGTTGAATGAATGAATGAATGATGAGGTTATGTTTTGTAACAAGGGAATCCATTGTTTTGAAATGAAACTGGAATACCATATTTAAGAGGTTCTCATTCCTGTTGACTGTTAGGCTTGTTTTCCTGAGTATTAGCAAAGTGTGGCTGACAGCATAAAGCGTTGTGCGTAGCGTGCTCTTCATTTCAGATGTAAAAATAGGATTGCTAAAGCCTTTCTGAAGTTTAAAACTCCTCAAATCAAACTATCATTTTAATGATTTCGTTTAATCATTTTGTTCAGAAAGAGTGTTACACTGTTCCGAATAGCTATTGTCAGGAAGGCGTACTGTATTCTCTTCCTTGTCACATACTTAAAGTTAATGTCATTCTTTTGAACTTCAGTTGTTTGACTTTTTTTTTTTTTAGTAACTTATTTACCAGTAAACTTCCTTTGATTACTTTCCAAGTTTTCAAGCGGTGTGTTTTCTTTTGACACCACCAAAGCCAAATGCAACAAACAGTAATTTCCATATATTTGAAAAGAATGTTTTGAGGTGCGAATTCATAATCCACCCCTACCTCCTCCCATCCCAAAAATATCCTGGAAAAAGATGTCCTGGCAAGTGTTCTGTGAAGGGAAAGGGTGCTTTTTATTCAAGGTGAATGCTGGTTCAGGGCTTGTCTCTGCTCACAAGGCACTGTAAAACCCCAGGCTCCAGCTTGGTGTAACTGCAGTAGTGTTTAAAGCGTGGGATGGCCAGGAGGAGCGGAGGGGAAGGCTGTGATATCCCTGCAGTGCTACCGTATGGATCACATACAGTGCATGCTTGCACACATGTGTTCTCTCTGCTTTGCAAAGCACTGATGGGGAAATACAGCGCTTCCAGAGAGGCAGAGGGTGCAGTCGGATTTTGTTGACATCCCCATTTGAAAGTAAAGCCCCTAACACAAAAGAAGCAAGCTGCCTTTAGACTGCATTTACTGCTCTTGATGACTCCAGTTGTGTGTAAATATTAGAAAACAGCAGGGTCCTGCATTCCAAGAATCACTTGAGCAGTGCCATGAAGACAAGTGTCCTTACTAGTATTGTAGTCATACTCCCAAGCTCTCCTGCTGTTTCTAATCTGTGCGTGCAGCCGTGAAAAAACTGGACTGACATTTACAGGCACAGCAGGGAGACACTTGAGTAGGGAATGTTAAAGACTCCGCTACCTATGTTTCAAAGTGGCCACCATACAAGATAAATCTTCACAGGAGAACTAGTCAGCACTTCAGCTGATGGTGTAATGAGGATATTGATAATGAAGCACAGAATGCTACTTTTAGTGCTTGAACATTTTGCAGACAGATTGATTGTATTTTTCCCTAATCTGAAATATCTGGAGCGACAGTCAAATTCAGGATGGATATAACATATTTTTTAGACGTTGCTTGTTTGATAATTTTTACAGGATTATTTTCCAATAAGTTAATATAAAATAATAATTCCCAATATTTGCTGCAGTTAGCATTAAGAAGGGGGTCAGTTGATTTCTCAAGTAGTTTGACAGACTTTTCTGACTGTTTTGTCCCAGTGAGCTGCCAGATTTGGGATGCCATAATACCAGTAATGCAATTAGGTTTTCTGCACGTTGTCTGGTTGACTTCTCAGTTAAGAGTTTCTTTCCCTTTGGGAATAAGACTAGACAGACTGTCATTTGCTATTACTAATTCTGCTTAGCATTATCGCTGGAGCTTTTTTGTAATTAGCTATCTTAGTTGGCTCTTAAATTTTAATAGCCAATTGAAGCTACATTTTAGCCAAGTTCCATATCTAAATTGCATTCAGTCCATTAACAAAGTTGGTTAAAAGGCTATTAAAACAAAAGCCAATATATGGTGGTTAGCACTTACATCTTTGCAGCAGTAGTAGTACCAGCCTCCAATGAATATTCTCAAGAAATGGTACTTCCTTCTAGAAAGGAAGTGCACGAAGAATGACCGAAGTTTGTTTTGGGAACAAAGGCTGAATATGCAGAATCCTTGTAGAAAAAGTAAATAAATTGAAGTGTGTCTTTTCTGGAAGAAGGTCAGAAAGATGGCAGGGGGAGATGTAGAGGGGGGCAATTAATTGTTCTGCTCAGATTTGACAGGTTCTGGAAAAGCCAAATAAATGAAGTGATGTTTTTCTCCATTTCATCTGATCAAAATTATTAGCAAAACCATCTGAAGCACCTTCTGGTGGAATTGTCATCTTGCTGAGTTTAGTTTGTAAAACATCCTGCCAGACATTAAAAAACTGTAAGCATGCCAGCACATAGGCTCAGAGCACCACTTCTCTAATTGATAGACCCTATAATTTTCTTTTTTACTGAAGACCATGGCTGGATACCTCAGCCTCCCATGTAATTTATTGTAGCATCAGTCTGATTTTTTTTTTTTTTTATCCCTAGTAGCATTTGTTTAAATTAGCTTTTTCTCCTCTTTTCTTTCTTAAGGTGCAGACAGGAGATTAACTGTCTTTGGTTCATCCTGTGACTAATAATGTCTTTCTCAGACTTTTCTGCTTAAAAAGAGACCAGAAAACCTTTACTTTTGGGAAGACATCAGATGTTAATGCTGCTATGGCTTTAACAGAGAGTCTACCAGTGGCTGATGAGCTGGTTCAAGGGTGGTTTGCAGTGCCTTGTATAGGTGATGATAGGTGAGTGTCAGTAGTAGCTTCATTTTAGGGGGTGTGAGGCAGACTCCAGATTGTCTCTTAATAGCCAGTATATATCTGCTTTTACCAGTGTATGTAGTGAGGCATCTAAATTAGAGTTCCCATAGTGTACCAGTTCTGCTGTAAAACAGAACACAGAGCTGGTGCTCTGAGTCAAATCCAGTTGCCTATAGTGGCACTGCAACATCAAACTGACTGGAAAAGCTCTGTGGGAGTAAATACCAATTCCTTTACCTCCCATGTTGTTTTAGGGGTGCTGGGCTCTTTGCAATGATGAGGTACTCAAAGGGAGAAGGAATCTGTTCTTTGTGAGAAGTGATTTTCATTATGTCCTTTCTCAAAGGCAGAGAAAGCAGATGTGGTGGGATCAACTCTTGAAAAGTCCTAGAGTTAGGATCTCAGGTAGCTTTATGCAAATGTATGCTTACTGGTAGGCATTTCAGTTCTCTTCACTGATATGACCAAGATTCAGTAGCTGAAGAATTAGAAAGTTGATTCCATGAATTTGATGCTTCATTTAAGTCCTTTATCTCTGTGAATGGTACCTCTATAGCACCATTTTGGGGGTTAGAAAAATGCAACATCTCTAAGTGGCTGCTACAATTCGACTGCTTTTCTCTACATGGGATGTACCATGTTTTTAAATGTGAAATCACAAACAATATTTGCATTTGAACTTCTTTCTGGAGTCTGTGTTTCATCTTATCCTACCAAAACCTGTCTTCTTCCAGACTGGTGCATATCCTACCCATGTAGTCTTCCATGCCAGTTTTAATGCCCTTGCATTTAGTTCTGCATACAAATACCTGAAATTGTCGAATGGCCCTCAAGTTTCACTGCTTCCTAAGCTGCTATAAGTGAAGCTTTTTCTTCCCCATTGAGAATGCTGGAACAAGTAAAAATTGAGGTTTTGCATTTTCTCGGGAGTACCCCAAAGAGTAAAAGAGTTGTGGAGGAACTGTCATTTGATAGGAGAAAGGTTGGCTCCCTTATTTCTTCCCCTTGTGTTGGAAGGTCAGCTTTCCAACCCTGCAGACTGTAGCTGCTGTGATGGGCTTTCATAAGTATACTCAAAAGAAAAGTGATGAGAACACAGTGAGACAGCTGTGAAGAATAGTAAAAGTGAAAAGAAAATATTCATGTTTATGAACTTTTCTGAACTAATTCCTTTTGCCAGACCACTCCAGACAGGAAGAAACTGGCACAGTGGGGATTTGCATCTGCAGCTTCTGAGGGAAGAAAAATTCTTCCTTGGCAAATGGAGCTGTAAATGCAGAAAATTAAGGATTAATATGTTCATTTATACAGAAGCAGTGAGAACACAATAACATGAAATACAACCAAGGAGGATGCATTTAAAAGACAAAAGAGCCCTGGAAGGGATGGTACTTAGCTTTGTTCAGAATGCAAACTCTAACATGCAGTTCTGGGAATTGGTGAATTGCACATCTTAATGTTAAAAGAAATTACTTCATACCACAAGAAATACACGATCTGTGCCTTGAAAACCTGAAGGTACTTTCCTTTCTCTTTTTGCCAGGAGAGGAGTGAACACTGCATCTACTTGAAAGTAAGTAACCCTCCAGCTAATTTTGTCTATCTGCTGTTAAACCTGAACAGAAATAATAAATTGAATTTCTTTCTGAAAAGAGATATATCTATAAAAAAATAATAATGCCTTTATTCTTGCATTCTCACTAATCTCTCATTGTGGAGCTGTTTCCTTTGGATTGATGAGGGTGGATCTGCAATAGCAAATACACAGTCCCTGACTCACATCTGACAGTACTTGGTGATAGCCACAGCAAAAAATATACAGCAAAGAGCACCACATTTGGAAGACAATGTAGTGCTGAAACTATCTGGATGTGGTGTAATAACTGTTTTCCTCTGTCACTGAGAGAGCTGATCATCAGTAATTGGTCAGCTTTGGGCTTTTTTAATCGATGTGATCAGATGTGGAAGGAGGTGGAATTTGAAATTTATCTCTTATCCAGACCAGGTATCACCTGATAAATCTCTTTGGAGACTGACAACAGTTTTTGCCTTTATTATTCTCATATGTGAGATGGTTTATGTGTGGCAGTGAGTTGTGTCACTGATTGCTTGTTTCTCTTCCTCATTGCAATGCCCTCCTAAGAACAATTCTGAAATTTGTCATCCATTTCTGGTGAAAGCACTGCCAAATTTTTCTCTAAATCTGACCAGAATACTTTTCTTTCAGTATATGGAAACTATTCTGTTTTGGGGGTGAATTCCAGTTTTTTGTATTGTACACCTGACCTTTCAGAGGTAGTAGCGCCCAAAATATTTGAAGCCAGTCAGGGCTGCAGGTAACCGCTATCTCTGAAATTCAAGTTTATGTTCCTCTACAAGTGTATCCTTTGCCTGCTAGGAATATAATGATATTTTTTGCTGTCAAGCACACTGCTGAATTATCTTTAAAGGTTAGGAGTAGGAGCAAAATTGCAAGAGAGACCCTAACAAGGAATGAGTAATTCAGAAGTAAAATTGCATGCTGTAAACCAGTAACTTGAGCTGAACCACAGAGCTTGTGCTTGAACTTGACATTCCTGATTAACTAAGGGTACTGTGTCCAAGGTAATGAGGAACTAGAAGAGTGAGAAAAAAAGTATGTAAATGTGTATGTGTTTTTGCTGCATTCTTCACAGTTTTTTTCATCATGTCTATTACAAGCTCTTTTAAGATGTGGTTGTCTTCTTACACAACTGGATAATACCAGCTGTACTAGAATGTGAGAAGTTGTGTGCCTGTGATAAAATAAATTTCCTTTTTTTAGTTATTTTGTTTATTTCATGGCAATATGCTTCTTCCTTCTGCCTTTCGAGGGAGTATTTTGATTATGCAACAAGTATTTTACCTTTATTAGACTAATTATTTAGCCTCATTAGATTAATTATTAGCCTTAATGAAATTCATGTTGCCCTGAAGAGCACAGAAAATGAGGGGAGATGTGGGAGACCTGGGGCACTGGCAGGCACTGGAGTAGGCTGGGGCGCAACATTGTGCTTATAGCTGAGGCAATGGAATGGCTGTTCTGGCCATGCTGTCTCGCCCAAGGCTGATGATTCAAGGTGTGGGCATTTCTTAAAACCCTTGCTGCTTCCTCCTCATCACATCTGCCTGGTAAAAGAAAGGCAGAGCCATCTGCCTTGGGTCTTTCATCTGTCTCTTTCAATCCTATGCATCTGATTTCTCCTCCATGTCAGCACAGACAATGCCATTTGCTGCACTGTTCTAATCAATCACTCTTGCAATGTTCAGAGCCCTGGGACTAGAAGTTCGACTCCTGCACAGATACTAGGGGACCCACTAGATCACTGTGGGTCGCCTGAGTTTCACGGCTTGACAGGGACTGTAATGTTGCATGGGGGTTTTAAGGAGACACAAATAGTGCATGAAAGTTTCCTCTCTGTTGTCTCCTAAACTCTCTCCTTTTATTTCTTTTTTTCCACTCTAGCATCTCCTCAGACCTTTATAGGTTCTACAGATGTTGTTCTCTCCCTTCCATCCATTTTCACTCTACTTCTCTCCTACAGAAACATCTGACGACTCATCAGAGAAGCCTACACTTACTGTGTTTCCACATTATCATTTTGCCTTTGACAATCCTATTAGTTTTTCTGAAAGACTATCAAACTGGGAATGAAATGTACCAAGGAAGCGATTTCTTCTAGAAAACAGTTTTATTCAATTGTATGATGTTCAGCCACCAGACTATTCCTTTACTTCATGGGCATGATAGTTTTCTGTGTAAATGTCTCATCTAGGTATGGCTTCTCAGGAGTGCTTGAGTTTCTTAATGTACTAATAGTCCCCAAGGGAGTGCCCCTACTTATCTCTTGAAGTCTCAAGTATCTAGATTGAAAGATGGACTAAGAATTTTATAAGTCATATCACATTCCACTGGGAGTGGTTTTTCACTGAGGAAACCTGCCTGAATGCATGGATAATCCATACAGGTCAGCAGCAAGCAATGGAATGTCCCACTAAAACCTGCAATTTATATTTCTAACTGCAAGATTTCTTCAGACAAGTGCCAGGGGATGTTATGTGCCCAACAGCTGATCATTCTAGTAGAATACCAGTCAAACAGGGGTCCAAACCTCTGATGGCAGAGGGAATGACATAATTTTCTGTCTTAAGAATGGCTACCTGCTCAAAAACTGTAAGTTTAACTGGAACAGCATTTGTTAAATAAACGTCCATAATTAAAAAAAAATAACGTCTACTAAGAGATTTCCATTCTTTTGTTTCCTTTGTTGCAACCTGAAGATGATATCTTTGTCTGAACTGGTAAATTTCAAACCCTGCCCCAGTAGCTGCATTCCAGTAATGGGCAAGAACACACCTGCTCTTGTATCACAAGCAGTGACACGTTTCTAGTGTATGATCGGCTGGCAAGTTATTTAAGCCATCAGCTCACAAAAGACTATCAAACTTGCATAGCTACACACCTAGTAACAGAGTTCACTGCCAGTTAACTGTGTTTGTACAAGCTATGGTGCGGCTGTAGTCTGTTCTTCCCCTTCTCCTGGTGACATCCCAATGTCTGAAGGAGACATTTGTCAAGAGGAGGGGTAGGGAACATCAAATGGGTGGATGGGAAAGAGGAATTTTAGGAAAGCTGCTCCAGAGACACTTGTCTCCAGGAAATCGTAAGTCCCAGTTCCATGTACACTTGATAATCATTACTTCTGCCTTTGATACCACAGTGTATTACCCAATTTGCTGTCGTTTATTGTCATAGGATGCTCTAGAAAGCTTTTTCATTCTGTCATAAGTTCTTCCAGGTCTTATTCCAGGATCTGAATTTCTTGCTTTGTGTTTTTCTGAAGGAATCAATCAAACATACATAATGAGTGCTGATTTTCTGCATTAAATTTTTGTGGTGGATTAATCCTGATAATTGATGAAGCACTATCAAATGTAGTAAGGGAGACTTTTATAAGTCCAATGAGAAGGTTGGAAAAGTTAGAAAAGAAGTTTGGAAAGAATTAATGTCTCTCTGAATGGAGCACTTCCTTCCTTTTTGAAAGCCTGGGGTGTTTTTTTTTTGTCTTTGTGGCATATCAGCCCAGTCTAAACACTGGAACAAGATGGGTGAATAAAACTTCAACATATCTTTGATCATTTAGACTCTGCAGAAATTCAGGGCAAGTCATTGCTGCCTAGTTCTGTTTTCAGAACAAAGGTTTTTAGAGCAGTGAAGTTCAGCAATTACTATTTTTGAAATTTTAACAGATCACTAAGATACATTAATCTTTTTTTGCTTCCTCCTCATCAAAGTATTTGATTACCATTTGATGGTTGGAGGACATCGCAGTAAGAAATCCTTTAGCTTTCACTGCTGCATCCTTTGCAAAGCAGCAGCTGAGTTCAAGACCTGCCCCAGAATTCATGCCTGGTTTCTACCTCCTTTTGAGAGGTTGAGTGGTGTTAGGAGTTGTCTATAGCTTACAGAGGGCATACACATAAGTGATACCAAATGGAATTGAACTATTTCTGAGATGTTGAGGGGTAACTCTGATGCAGAGCATGGTTCTTTTAAGAATTAGGGCATGCTATTCCTCTACAGTTCTTTGCTGTGCCAAAAGAGTCAGTGGATTATTTATATAAAACTTGTGTTAAGTTTTTATTCCTATTAAAGATGAGGATATCATGTGTAGAAATTTATTTTTACTTTCAGGATTTCTTACAGTTGGTCTATTTTGCCAAGGCTAATATTCAGTCCATTCTCTGTTAGACTATTTTGTCCTTATCAATCATCCTGACATTATATTGATGAGGTAAAAATACGAAAGGAAATAATCTACAAGCTCAAACTCAGGAAAAGAACTTTTTTTCCCCCTTAAGCTATTTTGTCCTTCCTACCCTGCAAAACATAAGCAAGCACTAAAAGAGAAAAATTAATCTACAGCAAACCAAATTATGTAAAGAGAGACCCTGAGAAAACCAGTTATTTTTCACCTATCATTTTTAGAAGGGTAATTGAAGGAGACAGAAGTCAACTAAATTTAGTACACTAAAACAATGTACAGTACTGTGAGTACTTCAACCCAATGGATCAAATATAGTTCTTTAAATCCTTCCCATTGCAAATCCAAGGAGGGAGAATTAAAGAGGCTTTTTTTTCAGAGCTGTTAGTCAGTTAACGGTATAATAATTTCCAAAGATAAAAAGATGTCCTTAATGCTTTATACTGTGTGGATTCAGGTTGGAATATTTTTGTTCTGCAAAGTTTCCATCACCAGAATCTCTTTCCTTCCTTGTTCAGGCGTTTAAAATCCACATTCAGACCTGTCAAGTCTTATACTCAGAGAATGAGACTCATTTGATTCATTCCTGTCTCACATGTTTCTATAGATGGGCTTGATATCAATCAGAGAATAGATTCACATTTCAACTAAACCAATCCAGTGGGCACCTGGGGTCAGTAGCACAGTTCCATTTTCTCTTGCTGCTCCCTGGTTTTATGTTCCTACCCCCTTTGCAGTGCTAATATTGTTGCTTATTGCAGTGAACTAAATCTGCTGGGTGTACATCTTTGTTAAAATAGGGCTCAGGACTTTTCTTTGTTTATTTTCTGAAGTAAAGTTTAAAGCCCCTTTTTAACTAAGAAATAATTCTATTTCCCTGGCTCATAATCCTTTAATATTATGCATTTCTGGGCTGGATTTAAATCATTCAGGTACTGGCCAAAAGTAGTTGTTCAACAGCTCTAAATACCTGTATTGTCCCAAGAGTTCCACATGGCTTTCTGAGAAATTCCCTTCTACCTTCTAACAGTGGAAGATTAGCCAAGTATCCAATCAAGCTGCATCATTATGCCTCATCACTGATATTTTCTTACTGAGAATAAGATATATATATTCTTATTGAATATATATATCTCATGCATTAAGTCACATTAAGTCACATTTGAAAGTCAATTATGAAAAAACAAACTTTTGGAAGCCAAAAGAAGAAATTAAAAACCTACAATTACCTCCATTTTCCAACATTGCTTCTAGTAGTGTAGCCTCAGGCATCACCAGGCATTGTCACTTAGCCTGGTGCCTGTGCCACATTTTACTCTCTCCTTGTCACCAATCTAGTGGGTCACAGGGTTAATTCTAGAATGTCCTTTTCAAACTCTTAACTTAGTAATCAGAATAAATGTTGGGTTGGAATGTGATGAAGTGGTTTAGAGTAATTTCCAGGGCTGTCAAGATGCCCATGGTAGCCCTGTGACTGCAGGAGACATGTAGTGGAAGCTGAATGATTGGCAGGGACAAGTTGGAACCAGTTGCTGCTAGGCTATCCTGTATGGGTTGTTGCATTATCATAAAGCCATGCATATACAATAGGTGGATTTGATTTTTCACAAAATGGATTACCAGTAAGTCTATGACACTAAATTTCACTGTAACATTGAGTAGAAACAAAACACACATCCTTTCTCACAAAAGCAGTGGCCCCCAGAAAGTCTCTTTGTGTTAGAAGGATAATGAGAGCCTTCAAAATTTTAGGCACTCACCTGAAATGTGCATGTCTGAAGCTTTGTGTGGTGTAATTATAAAAGGAAGGCATTCTTCCCAGTAGTATATTACTTGTTTGAGAGAAAGAGAAATTACAAAGAACGTGGAGTGTAAAATGAGTCTTGATGTTTTAAATAGTATTGACTAGGGCCTCTGAAGAATTCTGTGGGCTGCTTGATAAAGCAGAAAGAGACAATAGAGAATTTTCTACATGCTGGCTTTGCAGAAACATGTTCTATATTTGATTGTTTCATGGAGTGCAGCAACAGAGTATGCAAAACATTCGGGATCAATAATGCTTTTGTACATCTTTTTTCCAAAGATGCTGTTATTCTACAAGAAGTGAGCATCAGTAGGAGAAGTTCATATCTAGAAACTAGGTACCCTCTTCCCTTTAAAGGGAAACAGGGGACCAGACACACAGTTCAGCTTGCTCAGCATCTCATGCTAAGTCAGGTACTAAATTGCATATAAAATTCCCAGACAGCACATGTTACTTCATCTCCTGGTCCTTCATACAAGCTCTGAAAAGTGTTTGTTCTTGATTAATTGTCAAGCTAAATTATTTAGGTCCAATGTTAATGTCCTGTGGAGGCCTCATGAAGTAAACCAGCCTCAGTCTATTCAGTCATATTCAAGGATCTATCTATCTATCTATCTATCTATCTATCTCAATACTGGAAGCTATATAGGTTCTTCTCTAAACTTCTTTATAAGTCAAAAATGAGGAGTCATGTATGTTCTGGATTATTTCTCTTGTCCATTTGCTTTTAAATATGAAGGATAGCACTGAACTAATCATCTGGCCAGTCCTGGGCTGGGAATTACATTAATCACCTTAAGATGGCAAATGTATGTGCAAGCATTTGCATGACTGCCAATTCCCAAAGCCCTTTAGCAGTTAAAATATAATTACCTGTGTGGACATGAGATGGTTGACTGAATAGGTTATATCATCAACATAATTATAATGCTAGTACCCTATGGGTGTTATGAGGGGCAGAAGTTAGCACTTTTCTGCCGTTTTATCTGAGGCAAACTTCCTAATGCTTCCAGCAGGGAAGTCAACATGCTGCTGGGTTCAGTGCCTGTCTCTGTTGCTGAGGCTGGATTAGTTTTTGAGTCTTTCCCACCTCTCTTTGAGAAATGGTAAAACTCATAGCCTGCTTCTGAGAAGTTTTTTGCATTTTATAAACAAAGAATCCTATGCAAAAGCAAATTCTGATTGCTTAATTATTTGCAACATCTTATGTGAACTCTCCCACTACTTTCCTGAAACCTTCCACTTCGTACAAGTGGGCACACTAAACAGGCATAACTTTCTTTGCATTTTGAGGATCTGGTCTTTTCAAAATGGTAGATATTATTTTTATAGGAAGCTTCTAGTACATCATTAGTAAAAGAACAGGTATATTTACCTTTTGAAATATTTGTTTACAATATCTCATTTTTCTAGTAATTTCATGATTGCTATCAGGTCATCAGTTTGTAGGAAGAATTATAAATATATATTAATAGAGGGCATTTTCTCAGAAAGGGCAATAACAATGCACAACCTAGTGTATTAGAGCAGTAAGAGTCTTCCACTGTTTTTACAAGTTTGGGTTAAATAGAAGGTGTTTTGTAATGCTAGTAAAAAAAACTGTGCTTTACTTTCTGAGGATAATGAGGGGAGACAAAAGTGGTGCCTCCATCTTCTGAAATTTTGAGGGGGAAATTGTCAGGACATGGTTTGAAACAGATGCTCAGGTAATGTAAGGAAGGCACATGACAGAGTCCAGCATCCCTAGATCCATTATTGTTGAATACAGCCTTGCCAAGATGACATTCCATGCATTTTTGTATTGAGTGTTATTAGGTCATTACAGAAACGTGTTTTGTCTTCCCCTTCTCAGTGCTCGCTACGGCAGCCCAGAAGGAAGCTGACACCTCACATCACCTTGTGTTTTAATAGCTTTATATGCATAATCTCCACTCCTTGTTGGGTTGCCTGCTGGAAGCTGGCTGTGACCTACCATCAAAAGCTATGCATCAGGTTTCAAGAGCATGTCATTGTGGGGTGGTAAAACCAGTAGACCCACATATTACTGTGTGTGGTAGCCCATAGAAAGGGGCAATCATTCAAGGTGAGAATAATTTTTTTCAGAAATAGACTTCTAAGATCCAGGTGACTCACCGACTGGGGTGTATCCCTGCCTATGGTTTTGCTCAAGGACAGAGCAAAGCTAGGCACAGGAGAACTCATGAGGAGAAGCCCAGGGAAGTTTGGGGGTAGGATGTGGGACAAAAGACTGAAACTAAGGATAAATTCTGCATCCAAAGGTAGTAGTGGACTTTCTAATACTACGGTCTCCAACTCCTCAGAGAAGTTTGCCACAATTCATGCACATCAAGGCCAGAGTTAAGTCATGTAAGGGGCTCTTCTGCCTGGCAGAGGAAGACCATGGCCATGGCACACAAGGCATGCTGGAAGTTAGAGCGTGGGCCAAGCCTGCAGCTCGGGTTTGTCATCATGTGCAAGGCAGTGTGGGCTGCAGGAAGGCCAGGGCGCTGTGGGGCTGGGGCGGCACTCAGGGATGACAGCCTGTGTGTCCAGTCAGGCCAATGTGGGGCTCTGCAGGTCCCCAGGAGGAGTGCACTTCCTGGGATCTGGTGATTTGCATGACTACAGTACTGCTCAGTCAGGAATTTGTGGTTGGAGAAAAACTTTGTTATTAATACACAGAAGAAATCCTCTTCATGTGGGATACAGCTTCCACTTACCTCCACCTGCAAAGACACTTGAAATTTCCCAGCTCATACTCCATAAACACACACTAGACCTACACCGTAGCTCTGGCTGACAGACTGCCAAAGCTTTTAAAACTTTATAAAGTTATAAACATACATAAACTATATATGTACTCTGGAAACAATCCAGATTCAAGAAGCATCTGAGAAGCACATGGTAAACACAAAGCCAGTAAGTTTTATATAACATGGAAACTACTGGTTTGCTTCAGAACTGCAGAGCTCTACCACAGTGGATTTGGAAAGCTGGCTGGTGTGGCTTAAGGCAGACCTATTTCTGTGCTGGAGAAGTGATTTCCCAGGGATTTGAGGGAGAAGTAGTATACCCCTCTAGCTAAAAGTGTCTCTGTGCCTCTGACTGCCTTATGGAGACAGCTACACTAAGTGCACAAAGTAAGCAGTCGTCATCTGGGGTACAACTGGATCTGAGCAGAGTCTATGGACTGTCATTTTTTCCTGCCATGCTAAATCTCTTCAACTTACAATTTCTTTTTCCTTATATTGTCATGTTCTGCAGCTGCTTGTAAATCTGTGAGCTGTACCCAGTTCAAGCTGCCTTCTCCACAAAGAGCAGTCATGAAAATGTACCTGTGGGCTTTTGTCCACATAACCGCATTTCAGCCGTGGGTGCCTCTGTTGTTACTGAACTACTTGCTGGCCATTGAGCCTTCTGTGCCCTATTTCAGACAAGTGGTGTGTTTATTTAAAAAAATCTTTGCCCACGTTCAGGTTTTACAGCCCGGACTTGCAGCCACTTACAACCACAGCTGTTTGCAGCCGCTTTGTGGCAACAAAGAAGTAAGTAGGTAAAAAAGGAGCTAGAAACTGTTTTCAAAAGAAAAACGTCCTTCAAGGAAGGGAGGTCTCACTGTTCTGTCAGAAGAAGGAAGGCTCAGTGTTTGGCTTGCCCAAGGCCTTGGGTCAGGCTGCAGTCTACCTGGATTGTCACCACAGGAGCCTCTCACAGCCCTGTACTTGTCATTATTTGAAGGTTTGCTTTTAAAAGAATATTTATGCTCTTGGTAAGACTTCTCAGCTTCTTGCTTCTCTGTTGCATTACCCCTGAAAGAGTTAACACGAGAATGAGCTTAACAAAGCCAGGAGACTGATGAGGAAAAGGGACCTGAAGGCTGGGAAGGGCTGTGGTCCATTATGAGGGGCTGGGCTGAGTATGGGCACTGCCAGCTGGATCAGTCAGCTGGGAATACAGTTCCCAGGCCCCGAGCCTGGAAGAGTAACCCGTGGCTCATCACCCCGCGCTGCTCTCGCCCTTTCGGTGGGGTCGGGGCCGCCGAAGCCTGTGAGGGGTGTGGGTTCAGCAGTGAGCGGGCTGAGCAAGTGCCATGGGAGGGCAGCATTGCTCAGACACAGCCCGGCGCCTTTCAGCCTTGTCCTGCACGTATCCATGGAAGGGCTTCTCCTCTGAGAACCCCTGCACACTCCCAGCCCCAGGAGCTGCTGCCCCGGCCGTCAGCCCGGGACACGGCAGAGAGCCAGGCTCGTGGGGGAACCGCTGAGCCCATGGTCAGCCTTAGCTGCTCACCTGGCAAACTCCGCTGCTCTTGAGCTACTTTGGTCAGGTTTTTGCCTTTTGTCTTCCAGTGTCTTCAAAAGATAATTACATGGAGCTGGGGCCATTTGCTCAAGTTACTTTTAATTCCCATGGTGGTTGTAATGAAGTGTGTACTGCACATCCATTTTACTAAAGTAGTGTATAAGGACACACTTGACTTGCTTTTCCTCTGCAGTTGAGAAAGGACAGATCATTAAGAAAACAGGACCACTACATTATTGGAGCCTTCAGACATTTCCCCTGCCTGACTCCTTTGGAAGAGATGCAGACTGAATCTGAGACATACGGAGGCTTTGGTAAAGGGCTTTAAAATGCTTCCTTCTGCCCCAGGTTGGTGCTTCTCCCAGCATCATTGCAGGTTTTATCTCAGAGCAGATAGGCTTGCTAGTGGATGGGAGAAGTTTCCATTAGAGGAAACAAGAGAGAAGCACCCTGCACCAGTGAACAAAACCATTTCTGAAGATGTCCACTATATAGTAATCCTGGCAGGTGTTCTTCCCACATGGTTGAGTTGCGGGTTGGAGATTTGTGTGTTTAGGTGCTGGCTGGTCTGCCTCATGCTTTGTGCCCAAGGTGGTGTCAGAGAACAGATATTTTCACATTCAAATCCTCCTTTCACAGTTCTTGACTTCACAGAAGTTGCAGCACATACACAGATGCATGTTCATTTATTATTTCCTGAAAAATTGTCTCCTTGGGGCTGCTCTCCATGGAAGCACTATCCTATAGTCTCTCACAGAGGAACTGAAGACAGGGGTTTAAATCAAGCCCTTCCTGTGTGTCAAAAGAGTACATAACTCCCCAGCCAGAGTGCATTTTGAAGCTGAGATTACATTGGATAGACATATTTTATATAAAATAATTGCACAGTCTTGTGTTTAAGATGTGCACTCAAGTTTCTGCCTTTGATCTAAGAAATGCTTATTTCCCAAAGTGGAACAGTGTCAATAGGAAATATTCATAATTCAAATATTGCTTCAGGGCTGGGGTTCTGTCCTGGGAGACTGAAAATAGGGTTGTTCTGTTCCAAGTGATCTCCCCAAACACTGAAATTTGTGAATAAAAGTCTGAGGTGAAAAAAGGGAAAGTTGACATCAGCAGCTTTGAAACTATTTCGACTTGCATTTTCTCTTAAAAAAAAAGGTACACTAATAATTCTTTTCAATCCAAACAAAATACAAGGGTTTTATCTTTGTCACAGAAAACAGAAAAATATTTTTGGGCTGGATCAATTTTATTTTCTTCTTTTATTTTAGTGAATAATATTCTTAAATATATGCTTTTAGGGGTCTATGCAGAGATTCACTGAGCAGAAACCTGTTCATACTTTTACAGTGCTTTGATCACTGGACTCAGCATTGCCTGTCAAAGCTCTGATTAACATGACAAAATTATGATGAATTTTTGTCCATGGTGAATAATCTAACATCCTTTGCTAGTACAAAAGGGGAATATATTGTTTTTTTCATATCTATAGACAGACACAAACACCAGGAAAGAATAGAGTAAAATTCCTAATACTTACTAATAATTTGCCTTTGTATTATCCTGCAGTCCTTCATTTCTTCCACCAAGTCTCCTAATGTCAAGACATACTGGAATGAAAGTATTAGTTTAGAGGTAACTGAGACTGAAGCTCTTGCTTCTAGGATCAGGGACATCCCTTTAACATCATGGTGTCCCACCAATGATAAGGTTTTTTTCACTGTTCTGTAATTCAAGGGAACTTTGGGGTCGTCCTATGTAAAGGACCAATGTAAACTCTGAATGACCACTAAAAATAAATTCATTTGCTATTTATTATTTTATGGCTGAATATTGGTATCTACTTCAGAGTTGTGAAAAGAGAAGACATCCTTAGCTGTCTGTGCAGAGCATTTGCAGACTAAGGGGGCAGCAAGCACTGGTAGGATATTTATAATCATGAAGTACTCTGCTACATTTTCATAGTAAGAAAAAATTATTCTCCTGTAGGAATTACTGTGTTCACTCCTTCGCCCTATGTTAAGCTGATAGTAGCTCAGATTTTAGGGGCCCTTCAGCCCTTAAAAAATGTTAGCTAAATCTACCACTCTGAGTTAAAAGATGCCATTGTTGTATTAAAGCATTGGAGTGTTTCACAAAAAAAAACCCCAAACAACGCCTTTTGAACTCTAGATAATAATGAAGACATCATATAGAAAACAGAAAACCAATAATTTTGCAGTGAGAATAAAACATATTCTTTGAACTCCCCAAGGCAGGTTTTCCTCTGGTGAGGCCTCAGGAGGAATGGTAAGCAGAAAATGATTCCTGTGATTTTTAGGCTTGTGGTTTGCTGCTTTGCAATGTGACACATAAATTGGTGGACAAAAACATTTATTTTCTATTAGGTGTTGCTAATGAAGCACCCATACTTCTTTGAGAACTTCAAGTGAACTCCAGTCCTGCATTGTTATGTTCAGGAGTCAGTGCTGATTTCTTCTTTGCATTCCTCTATGGCAGCCTTAAATGCCTTTATTTTGCCATGATATAAGATTCGTATCAGTCTATTTTCTTTCCTTTCTCACTGTATCTCAACTTGAATTGAGCTTTTGGTGGGCTCACCCCATGCTTCCCTTAGTATCACATTTAAGGCGTCCAGATGGGGTGACAGAATGGAATAAGACACCAGCCCTCCATCTGTTAAAAAAAAAGAAGAAAGAAAAAAAAGTAATTAAATACAAGGTTTTATTGTTCTTTAAGTAAGAACAGATACACTCTGTATGTCAAGGCCAAACTATATGCTATTAAATCTATCCTTTGAAGTCTTCCATTGGGCTGACCAAGGACAGATGGTAAACTGTTATCAGTTGATATGGGATTAGGTCAAGTCGAAGTTCAAGATTGAGGGTAACAGTGAGAGTCTCAGTTCAGTTGTGAAATGTATTAGTTTATTTAATGAATACCACATAGTCAGCATCTTTGCTACTGTTCTGCTCATTTAAAAATTGGGAGATTTATTTACCCAAGGATCTCCAGACTCTTTAGAACTTTAATATGGCAAATGTATCTGTTGTAATTTAGTAGATGAATAGCAATAAAATCTTTATTCTTTTAGAGGAGAAAAGAGTTCAGATTTAAGATGTACCAGCCTAAAATATACTGCAATTCTTTTTAATTTTTTGTCTTATTTTTACCTGGGTCATATATTTGCATCATTTGCCTTTGTTTTTCTATTTTCTTTGCATATGCACCAATCCCAAAATAGTCTCATTGGAGAAACTGATTGCTAGTATCAGATGTAGGGAGGCCTGTAGCAGAATTTCATTTCTTACACTTTATTTTCACACCCAAATAATGAATGAAGACTATTGACCGTGAAGCTGAAATGCTGCATACATGTCAGGCTGTCTATTCTTCAAATTTGGCAGAGGAAATGAACTTGCTTTAAAAACAATCTAACCAAACATGTTTAGAAACAGCTTTTGCAGAACTGGCTGATGTTTGCCATATGACACATGCAATGGACATTAGGCATAATTTGGAAGCAAGCAAAGCAGTTATGCGTATGTCAGTGAACGAGCTGATACAAAACGAACTTTCAAGATCTGGTCATAATCTTACACAATAATTCTATGTAAACCTCATGGTTTAATAATGGGCATGGTTTATATAAGTTAAGGACTGATGGAATGAGCCTTTGCTAGCAAAGCTAGAGCTAAAAATGCTCAAAATAACTTCCTAAAGGACAGCTCTTCTTTATAGCTCTATTTTTTTTTTCTTCCCCATAACTCCTTTAGAAATTCAGTGAAAAGGAAATTCTTCTCTATAAGATGTGTTCAGGCAGAAAAGAGGAATAATAGTCATGAAGCCAGATAGTGCTAAGTTCTCTACAGTCACAGGAGGAATGGCTGTTATTGCAGCATTGGAATTATTTTTCAGGTACATATAAATAATGAAATTAAAACAATCTAGGGTTTTCCTAATACTGTTCAGTATCTTGTGGGTACACATTTACTTCTCCATATGACATTTGTTCTTTTGTGTACTTATTACATATGTTAATGTGTCATGTGAATAAGTAAATATTGCCAGAGAAACAGGACTTTTGAAGTTGTGACACTTTGTGCTTCATCACTTGACATTCAACAGCTCTTCTTAATTTTTACAGTTGGGATGATGTGTAGCTGACTGTAGCGTTATACCATGTTAGTAACACATCCAAACTAAAAAAAGAGACAACCCTAGAACTGTTTCTGGTTCACTCTCAGCTCAAAGAAGTTTCTGTCTGAAGGTTCAGGACTCAATTCCCATTTAAACAGAATTTTAAGCTTGGCTGGAGGTACTAGGAAAATCACTGCATACCATTTTTCCTGTTCCCTAGATTGGCCTGGCTGAAACTACTGCTCTAATAAGGCTTTGGGCTTCCTCCTGTCTGTCACAAGGAATGCTGTAGCTCTCTGGGTACTGCGCAGCCTCAGGGCTCAGGTGTGGCTGGTCTGCAGAATCCTTTGCTATGCTCCTTTCTGCCCTTGCTGCATGCTTTTCTATGCTGAGCTAGCAACCCTTGGGCGGAGTGATGGGCAAGTTCCAGCTGCAGTGGATGGACAAGGCACGGCACAGCCCTACAGGCCTTCTTCTTCAGAGATCCACAATGTTCTGCACTGTAGTAGTACATAATTTTTTTAGCTTCAAGCTTCAGCTGCAAGACTGGTAAATTTGGAAAAATCATCTATGCAGACTGGACTTTTCCTTACCTACTCGCCCAGGTAGCTGTATCTGATTCAGGAAACAGAGATGCAGTGACTGCAGAAAATAGCCATTAGAATCTTGAGCATTTCTGTGAGCCTTTTCTCACCTCAGTGTAAGCTTTAAACAATTACCACAGACTACAAAAGTGGAAAACTATAACACCGGGTGGGAAGAGTCTAGGATCTACTTTCCAGATGTGTTTCCAAGTCACTCAGGAGAAGCAAAACATTTTTATCTCAGAATGTTGGTCTTTTCCACTTTCTTTTAAATTAGCCATTTATAGCACTTTCCTTAACTAAGACCCATGTCTGTACTCACTACTTGAACAGGAAAAAGCTTTCCTTATACTGGGCAACATAAAGGAATGTAAACAATCAAAACCAAACTAATTTTCTCAGTATATTTTGGTATCCAAATGTGTTCAAAATATGATAGTCTATACACAAGTTGAGGTCCTACATGCAGATTCCTGCTGTAATTTCATTTTCCCTTTTTCCCGATGTTTTCATCTCTGCTCATTCTTTTGAGAAGGGCTTCACACCTTCCTTGGTTTCAAAATTCCCTGGCTACTGCAGCTTCATTTATTTGAGTCCAGTTAGCTCCCCGAGGCTTTGGTTAGTATTGGGTTTTTTGAGGTAAATAGCGAGCAGATTGGACCTCTAGAAGCTCTTGGCCTCCCACATCTAATGCAGCCTTGCATATGTTAATGTTTCTCTTTGAGAATCCACCAGGTCTTACATTCCTGAAACTGGAAAGTTCTCAGGAGATCCTTCCCTTCACTTCTGAACCCAGGCTGACCTACCCCCAGATCTGCATATAAACCTATTCAGGCATGTTTCCTTTATCCACTCTGCCTACAACATTTCTCTTGGACATTAATGTGTCTTCTCAAGGACTTGGACAATTCCTAGAGCCTGATGTGCTTCCCGTGATGCAGAGGAAGATATTGTTCCTGTAGGGAGAGGGGAGTGCAGGTCAGAAAGGTGTAACACTCTGACACTGGTGACTGTCTTTAGGGTGTGTCCCCATACTCGGTTTTACCCAACACGGACTGCTTCTTGTGTGTTTGCTCTGGGACAGGCCTCATGCAAACAACAATGTCCACATTAAAGCAGATTAGAGTTTATGGGTGCAAACTGAAAATTAAGCTCGTTGTATTTTTTTCTCCATAAATAACAGCAGAAATTGCATTATTTTGTAAAAGGCTAGGATATAATAAGTATAAATGGCACACTCTAAAAAACAAGCAAAAAAATCTGTTCTGCAATATCCAGGGGCCATGACTGTCAAAGGCCAACACAGCCATCAAGAAAGTCTAAAATTAAAACAGACAAGTTGCCAATGCATAAAACTGCCATCATCATGTTCACTTCCCAGTTTGTTTCAATGACCATCCCATCTGTGAAACATATTTCTGTGGGACAGTTAAGGGTTGCAAACATAAACCAGCCCATTCCAGTGAATGCTACAACCCAGGTGTCACTCTTGTTTGAAAAATGCCTGGGTGGCCCCACTGTCAAGGATATAACCACAGATAATACAATCTGGAAACCCCTTTCCAAAGCGGTGAGTAATTGAAATTTATGTACTTGCATAACTCATTTATTGCCATGAGAGCAACGAATCCAAGGTTGTCAGCTCCAGCCATAGGGGTTGTTCCAGCCTTAGCTCACTCAAATAGATCCAAGAGGCCTGTGACTTTATTGCTTGAATGAGAGAACTGAGGCTGGTGACTGGCACTGCTGTTTAGAGGCTGGAATGTTTAGCTGGGGACATGCTGGATGAGAGGTAAGGGCAACAAACTGCTCTCCTTGGCAGGAAGAAGGATAGCTCAGCAGGAGTGATTTAAGTGGGTAGGGGTTTGAATCCAAGGCCTGAGGCCAATCTAATAGGCTCTGTTTTCTCAAATGGAAAGTCTCTGATTTGCCTCATTCCTAGCAATGCAGTAGCACCCACAGATTCTCTTCTATTTCAAATCCAAACTTAAGGGCTTTCAAGGTCAGTTCTGGTTTTATGCATTATTGTGACTGAGATCTGGGAAGCAGGTTCGGGATACCCAGAAGAACATCATGCTGGAAAAATTCCTTACATCTGGGAGATGTTTTCCCTCTTGCTGCTGTCATGGATTGAGCTGAGTTCATAAGTACCCTAGAGCTTCTAGAGGCATATCTGGTAGCAAAATAGAAAGAATTTTTCTGTGAATGGTCTGTGAAGCTCTTAAGTGACTGATGTTGTAGAAATACTAAGTATTACTGTGACTAATTAAATGATTTCACACAAAGGTATGTTTTAAAAGTCTGTGCTCTTGTGTGAGGCATCCAAGCAGGGACATAATCTCAGTGCCTGGACTCCGGGGCTGATTTTGTTTTCTGTCTTTTAAAGCAGTCACCCTTCCTTCCATTTTACTGTTTGTCATGATAGTTTTTCCTTTCTTTCAAAGAGATGAAGGAGTCTTGTTTAGAATAAGATGCTCCTAATGTTGCATAGATTGGACAAAAGGTATGACATACTATCAGAAACTCGTTTTCTTCAGTGGTAAAATCTGAGAGTAACACTTCAGTTTTGTAAATATTGAGACATCTGACATTGTCCTAGAGTGACTTTATGATGCCTGTATCCCCAATCGTCTGTTCTGTATATCGCTTTGTANCATGTATCCACAAAATTGCTGACGTCTCTTACTTTTTTAAAACAAAATGAGACAACAGTTTTTTAGGGGAGAATGGGATGAGACTTTGGTTTTCCCATTTAGACAAAAATTAGATTTTTTTTCCTCTTGAGTGGGAGAATATCACTGACTGCTATTGCTTATGGTGACAAACTTCTCATACATTGAAATTAATAGCAAGAGGTTTTGCAATCTGAATTGGGGTTATTCTTAGTCCCAAAAGCTCTGTGTGCTCTACAGATGGTGGAGAAATTAAGTTTCATGGAAGCCTTTTTTAATCAAGGAAAATGGGGCATAGAAAGGTCAGTCAACCTGCTCTTGACAGTGAGGAGACCATAAGTACTAAACACTTCTTGTTATCTCACTTATTTTTTTTTTCTGCACAAGCAACTGTCCTACATCTTGCCCTGAATCCTGGGTCAAACAGATCTATAGTGTAAGGATTGCAATAAAATCCCATAAGAGTATCTTCTCATCTTCCTTCTCTGGTGGTGAGAGACACTGACCGAGCTGAATATATGACTTCCTATGTCCTTTTAACCACAGGCCTGACCTTCTTCATAAAAGTTTCTATGTTATGATAGTCTTGTCAGGATTTACTGGTTGTGCTTATTATTAATTAAGAGGTACTAAGTTTAAAAAGTCATTAGAAATCAAATCACAAAGGATAAGTTAAAAACCTTTCCATGAACTTTGACATGCCCTTGTATTACATCTAAACCCACACCAACAAAACGAGACATTAATAAAATCATTATATATTTGAAGAGCAACACCTAGCCCATGTGAAGTTTATGACTACAAATGAATATGTGTCAGGGAGCACCATCAAGTCCATTAGGCCAAAGATTTCACTGTTGCTATTCATTTAGAGGGTATGGAACTTGTGTGTTGCCATGATGGACAGTAACATAAAAAATTTAAAAGAGGGATAAAGGACCCTTTCTCCTTTTTCAGCCTGGCCTTATAAACCATATACACATCTAGGGAAGTATGAATAAAAATGAAACTTGCGGCCATGATTGACTCATTCATATTTTTTTTTTTAATCACTGGAACTCTATTCCAGTGCATGTAAAGTCTTAATGAGACCTAGCAACATTATGAGTGCTGGGAGCAATCGCCCTTCAGCCTCATGCCTGCAAACGCTCTCAAGGCATGCATATATCTCATTATGGCCAAACGCCCTGTCATGTGTTATTCCTTACTTAGTGACAATTTGTCATTGTCACCCTTGACATGTCACTCGGCTGCAGAAGGATTTGACTTCAGCATAAAATGTGACAATCAGATGAGAGGATTTTGTAATCTAAACTGAAATATGGGGCTGAGAGAGACTAATTTTATTCAGAAACAATCCTAATATAACATAAATGGGAAGAAATGTTTGCATTTAAGGATTTTTGTTAAGGTTTCCTTCTTTTGCCTTTTCCCAGCCCCTGCTCCCCCACTTCAATTATTCCTTAGAATAATGCTTTTATTTTTTGAAGGCTGGAGCCTTATGTTTTAATACAATGCATTTTCAATTAAGTGCACTAAGATCTGTGGATATAACTATTACTTAAACTATAAGTAATGGTTACATGTAAAAATTAGGGAAACATATTGTGCTTCAGATAAATTACATTCAGATTACTTCTTATTATAAATGGGGTAGAAAATGGATTTTTAGCTCTGGCTGGCCAAAGAGCCAGCATTTGTATCTACTTCATTTGTTTAAATATATTTCAAGCCAGATTGAAATCCATATTGCCTGACATTAATTGAGTACTGAAGCATCAGTGTACTCAAGTTTCATAAACCACTGATGAGTGAGTTTCTACAGGCTTGATTTAAAAATATACTGTCCCTTTTATATGAAAATTATATTCCATTTATAGTGTAATTCTTAAAGCCCAGCATTAAATGGTATAAATCTTAATAAGACAAATGTAAATATGACATTTGTGCTGTTAAGTTGACATCTTGTTTGCTAAGAAAATTATATTCTGTACTCAATATTTATTAACATCTTCTTCTGCATGATATTGTAGGCAAGCTAGTTTTCTTTTGAAAAGCAGAATGGAGATAAGAGTGGGGTGGGCTGTGAGATGGACTGTTCCTGAAGGTCACTTACAGGGTTTTGCTTAGGCACCTCATCCTGGAGAGGATATTCCATTCCTGGGCATCTTTTGACAATCAATCCTATCAGGTTGCCCAGTAATTTATTGGCTTTGTGGTACTGACAAATAGTCAATCATTCCAATGGTAGCCTATAGGAAGTAAGGCTTGAGCTCATGTTTCCAGAGGTGAAATATAGGGCAATTTAACCCATTTTTCACACTTGTAATTTTCAGAGAAGCAGATATTATTTGAACAAGATTCTGGATTCTGAATTTCACAAAGAAGGTGCAGGGCTATGATTTTTTCTTCAAGTTTCATCAAATTTTTCTGCATAAGATGAATGAATGAATAAGTTACTAACTAACTAACTAAAGACGCCCTCATCAAGCAGCTTTTACTGGCTGAACCAAGTGTCCTATGGCCCTCATCAAGCTGCGCTCTCTCTGAGGTAGGGAATGACTGCTTTTAAGTGAGCGCATTATGAAGTGCCATCTGCAATGTGCCGTCCTCCTGGATATTTTTATCAGGACTAACATAGCTGTCAGAATGTCATGGAATGAATGTCGGATAATTTGTACACTTGATTTTTTTTTTTTTCCCATAAAGCTCTTCCATACTATTATTATAATGATAAAGGCTGCTTTCTGCTTGAAGTGCGTTTGCTGCTTTCTCAATGTGGTTAACTGAAGTTTTTTTCTTTAAAATCTTTAACATTACAAATTTTGTTTAATAATACAAACATGGTGAAGGAACACAGTATGCATTGAAAAATCAAGGCTTCTGCAAGGAGTGTGGTGAGTTTGGATTTCTGATGTAAGTTCTATTCATTTATCTCCTTCATTTATTGCCTTCAGAACCAGGAGCAACTTGTCCTTATTTGTTAAAACCAGAGAACACAGTAGATCTTCAGTTCACATTTCAGGAAGAGCTGCATTTTTTATTTGAGTACTCTTTTTTTCAATTCACCATCTGTAAGACATGGGAAGTCTTAGCTACCTCACAGAGAAGTTAATGGAAATGCACTGAGGTGGCTGCAGGCGCTCAGATAAGAGGTGGGTGAGCATGAAAGCACCAGGTGAATCTCTAAACCATGACCAGCAACTTTTGCTTTTTTTGTCACCTCTTTTTTTCATGCTGAGCTGTGTACTCTGGTCCTCTCCCATGGACTAGCTTGACAATTGTTCCATATTTTGTTGTGCTAAGTCATCTTTTTATGCTAGGTAAAACCATTTTTCTTCTCATGGTTTGCCCCCTGTTGATTCATCAATTCAGTTGGCTTAGTAGGACCTTCTCCTTTTGATAATTGTGAGGTATAACTTCACCAAAATTTTCAATGAAATTACCTTGAAGTCATTACAGTTTTCTGTGTCACAAGACATATTTTTGGGACAATCTGAGCCAAAGTATTAGGTCATCATGGTCAAGGAGTGGAGCTTAACTCTTCTGTACCCTAACTCCTAGGCTGGCTCAGAACTGCACACATGTTGCTTAGTCTGGGATGAGTTTGGCTTGGGTGTTTGGGTGTTTGAGTTAGTTTAGCTCACTCAAATACAGAAACTAGGCCAGAAATGAAAACGACAACAAAAAGTCCAGGAGTCCAGGTAAAGGTTATCAACATTATTTCTCTGCAGAATTGGTACTCCTATGGACTCTCTCCAACAGATCCACCTCCTTATGTTGGGGTTCCAGAGATGGACACAATACTGCAGAAGGGGCCTCAAAAGAGAAGTAGAAGGGGAGAAACAGCTGCCTCAACCTGCTGGTCATGCTTATGTTGCTGCAGCCCAGGATACAATTGGCTTTCTGGGCTCCAAGCACACATTGCTGGGTCATGTCCAGCCTCTCATCCACCAGCATGCTCAAGTCCTTCTCCCCAGGGCTGCTCTCAATTCTCTGCTGCCCAGCCTGTATTTGTGCTTGGGATTGCCCTGACCCAGATTCAAGACCTTGCACTCCGCCTTGCTGAACTTCATGAGGTTTGCAGAGGCTCAGCTCTCAAGCTTGTCCAGGTCCCTCTGGATGGAATCTCTTCTCTCCATAGTATCAATGGCACCACGTGGCTTGGTGTCATTGGCAAACTTGCTAAAGGTGCATTGGATCCCACTGTCCATGTCACCAAAGATGTTAAACAGCATATCTCCTTGTCAGGTTGATGACTTAAATCAGCAAGCTGTAAACACAGATGTTAGATGACTTGTAGTAGAAGGAACGGCAAAAGAGAAAGAGGGCAGTGTTTGTGTTTTTGGGCTGTTGTGGTTTGGTTGGACTTATTTTGAGCAGTGCTCAAACAACAGTTTAGGAACCAGAGGTGTTAAGAACCAGAGCAATGTATTCTTGAGATCTTGGGGATGTTGATAACCTTTACCTGGACTCCCCTTCTCTCTAGGAGGCACTTTCCTGCCACCATGATGAGTAACATTCCATTCTGTATGGTCAGCCTATGTCTTTCCTTCTCTACAACAAACTGCACCTCTCCGTGCTCAGCTGGACCTTATTTTTGGAGAAGGACCTCAAATTAGCCTTATCATTTGTTATAGCTTTGGGATGATGAATCAGAACCTGAAAGCTATTGGCTATAGGGAGTTATTTAGTGGAATGAATTGCAGAGTTAATCTATTCATAGAAATGTATTAAATCACAGCCCAGAACTAATGTCATTTCTGCTCCCTCTCACTCCCTCCAATATCTGCTTCCCTTAGCATACTCCTTTAAACTTACACTTTAGTAACAAGAACTGAATTTATCTATTTAAAGAAAACAAAGTCTCTGATCCTCATGTTCTTCTAGTAGCTGTTGTTTTTGACATTGGGCTCACACAAAAAACCCTGTTGCTCTGAACTTGTATCTCCAGCGACTTAATACAGTGCCAAGACTACTGCGCCTGTCTTTCCCTTGGCAGAGTATTTGGTAGTTGTTTTCCTTTTGCTAAAAGCTTTCTTTCTGAAAACAAATTGCATTCTCAGAAGAATTTTTGCAGATTTTTTTGATTCTGTTTGTTTAGTTTGGAATTTATTTAAACTTTCAGTTTTTAAAATTTTACTTTGATTTTTTGAAAGCTCGGCAGAAATTTTTGCAGCAGAGGGTAGAGAGAAATCTCAGGTGCTGCTGAATGATGGGGTTGTGGATAAAGAATGGACATACTGTTTGCTTTCATGTCTTTGTTTTGTTCTTTGTGGGTTTTTTTTTGTTTGTTTGTTTGTTTTCCTCTCCCATAACTTTGCAAACATTGCTCTGTTCTGCTTTTTGCAGGGAGGCCAGATTCCCATTGATATGGTTTTCCAGTTGAAATAGAGAATGAGTCAGCAAGGAAGGCATCCTAGGTCCATACTAAGAGAGCATGCTAGGAGACTAAATCTCAGAAATTCAGGTAAGCAACAAGGGAAAGCTTTTAATTTCCTGTACTAGACATGTGTAAATATATGTCTGTTGCTGAGCCATTTATTTTGCGCCTGTACAGACTTTATGTATTTTATCTCTACTTGCTTCACTAAATTCACTAAATAAAGCAGCTAAATACACTTCTTTATGGCTATGTCATCACACCTTTTTGAAACTGAAGTTGAGCAAGTGTACTAGAAAGCTCAGAAAATTTTTTTTTTGAGCATGTAGAAATAATAACATCTTGCATAAGTTTTCTTACTTAAAACCTATTTTTGCCTTGGGAAGCTGACTTTTTAACATAGTTGTCTATGTATTTTTGTGGTTAAATAATCGGTCTTTTGTAAGATTTGGCTTGTCACAGGTGTTTCAGAAAGTGGAATTCACTTGCCTGAGAAAGGAATCATTTTAGCTCTGTCTTTTCACACTGCTGCTGAAATTAGTGAATTTATCATTTTTTTAAAATCCACCCTCCCAATCTCTGAGAAAGAGCTGTTACACAATTTCTGCAGTGGCATAAACTTCATAGGAACTTGTGGTTACGCTTTCAACCTGCAGGTACTTTGAACTCTGAGATACAATCACGGTTAATTTCAGTATCCCAATGCCTTGAAACTGATACTCATGGATACAGAAATTGGTTCTCCTGGTCACAACAGAGCACAAAGTCAACTATTAGTGTCACATGCAAGCTGGTCTTTGCATATGGACAGAATTGCATTAGGGGAAAATTAAACGCTATCAGTTTAGACCAGGGGCTTTGCAAAGCAGATAGCCTTTAGAGCTATTGTGGTTTTTAAACGTCAGGTTAATTGAGAACTGCTGTATATTTAATAGGGGGGCCTTTGGGATATGACTACAAGGACTCTTTGTTGTTCAGCACTACATTAGGCAGAAATTGCACTTCTGAAATGGTCATAAAAATCCCAGGAGGCATAACCATTAATGGGACACTAAGCTCCAATTAAGGGCATGGCCCAAAAGACCAAGGTGAAAAACACAGTCCTTAGCATCTGTCTCAGAGGATCTCTGATCCAGCTGCTTGCTTTCAGCTGCAGAAACAGAATTGCAAATAAAGAAATATTTACTTAAAAAAAAAAAAAACCACCAAAAAAACCCCCAAAAAACCCCAACCAAAAACCCACACCATATTCTTGTTATCTGGAATGTAAATAGGAAAAAAAGGGAAAAAACAAGAGTCTTTAAATTCTCCAAATTCCCTAAAACAAAACTAGAACTGCATATTACAGCTAACAGTTCTGATCCCTTTTATCATCATTAGATTTCATAACAGTTGCAGTCCAGCCCTCTAAACTTCATCTTACACATTTTAATATTAATTTGAGCACCTCCACAAGTTTATATTCAAAAACTGCAAAGGACTTTCCTCTCCAACCCTGTTTAAGTTTTGTTTATTGGTTGTTTTTTTTTGTTTGTTTGTCTGTTTGTTTTTAATTCTCTGTGTTGCATGAAACACAGCTACCCAATTTAGTCAGTGTGCTGGTAACTTTATAAATGAATTAGTGGGTCTTATGGCCTTCTGTTCAAAGACTGTGATTCTGCCTCAGATAGATATGGATTTTCTGGAATGTCATAAATATACATTTTTAGAAAACACTGGGTCCTTAGAGTCCAGCTGAAAATGACTGGCATCTTCTGGATATTTTAACCTTGATTACTTAATTACCTTGGCAACTACATTAGTAAGTAATTGTATTGGTTTGGCATGAATGGTAGAAAAACCAATTGGTGATCTCCTTTGGAACTGACAGCCGAGTTGGCCAATCAGGTAAAAAGTGTACACCCCTGGGGACACACCGCTTAAATACAGGAATCTTGGGAGATTCCTTCCCTTTCGATGGACCCAGCCATAAGGTAACGTCCTAGCCGGGCCAGGGCGGCTGTGCCGAGGCTGGCCCTTATGGCAGCCGAGCCGAGCCAGGCCGGGTCTCTGAGCCTCGGCAGCTGCCAGCGGCCGGGGGAGGAGAGCGAGAGCCAACATTGCAAACGCCGCCAAAGGAGATGGCCCCGGCCCCCTCCTCCAGCCCCGGGTCCCCTGGGAGCAGCACCGAGCCCAGGCTGGGCTAAAAACGCACCCCATAAGACCGAGGGGTGGAAAAGGACAGAAGACCTGGGCCGCCGTNGCCATAAACAGACTGTGTCTCTTGTGGAAAGTTACCAGAAGAATCAGGAGGGACTTGTCTCTCTCAAAAGACTGACTGAAAGACTATTTTATTAAGTGCTACTGACTTAAGAGTTCCGATGTTTTGTCTCTTTACATTGTTTCGTGGAAAAGTAGATTGTTGCTAGGGAGGAGGGGGGGTGTCTTTAAAAAGGTTTCGTGGTTGTTGTTTTTTTGTTTACCCTTTAGTGTATGTTAATAAATCTTACTGTTTCTATTTTAAGTTGAGCCTGTTTTGCTTTTCTTTTAATCCTATTCCACTAAAATGAAAGTTAGATCCCTGCACTACGTTTCACAAAACAAATTCGGCAAATGTGATAACCCTTACATTATTTGGTGTTTCTGCCCGGTTGTGAATTTTAACCCATTACAGCAAATAATTTCTGTCTCCATGTGAATATCTTCCACTGTTTTATTCTGCTTATAATACAATTTCTTTCACTGAAATTGCTCAGAGATAATCTAGTCATTTTCCATCTAGACAGACCATCTGAGTGGGATGTTAATTAATATTACACTATGGAATTCAGTTTAGTGAAGTGCCACAGAAAAGGAAATTAATTTCAATCATTGACAAACCTGTCAATTTAGCTGTATTGATTTTTTGATACCTCTACAGCACATGGCAAAGTTCATACATTGTAAAATACATCATTATTATTGGCTCACTCTGCTGGATGTAAGTGGACTGTTTAGTTTTGTTTTGTTTTTCAATATATCTGACATTCTTTAAGTGTATAAAAATGCAAAATTATGTAAGGTGCTTTTATTACTATTTTTGATATAATATCAATTTATTATCTTTAATGGTGAACTCTCAGTCAGAGAGTTATTTCCCAGTGCCTAAAAGATATTTGGTCTCAAAGCAACCTGAAAACAACAGTTTCCGGGGTTGGTAAAGTTTAGCAGAAAAATAAGCTGATGAATCTGGTCATTAGCAGCTGTTGACTATGAGCTTTGTGATGGGAGCTGGTGTTCTTCAGAGGCTCTGGGTCCTCCTGAGGTTGGAGTGCCTGTGGGCCCCTGGGATGAAAGATGTTGCTAAAGCAGACAGTGTGGATCCCTCTCCAGTTGTCTTTCCCAGAACTGTGCTGTCAAAGCCCCCTCTAAAAGAGCAAAGATCAATTGCAGAAGGCTCAGCCTCTACAGTGCTTTAGAAGTCAGTGTCCAACACTGTATTTTGCCTTTGTCAGACTTCTGTAATGGAAAATCAAAAAAGCAATTGTTGTTCTGCTGACTCCAGCTCTAGCAAAAATAAGTTGAAGGTGTTCTGATTAAGTTTCTGATTTTGGTCTGTCTCTTCAGAGCACATAGAACTGCAGAAAACCTATATTTGGCTTGTGCCTGTAAGTTTCCTGGTTTTTAAATGCAATACTCTCATATTCCCACCTGAGGTCATTAGCCACAAGGTAGGTTAAGAAAAAGTTTGGAGGACAAATGTAGCTGCATACAAACCCGGGCAATCTGCACTCATATTTATGCTGATGCTTCTGAAATTCATCGTGTTACTCTGTTAAAACTCAGGTCTACAGAATGTAGTGCTTGTCTAAATTTTCAAATAGAATTTTTATACTGAGGGGTGCCTGCAATAGAGGAGAGAAAGCATGTATTTCTGATGGAATGCAATTGCTTTGCATATCAGCCTATGAGACAGATAGTAATATCTGAGGTTTGGTTTTGTTTTGGTGGGTGATTTTTTTTATTCCTTAGTGTCCCTAAACATTGTTTCAAAGTCAGTAAAAGACACATGAACTTCTGAGACAGCAATAATATGTGGGGGAGGAAGGGGGAATAATTAAAAAAGCTAAATCCTAAACACTTGAAGCTGAAAAGCTTTTTTCCAGCATTAATGTATAGCAATGGAACCAATCTTCCCTATAGGAGAATGCATTTAGTTATTGTCAAGAACCGTTGGTGAATTTTAGGCCTTCAGGCAATTGCAATTTTTCTCCACACAACACAATGATTCAAAATATATCAAAATACACATTTCTGTGGACTTCAATTTCAGAGTCTTCGTATTTAGTCAAAATTTAAATTTGTTGACATTTGCCACAAAAATATTAGATGTTTTCCATTCACAAACTAGATATTTTTTAGCTAAAAATATCAGCAAAGAAATAAACTCTGACAGAATCCCTGCATTAAAATCTGCTTATCTGAGCTGAAATTATTTAGACCAGTTTTCACAGTAGTAGGTCTGAAGCACGATAGTGGAGTTTTCTTTTCCCCCCACAAACACCTATTGACTTCAAGTCTGGAATTTCCAAGTTTTCTCTGTGTGACCAGGATGGGGTTGAAAATTTAGTTGCTCATTTAAGTCCTATTTTAACAATTCCTTCAATAAAGAGAGAAACTGAGGCAGGAATGGGCAGTGATTCATTCCATCTTCTTGCACATAATGAAAGTAACATATTACCCATTTTCGGTCGCTTACAGTGTTTTTCCAAGATAATGTGCAATGCTATATTTTGTCCTTAATAAGGGAGAATATTTGCTGTATCATTCCTTAGTAGGAATGTTCAGACTCAGCTGTGACAGGAGTAGCAGCCATTTCTTTAGTGTGCACAGTTAAATCTGACAGGGATCATGAATCAGAGCCCTGGGGTGACGTAATTTTCTAAGAGGGAAGGACTGCTGGGTGAACACTTCTTTGCCACTGCGTGAATCACTGCTTTTGTGTTAATACAATTAGGTGCCTACAGTTAGTCAGTCTAAGGACATAATCTATTTATTGACCCAGATAGCAGATTGGGCTGCAGGTCGTCAGATGTTCCTTCATTACAAGTCTCTAATTACCTCCCTTAGTTTTCCCTTCAGGACAATACAGGTAGGGATATCTGTCAGGAATGTTGTGAGGAGTTTGCAAGGAGCTTTGAGGACAGAGTGCTGTGCGAGCACACGGGCCTGGGCTGCTGGTGTCTTTGAGTGCCTGAGCGCCTGCACGTCGCTGGGGCTCTCAGCATTAGTAGTAGTCACCAGCTAAGGATGGAGAAGGAAGAGAATTGGTTCAGCCTACTCCCGTGGGTCTCTTATATCAGACCTTCGGGTATGATGCAGTTTTCTGGAGGGGCTGGAAGACTCAGGCTTTGTTCCTTTTCTTCATGAACAGCAGAGGAAGGAGAGAAGAGGACAGCCAGCTGAGTTCTCTTCTGTGGTTGCTTATGTGAGGCAAGGGCAGGGTTTGGTCTGGGGGATTTAGACACTACTTTTAAAATCTGCCCAGCAATTTCATTAGCTAGTTCTGGGGCCATTGTGCTGCAGTGGATTCAAGCCTGAGAAGGCACCCTGGCAAGCTTTCCAGCTGAAGTCCTCACTACTGCATTAGGGACCCATGCAGAGCCAGGGTGAAGTTTGTTGTCAGGATCAGGGCCAAGACATCATTAAAAAAAAAACAGGAAAAAAGGGTGTGTGTAAGGGTACAATCAGCTGTTCATGACTGAGACGTCTTTCATGATGTGAAGCTGTACTCAGTACTAAGGCATATTTAAAGTGAATGCCAGGTACTGCATTTGGCCTTCCAGCTATTAAACATCACCCCAAAACAGTCAGCAGAGCAATGCCATCTAGATCACTCTGACACAATTGCAATCCACAATTAACAGGCAATGAAGGACTTCCTAAAAGAACATGTTTGACACCCTGCTTTGTCATGGGTTTTTGTACTGTTGCAGGGATTAAAAAAAATTAAATTAACTTTGTGCCAGTGCATATCATATTTGGACAAGGGACTAGATGAAATGATTAGAATAATAGCCTTAGAAAAGATCACATTTCCCTACTGTGCCAATGTATTTGACTGCATACAGAAAACCTTTTAGGCCACTGTTCACAGCGAATTGTAACAACTTCCTGCAAAGATCTAAGATCTGCATCTTTTGAATGGCAAATTATTAGAACTAGGTCAGGTCTAAGAAGAAATAACCATCTTTATTAAGCAGAAATAACCAGCTTTATTAATATGAACTTCACTTTTAGGGTACTTCACATGAATAAAGCTCTACTAATAAAAAATCACAAATCACAAAAATACAAAATCACCTGATTTTAATTTCTATCCCTTAGCAAAGAAGGGATGCATCCTATATCATTGCTAAGCACCACAGGTAAACTGTCACCTGGCTTAAGGAAATCTCTGGGGCATTCTCTGTGAGGTTCATCATTAGTTCTCCACTTTTAAACCAGCTGAGCAATGGGAAGTAGAAAATCTTGAACAAAAGAACATTTACCAGTATTTACATAATTTCCATTTTCCTAAAAACGTATTTTGTAGAGTGAGAAGTATCTTTATGAGATTCAGAAAAACTAAAGCGGGCAGTAATGTATAAAATGTGTAGCTACATTTGCTAACAAACATCTTTCTTGTTTGACTAAAGTATACCAGCGTCTCTCCAATGTTTTTTGTAATCTTAATAACAATGTTTGCTGTATTTTGGGTCAGAGCTGTTTCATAGTGCAGGAGGTCTATGTAACATTCACATCAGACCATGGAGGCTTATGGTCGTCTCATCATTATTCCCTTTATTACCCCCTTTGCCCAAGCAAATCTTTTCTTTATCTTCCTTTTCATTTGAGCTCCCTATATGTGCATGTCTTTATTGAGCCTTTTGTGTCATTTTACTTCTGCTGTACAATGTTCCTGAATATCTTGATTTGTTAAAACAGAACAAGTTTTTCAAAGGAACATGAGAAAAATTATAAATTTAGTTGTAATTTTGTAGGATTAGACTTCCCTTAGATTTCATTGAAAATTTAGCCCATATAAGAACTAAATTCAGATGATTGGTATGTTCTCTCTTGAACTCAGATGACTGTGACAGGCCGCCCATAACAGACTGACTTCTAGTTAGAGCAATGTTTTCTGGAACTACTGTTCACTGTTAATTATCTGTGTGGTGCATTAGAAGCTCACAGCAGCTTCCCACAGAAAGGTAAGATAAAACACAGAGTACATACATGGGGGGCTTTGGGAAGGCAGTATCATGTCATATTCTAAGACTGATCAAACCAACCACTTTTGTTAAGGCTGCTCATTTCCCCAAGATGTATGTTCAGAACATTTCATCAAAGCATCTGTATAGATAATCTTAAATATATTTTCCAAACTTAATGATCTGTGATTTTTTAAAAGAAATCAATTTGCACTAAATATCAAGTGAAATCAGCAGAATGGTTAGAAAATACTGTCTATTTGTATAGAATTTCCAGCCGCGGAGAATTTTGAGATTGTACTTGGGTCCAGTAAATGCACACACACTCACAGGCACACACAACAAAAAAGATTTTTGTTTCAAAATAATCTTCATTACATGAGGATTATCATAATTGTCATTTCAATTGACTGATTTTAGTCTTTAAAAGAGGGTATAATAGCATTCACTGTCTGAGACTGAATTACTGTCATTATGTTAAAGGTGCACTTTATCACTTAGCTTTTCTCCATTATAAATGCTCACAGACACACTCCACTTTCTGCTGCTACAAAATCGTCAAAACATAATATGACAAAGTTTAGTATCCAGACACTTTGTTACTAAAACTTCAGAACAAAGGGTTACTAAAGGCAATCTGCCATTGTTAATACAACCACAGTACCAAAAGATCGAGAGGATATTTTAGCAATAGCAAGTTTCTGAACTCCTGCAGAAGAATGCAAACTGTTCATTGAGATAAAAAAGCATTTTGTGTATCTTTCACCAGGAGGGAAGAAGCAGAGTTGCTTTCCTGCTCAGAGCAAACTTATTAAGGTAAAAGCAGATCAAGCAAATATCAGCCCAAATGAGAGAAGTAGCCATGCCATACTATCCTAGACTTGTCAAACTTTTCTCAGTGATGTTTAGATGAAAATCCAGACATTGCCATGATATTAACCTGCCAGTGTATAAATGACATTTATCATTTCTGCAATCTCTTTTGATCTGATTTCTTAAGATTCTTCATATGTAGAAGTTTTCAACACATTGCCCTGTCATCTTAATACATATGGGACATCTTTTACTTCTGCAGGCACAGAAGAACCAAGTCTGGATATGTCACTACGGCACAACACTTGGGCAGAGCTCTGTTGAAGTAAATGTCACTATGCCTGGAGTAAGAGGCTATAGAGAGGCATGAAGGTATTAACATCAGATCTAGAGAGATCAAGGGGAAGAATTTGCCTGAGGAGCAAAGCTTTTTCTTTAGGGGAAGAAGGTAGCCTCAATTCTGAGATGCTCAAAAAGGGACAGTTTAAAGAATCTGATTTTCAGAGGCTGTGGTCAGCATAAGACAGGATAATTATACAGTGCTACTTGAACAATTAAGTTCTCAGAAATATTTTTAAAAGCTTGGGCGAAGTGCCAGAGCACTAAAGAATCTTGCAGATTTTCTTGTAAGTGTCAGCGCTTCAACAGTTCCTCTGACCTGCCCTGGACTGTACAACTCAGTGCTCTGTTTGCTTTATTTAGGCACCTGAGCTTTGGGAACTGCATGCCTTTCTCTTGAAAATCAGAATATTGGGGGGTTTGAAACTTGTCACCCTAATCACTTCTGAGCATTTCAGCCTACATTCTCCCACCCCATTTATGGGATTTTTTTCCTGTTGTAATGTTTTCCTCCTCCTTCAAAGTGATTATTAACAGATTTTTCTAAAACGCCCAGAGCAGCATACTTAGGTCAGAAAACAGAAGCTAGCGTGTTTTTGTCTGCCAGCTTCCTCTCTTACTTATCTTATAACATTTCCCTTATGTATCCCCGGGTCATGCACAGGTCTGGTTTCAACATTGCTTTGTGAGGCAATGATTAAGTTCTTGCCTAGAAACAGATTTACAGTACAAAGGTTTGAGAGATAGATATTCCCTTATTTAATTTTTTTTTAATCAAAAGACCTACAGAGAAAAATATCATGGGCATTTAGAAATATCTATGTCATAAGAAGAGTTTGTGGCACTATATGAAATATTCTCTAGTAATTTTTTAAAATTTTGAATAATGGGGCTATAAAATATCAACAACAAAAAATGAATACCCTAATTGTACTTAAGACGTCTGGAGAAATAATATTGGGGTGGACTAAGTTGTTGTGTGCCTAAGAAGTTATTTTTCTTTAAATTATATGAATGAAATGAACAAAAACAACCAAAAAGGCTACCCTTACTTTGTCAAGGTGTGTCATTTAGTTCAGCTAACCTGGTGGCTAAATGAACATTGCATGGTTAGGGGTTTGAATGAAGTCTGAGAAGTGTTCAGGTGTTGGCACACTGAACCACACTATGTTGTCTGAACCTGAAAATTTGGGCTGGAAACCTTGCAAGAGGCTTTTTCTAGCGAGAGATGCTGCTTATAGACTTTTTTCACAACCTTTTCAGATTGTGTGGGCTTTATATATATATATATATGTATATATATATATATATATGTATATGTATATAAAATTTTAATTGGGGGTAGTGAGGGGATGCATTTCAGGAAATTGCTTATAGGACAGACAGGTATGGGCAAAAATCAGCTTAGATAAGGCTTGTGAGGCTTCAGAAAGACACTTGAATCAAATGCAGTTACAGGATTTCCAGAGGGAATTTTCCTTTTATCTGAATCATCTACCAAACTACCAATTTTCTGACAACAAATGAGGCTTTCTTTCTAGAGAAACAGCCAGACTTTCTTGCTTCTGTTTTTCAGAAGTTACTTATTTCTATAATACTGGAACTGACCCTCATATTTTCTGTAGTTAGCCAGGGAAAAATCACTTAATCTTCAATGACTAATGAGCTGGGACTTTTACTCTAAATGTAGATCTCAGTCTAGTAGGAAAAGTAAGGGAATGCAAAAGCACATCTGGTAATTGGAAAGATGAAAAAAGTAATAATAAAGAGCTCATTTTGAGGCAACAATGATGAAGATAATGGATGATAGCCAAGCCGGCCATATGCACTTGGCTAACAGAATTAATCATGGACTATGCAAAGCAAAGCAAGAAAGACAAGTACAATAAAACACTTAAAGACAAGAATGGATTTTAATTTTAGGAGCAGTATAAAGCAATATGATAATAGTAATAGCCAAGTTGGTGGTGTGATTGTACAATCCAAACAGGACACAATTAAGAGTTATAAATAATATTTAATCTGCTATACCAATATATGTTAAAAAGTAATAATGACTAAAAATTATTAGAATTAATCAAATGAGGAGTTCTGTTTCTAGTATATTCAGAAGGGCTAAGGCAATTCTAAAATTGTCAGATATGAAGTCATGTTTGGAAACGAAAAAGGAATATTACAAGTTTCCAACACAGTTTTGCAAATGCAGTATCTGAAAATGCAAGCCAGTGCTTAGATTTCTATTAGTAAGGGAGGACTTATTATTAGAGCCTTGTGATTAGCAGTATAAAATTCTCATAAAGCAATTCTGTAAATATCTCATCTTGAAGCCATTTTGCAGCATCATCTGCCACTAAGCCTCCAGCTACAGCACCTAAGGGATTATGTTTTCTGTCGCTTGCTGTTAAATTTTTCTGTTACATTTCTATATACTTGCATTTCAAATTGTCCAGACAGTTTGTGTGTTACAAGATCTCACCCAAGTACAGGCACTGTCTGTAAAGGAATTTTAGGGGGCAGTTCAAGGCTTTCTGGGGGCCAGAAGAAACTGTAATGAGAGGTGGCTGAGCACCCTCTCCTCCCAACGAATCATAGTATCCCTTAGCCTTTACTGAGAAGAAACAATAGTCTTATTGATACTAATAAAAAGTACAACAAAATAACAAACGTAACTCTAAAATAAGCAACTGCTGTATGGGTTTTCTGAATTACATGGCAAGATTTCTTATATCTTTAATACAAGCTGCCAAAAATCCCCTTATGGTCACAAATTAGTGGTTATTAACTAGAACGAAATCAGGTACGAATTTGGCTGTGCTCTAAGCAGTCAGATGAGTTTAGAAAAGAGAATGAGTACCTGAATGTAGGAAGGGANCCAAGTACAGCAGTCTAATCACTGCTCTGGTCCTGCTAGCCACAGTACTGCTATGCCATTGACCTTCTTGGCCACCTGGGCACAGCTGGCTCATGTTCAGCTGCTACTGACCAGTGCCCCCAGGCCCTTTTCCATTAGGAAGCTTTCCAGCCACTCTGCCCCCAGTCTGTAGAGCTGTAGGGGTTTGTTGTTGATCCATGGGCAGGACGTGGCACTTGTCCTTGTTGAAAAGCACACTACTGGCTTTGGCCTGTTGATCCAGCCTGTCCAGCTACCTCTGCAGAACCTTCCTACCCTCCAGTAGAACAACATCTGGTGTCATCTGCAAACTGATTGAGGGTGCCCTCAGTGTCCTTGTCCAGATCATCAGTAAAGATATGAAGCAGGACTGAGCCCTTAGGGATGCCGGTGGTGACCAGGCACCAGGTGGATGTAGCACCAATCACCACTGCTCTCTGGGTGATCCAGTCAGATTTTTATCTAGTAAAGGCTATGCCATCCAAGCCACGAGCAGCCAGTTTCCCCAGGAGACTGGTGTGGGAAAGGGTGTCAAAGAGTTTACTAAAGTTGAGGTAGAAAACACGCACAGGTTTTCCTGCATCCACTAAGCAGGTCACCTCGCCATAGAAGGACATCACATTGGTCAAGCAGGACCTGTCTTTCCTGAACCCATACTGGCTGGGTCTGATCCTCTGGTTGTCCTGTTTGTCTTGTGTGATGGCACCAAAGATGGTTTACTCCTGGCACCAAGGTGATTTTGGTAGGCCTGTAGTTCCCTGGATCCTCCCTCTGGGCCTTTGTGTAAATGGATGTCATGTGCAAATTTGCCAATTTCCAGTCACCTCGGCCCTCCCCAGTTGACCAGGACTGCTGGTAAATGGTGGAAAGTGGCTCAGCAAGCACTTCCACCAGCTCTGTCAGTAACCTTGGGCAGATCCCATCTGGCCTCATGGACTTGTGTGTGTCTAAGTGGTACAGAAAGTCACTGACCACTTTTCCTTGAATTTAGGAGCTTCACTCTGCTCCTCATCCCTGTCTTTCAGCTCAGGGAGCTTGGTACCCTCATAAGTGGTCTTACTATTAAAGACTGAAGCAAAGAATTCATTAAGTACCTGAGCCTTTCTCTCATCTTCGCCTTTCCCCCCACATCCAGTAAAGGACAGTGATTCTTCTTACCCCTCCTTTTGTTGCTGAGGTATTTATAGACATATTTTTAATTGTCTTTTATGCCAATAGCTGGACTTATGTCTAGCTGGGCTTTAGTTCTTCTAATTTTGACTCTGTATAACTTCACAAGATCCCTGTAGTCCTCCTGAATGGCCTGCCCTTTCTAAAAGACATAAATGCGCCTGTTTTTCACCAGCTTCAGCTGTAACTCTATGTTCATTTAGGCTGGTTTTCTCTCCTGCCAGCTGGTCTTTTGGCACATGAGGACAGCCTGATCCTGTGCCTTTAGCATTTCCTTCTTGAAGAATGTACAGCCTTCCTGGATCCTTTGCCCTTCAGGACTGACTCCTGAGGGACTTCCTCAACCAGCCTCCTAAACAGATCAAAGTCTGCCCTCTGGAAGTCCAAGGTAGCAGCTCTGCTGGCCCCCTTCCTTTCTTCTCCAAGAATGAAAAGTTCTTTTAATTTTGTGATACATGCTTCAACCACATATCACCCACCAGCCCTTCTCTGTTCACAATCCACAGGTCCAGCCAGGAGCCTTCCCTAGCTAGCAAAGAAAGCACAAGAAGCCTGGAACTTAGGAGAAATTAATGATTTGAATAAAAATGATAGCATAAAAAGAAATTACCCCAAACGATGAAAAGTGAGGTTGACAGTCAAGTTACATATGTGTTTGTATGACAGGCTAACACCATCTCAGATGTAAATAAAAAGATGGAACACAAATGCTTCTAGAAATATTGTTTCTGTCTCTACAAACAGAATAATTCTTCACTCAATACAACAATGGATTCCAACAGTACAAAAGGTATTTCTTGGGGCTTTTTATTTGTTTCAAGTGTTTTGTCTAATCATATTGAGCAAGCACTTCTCTAAGACCTAAAATTTTTAATAGCATAAATTTTGCAAACATGAAGGCCCATGCTAAACACATATGAGTTCTTACTTCTAACATAAAGAATCATGATCTGAATTTTGTATGTGATGGTAACACCTTTTTTAAGATGAGGTTTATGTTAGAGGTATGTATGTTCATGTTTATGCAGGTTTGTGCTTATTCAACTGGTCAAATTGCGTTTTACATCCCTGACTATCTCCTTTGCTTGCTGTGAGCTCTATGGATTATGGTGAGGGCAAAGATGATCAGCTGGAGACAGCTCATAGTTGAACTTGGGCAGGAAGCCAACCATGTTGTCAGCAGATGTTTTGCTGTATGTGGGTCACTAGGAATAATCTAAGTATATTTTTCCCCCTTTTCATCACGGTAAAGACCCTCAAGCTGACAAGTAGAAGCACAGCTCTTCTACCCTAAAATATTTGTTATTTAAATACAGTAAATTGTTAGTCTCCTTTGGGATTTGTGTAGCAAGCTGAACAACTGTTGTGTCAGAAAGGTGCACATGGTGTGTGTGCAGATCTGCCACAATAGCACACTGACCTGGGTTGAAAACATTTACATTTCGTTGAGAGGCTTGGAGTTGTATAAACCTGAGTGTACCTGGAATCTTTGCTTGCCTTTTCACAATGTCAGTCTCTTCTAGTGGGGAATAATTTCTCTGATATTTTGGCCAAGTCCTGTTGCAATAGCTTGCAAAAAGCATTTTGAGAGGCCCTCTTCTATCTTGTATGGCCACCCTTCTTTATGCAGCCATATCTGTCAGGAACATACATACATTCGTATATATTTACATAAATACACACATACACAGGCACAGATACAGACATAGAAACACACACACACACACACACACACACACACACACACACACACATATATATATATGTGTGTATATACATGTAGATATTTTTCTGGTGTGCTGCCTAGATGTGATAATTATGGGAAAGAAGATGAGACCTCTCTGTAACTGGTGCCCCAGCCTCTGTAGAGGATATTTTATAGTCCTTTCCAGTCCACTAAGAATGAAGACTGATGGTAAAGAATCTAAATGGTGCAGTTTTTGGCCACTGATAACAATAATTTCTATCTTACACACTTGGATCTCTTTCCCATGCATGTGCATGAAGGTGGAGGAAAGACTCTGATTTGGACTGAAGTTTTCTAGTAAAACTAGAAACCAGTCTTGAAGGAAATTTTATTTCTTGAAGGCTTTTTCAAAAGCTAATACCATAAGGGATTATTAGTCCTGAGGTTTCATCACCATGAAATGCTGAGACATACACTATGATCATTAGCTGAGAAGAAGGTTTTAACGTCCACAAGTGCACAATCCTGCTTATCCTATGGTCTGAAACAGAAGTAGATGGCAGCTACCTTTATAGCCCCACATAATCAGGTGGTGGGATCTGGGTCACTGCCCCAGGGGGCACATGACTCAGCCCAGGGTGTTAACAGTCATCATGAGGGCTGTGACACCACTACTGGTAACTGAGGAATGCTTTCTAGGAACCTGGCCTGGGCACTAGCAGGACTGGAACATTAAACTCTCCAATCCCTAGGAGGAAAAGGAAAGTTTTTATTGGTAAGAACTTTAGCAGCTGCCCTGCTTGCTGAGCAGCATGGAGGTAGGCAACCATGTCAGACACAATTACTGCTCCTTTCGTAATAACTCCTTTTTACAGAAAACCAGTGAAGTGAATTATCAGCCTGCTAAGCCAGATGTAACTTACTCAGACCTAGGCAACGGTTTGCTTTCTGGGTTCCCTCCAGCTCTGTTGCGCCAGGGAGAAGCTGCTGGAGAAGTTAGCATTCCATGCTGGTGTGCCAGTCACCCCTCTGTAGGGAGAGGCTGAGGAAGGAGACAGAAGGAATATGTGGGGAAAATTCACTTCTCTTGGCCATGGTAATGTGAAGGGTGAGAGAATGGCAAAAGATTTTGGAAGAACATTTTTGTACTCTCTGCTCCTGCCCCTCTTCTCACTCTGAAGTTCCATTCCTCCCCAGGCAAGCTGCTCTTCTAAGCTGATTAAAAAAGTATAGCCCAGAGGTCAGGAGGGGTGTCCTTTCTGTCAGTTGTCACCCCATCCTTTCTCTTTCTGAGTGTAATGCAGGCTGTGAGAATGAAATTTCAAACATTACGGTGCTGTAGCCGCTTTGTATGTGTAGAGGGATTGGAGGATTAAGCACGAGAATGACTCAGTGGAAGACCCTTGTATAGAAATGACAGATGCCCTGGTTTAAAAGGTGAAAATTTGCCTATGCAGTGAAATCGTTCTGTCAAGGCATCAGGAAATTTGGGGACTTGAGTGTAGAGAAGAAAGCATTTGAAAACACTGTCTGCCTTGAGCTTCTGAAGTAGCCTCCAAGCTCCAGAACTGATGTTTTGTAATTTTGCCTTATCATCTGCTTGGGTTTATCATGGTGGTAATAGGGATAATGACAGAGAGTCAGTCATTTCCACTTAGATGCCAGTTTTTAAGTAATAATAAGCTCACAGCGGGTTCGATTTGGTCTGTGCTGAGAGTACCTGGGGTTATTTTCCCTTTGCTTTCTCATGGTAAATTATCTCAGCCCACCAGGGCCAAGCTGATTTTCTTGCTGTAAAAACAGAGAAGACGAACATGCAGCACTGAACTGTGCTGTACACTTAGCTGCTTCCTCCTTTGTTGTTTTCTTTATATTATTTAGGAAGCAAAAATTCGCCGAGCCACCCATTATGGTTCAAATCCAGGTCATAAAAAATAGTATAAACTAATAGTGGACTGTCTCCCTTAGCTCTCTCCCCCCATGCATCTCTCCCCTCTATTGCAATCCCTAATGGGAACATTTAAAACCGGTGCTTATGATAATGCCCTTGTTCCCATGGACACCACAGCGCTGCAGAACCAAGATTAATGGAGGACCATTGAGACTGGTCCTAAAAGATTGTCCCTCTTGTGTATTATGGTCTGTCATGCTGCATCCATTAACAGAGGAGCAGAGGGTCCTCATCGTGTTGGTATCACTGGGACCAAATCGAGCTACTGCAAGATGGCATTTCCATAGCACATCAACAGATCATTTCACCACTGCTTAAGGCATCGTAAATTGGACTTATAGCTCAGCTGCTGGCATAAATAAGTCCCTTTGATAGTTAGTGGAAGACGTTATGACACTCCAGGGTACAGGAGGGGACATTGGCACTGTCATTTTTTTCTCTAGCCCTGGCACCCTGGTGCCTCTGATCTTTCTGAAGATTCAGGGCACGCGCTCTTCATTACGGTTTGGGCACCAGGGACTTGTTTTTTTTGCAAGATTAATGAGCGCCACGGAAATTCTCCAGCGCATCTCGATAATTAAGTCTTTGTTTATCAAAAAACAAGTTATATTAGGAGCAGAAAATTCGCAGTAATTATTCATAATTCTAACAATTCAAGTATAGCTACCTCATTTGCCTGGGTAATTCTGCTTTTTAATTTCTTGCATACATTTGCATATTAATTTTGCCCGTCGGCTGCAGCAGGCTTTGACAGTTTGTTACTATGTGATGGTTTTCACAGGGGTGCGACTCAGTTGGGTGGCATTTCGACTGGGTGCAATGATAAATTATGAATTTTCTAATTTGCTGCATAATGAAGTAACCCCTTCCAACCCAATTAAATAAAAAAAAGCAAAGATGGTGTCTTTTAAATAATATTTCCCAGGTATTTCATGTCTCCAGTTTTGTTGTTGTTTTGCGAGCTTTTTTTTTTTCACTTAAAAAGCAGATGACTGCATTTGCAGCCTTTCAGAGTGACTGTGCCTTTCCATACATCAAACATGATTCATGATTCATGTATCCCCAGACTATATTCATGCTGTAAATTGGCCACTCCTCAACCCTCAGGGCAATCACAGATGATAGCAAAGAAGTCCTAGTTTCTTCTCTGATGTCCAATTTGGGCTGTAGTGATCTGTGTGTATGAGTCTGTCTGTCTGTTTGTCAGGGAGCAGGGATTTCAAATGAGGGAAATAAATGGTGTGTATTTGTTTTACATACTTGCTCGAGAGGCTGTACTGTTGTAAATTAACTGCTAAACTACTGTGTGGGTTTCCTTCTAATTTCTTAAAATGGTTGTAGAAATAAATATATAGGTATTTATTACTTCAGCGTTGTAAAAAAGGATCTGTGGAGACTTAATTTGTGGGTGAGAGATAAGGGATTTTAGTTCAGTGTTGGTAAGTGTGTTCAGTACATTTGGTAATTTTATGCTCATAATGCAGCACTTAGAAAGCACAAGTATTGCTGGGTAAAATTTGTGGTGTTTCATTATACAACTGCAGACGGGCAAAACAGTTTAGAAATACTGTAGGCCTGATGCCATCCCGACTTTAAAGAATCTGAAATAACCCAGCCAATCTGTTTAGCATGATGCAAATATTGCAATTATACAATTATGCTGCATTTTTAATATAGAATGATTCCTATACATTTTGTTGTCTCTTAAAATTCTGCATTATTAAGAAAAGCCACGATTTTATCAGTCTCCACCACGACCACATGGCAGTAGATCACGGAAGATTTTGACATTAATACCGCACAATCAAGCAGCAGCGAGCACAAAACATTAATGCAAAAAGCCCACAAAGTGCAGATTACATAAGGAATTCTGCACATCCCCACGAGGCAAGCGAGGAGCCGTCCGCGCTGCCCTCGCCCAGCCTGGCACTGCACAAAGCCCCCGCACCACCTTGCAGGAGCACAGCAGAACTGCAGAGGGCCGGGCGCTGCCATTCAGCCCTGTCAACATTATTATAACACACAGCACACAACGTGAGCCTGGCACAACTGGGCAGCGCGGGGCCCGGTGATATTATAGCATAATCACACAGCTAAATTCATGCCTACAGTACAGAGCGAGCAGCAATAATGCTGAGCACAATGCAGCGCTGTCATAACATATATTAAAGGCATTCAGCACAGCCACACAGTGTGGTGGCATGCTCCATGTTTATACATAAAAGCAGAGCAGGCTGCACTCAGCACACAGGGGGTGCAGTGCTCTCACCACAGCTGTATGCCCACCCCAAAACAGGCACGAGCACCTACAGCCAAACAACCACAGTGCAGGAAGCAGCACCAAAACACAGCTTTCACTCCTCTTTTGCACTACTCCGTGGTACAAAACACGGACACACAGCACGAGTTCATAAAAGACCACAAAGAAATGCCTGATGTGCACTCATTACTTCATGATTTAATTGTGGTGTACACACAGCCGCAAAACACTTTGCTTCATACAGTCCTAAAAGTAATACAACTTTCCTCAAATCTACCAAAGTAATTTGAAAGAGAACACTTTGTTACTTATTTGTATTAATCATGAGAGAAATTCCTTACATGATCTTTTACTAGTGGAAAGTGCAGCTTTGTCAAAATCAAGCTTTTCCATAGTAATGTCTTGGTTTAATGACATTTTGACAGATGAGGGGGTAGGTTTCTTCTTGGTTTTTTTCGATGTTAACCAATCAATTAGGCTTTTTTTTTTTCATTTTTGCATACCTTCTTTTCTTTGAATTTTTGTATAAATAAGAAGTTTTTTAGCACATCAAAATCATCCAAATCAGTATTATTTTAACACTGATGGTTAACCTCTAATTTCCCCCCTCCTCACCTCTAATTTTGTGGTGAATGCAGTTGTTTGTTTCTGAATAAGAACAACATTTTTGTTAATACTTCTTTTCGATATGTGAGAGAAGAAGTCCTATCTCTGTCTTTTTATGAAGGTGAGTGCAAATTCTTGCAAGTGCCTACGTGAAGCTAATAGCGGTCCAATAAGTCACAGAGTTCCTCAGCACCACAATTAGCGGAGCAAGGACAAAACGCTGAATATCACGCTGTGCTAGTACTGAAATGATGCGGTACATCCTCAATAACAAGTTCCCCCTGCATAGTCTTTGATGGAGAAGTGTCAGTCTGGAGGGTGTCTGTAGCTTGGGCTGCCCCATGTGGAAGCAGAGCGGTGCCCCACAGTGTGAGGCTGACAGGGTGCAGCACTGGGGAGAGCCAGTGTGAACCCATATGTCGCTGTAAGGCAGTGTCACCGTGCACCAACACAGCCTTGTTTTCTGGTGTCTGCTCAGCAAAACATTACAACTGCGTAAAGGGAAGTGACTGATCATTAAATGTATGCTAATAACATGAGTCTTTGACTGAAAACATCAATATACTCCAGTAAAGTGCACAGTTAGTACATGGCAATTAATATTTATCTAATCTGATTTATACTCAGGCTTTCTATAATGCCCACTGCTGTATCATCTATGCTGTGATCAAATGCACCAGACATACATAGCGAAGCATCTTCCCAGACTTCAGTCTCCTCCCTTCCCTCATTCTCTTTCACTTTGTTATTTATTATTATTCAAATTTATACATCACTAAACAAAAGAGCACTCATCCCAAGCCACTGATAAACTCTTAAAAATACATCTCATAAAATGAGCAGACTCCATAATTATCCAAGGATAAAAATGCAACAGCAACCATGTGACTACACTAAATTTAATCAAAATTATTAACAAATCACCACCAGAGTTCCTTCCAACCATTTCTTTGCTCATCTTTTGCCAATGATCCACACAGAAAAGAGTGGTTTTGCACTGACACCTGAAGGTTGTTTTGAATCAAAAATCAAATGTATTCGAAGTGATAGATCCTATCTGGGAAATGCCCTTTCCTTTTAGTACCTGTACTGATTTCTTTGGGAGATGGAAGCAATAGCACAGGTGTATTGAAGTAGTTCATGTATCAATTTGGCTGTAACTTGGCAGTATGGCAATGCTACTCTGTGAGTATGGGTGACTCAAGAAGAACAAATGGAATTTAAAAAGTTTTAATTCTTGAGTGAAGCCATAGCCTTCCATGGTCATTTAAGATGAGGGAGAAATTTAAAACCAGCCTCATATACCTTCTTCAGCTGGAGAGCAGAACCTTTCTGATGGAGGCTCTGTGTCTGTCCTGTTTCAGTGCTTGGTTGTTTCAACAGCTACCGTAACCCAGGGCCTTCTGGTGAGGGAGACATGGAAAGATTGGGGACATTCTGTTCTGGAGAGGGACACTTGCACACACAGACTGACCTCCAAGCCTTCATGACAGAGGTTATGGTTTATTTTCTATTGAGTATCTTCAGAAGAGACCGATGGACCAGCAAGGAGAGGTTTGTCTGTGCTTCTGGAGGAGGAGGAACGGTACAGCCAAACAGCGTAAAGAGGCTTTTGAGGCAGGAACCTTCCCAGAGTGGTTTTGATGGGCTTTGTAGGATAGGAAATGCTGATCTTGAGGTGGCCTTGGACATACTGCTATTTGGGAGTGATCCATGTAGGGGATTGTCCTGAGACCCAGGCAACAGTTGCTTCCTGAAGAGAGAAACGAGGGTCTAAAACAAAACCCAAAGGTGAGGCAATTATCAATGGATGTGGACTATCAGGGTTCCAGTGCCCAGGGACACAATCTGAAGTTTTCTGAGCTTTGCTTTAGCATTGTAGAGGTACCTGAATTGCCTTAATCCATTGCTGATTTCATGAATTACTTTTTCTCCTCTTGTGGAGAAGGGTTAGCGGATTTGACATTCACTTAAAGTCATTCCTTACCACTTCCTGACCTGAAATCTGTTTTCAAAATTGGCTGCGAGGTGAGCCTAGTTTAGGGATTTAACTCTGTAGACCAGCCTTCATGGACCATTTCTTTTCCCTATACCTTAAGCCTCTGTGTTTGACTATTACAAATGCTTCACTGTGTGTCTCACTGTAGGCCTTCCAAATAAGCCAGGCTTTTTGTAGAAAGTAAAATACGTTATATTCCCTTTATAAATTCCCATTATTTGGGAAGTGACAGAGATTGTTCTGCTAGTGTTTCTTCCTTCAAGATTCTGTATTGCACTGCTCAGCTTCTGCGAGGCTGAAGACCAACACCAGGGCACCAGGGCTGCTGGGTTGCAGGCAGAGAGACAGGGCTTCTTGTGTATCCTTTCATGGAAGTCACCTGTTACTCATCTACTGAGTTTTCTTAATAGTGGGAAATATTTTGCCTGGGAAAAAAAAGATACATACACTATTAATGTCAAAAGGATTTGGAATGATTTACCACAGGAAAACTGATTCCAACTCCTGAATTGTTAATAATAATAAAGAAGATCTGCAGGATGTGTAACCCATCCACTTGTCTTGTTATGTTGCTCCTGTATTCAGCTGCAGAGGTGTACATACAAAAATTGCTTCCCTACTAAAACCATCTAGAGAAACTTGTCCCTCCATTATAGAAGGTAGAAGATAATGTATTTAGTACTCTAAGATATAGATTACTAAAAACTTGATGCCTACATGTACTTCTATAACAATACTACTTCTTTAAGATATTTTTTAAACTATTATATAGTTACTGATAAACTATTCTAACCTAGATTCTAAAAGCTGTGTCTCAAATGAAAATGTAGATAAGTAATAAAACCAAGATTTTTTGTTGCTGTAGAAAACCTCAAACTTATTTACTTCCTAAAGTCAAAATACTCAAAAGTCAGTGACATTTGGGAGTGTCTTTGCCCAAAAAATAAAACCTTGTGCGTTATTCTCCAGGTATTTTCATGTCTGTAAAGTTTCAGCATGGTTTGTCACTTCCTTTTGTGTAGGCAACTATTGCTTGCTGGTTTTAATTGCTATTCTTCTGACTATATAGGCAGAGTGAGTACACAAATGATAGAATTGGTTAGGCCTAGGTTGGAAGGGGTATTAAAGATCATCTAGTTCTAACCCCACCCCCTTTCCACTAGACCAACTGCTCAAAGCTCCATCTAGCCTGGCCTTGAACACTTCCAAGGGACAAGGCAATGGCAACTTCTCTGGAAAACCTACTCCAGTGCCTTATCACTCTCAGAATAAAGAATTTCTTCCTAATTTCTTCTGATCTAAACCTGCCTTCTTTCACTTTGAAGCCATTCGCTCTTGTTCTCTATTTAGATGCTCTCGTAAATTGTCTCTATCTTTCCTGTAGGCTCCCTTTAGGTACTGCAAGGCTGGAATTGGGTCACCCTGAAGCCTTCTCATCTCCAAGCTGAACAGTTCCAATTCTCTCAGCCTTTCCTCATAGGAGATGTGCTCTATCCCCCTAATGAACTTTGTGGCCCTCCTCTGGACTTGCTCTGACTACTGAGTTTTGCTGCTGCATGTTTCTGTTGCTAGGTGTACCACTCATCTGCATGAAATATTTTATTCCTGAAAAAACTTGCCTCAGAACTGCTCAAATAAAAAGGATAGCAACTACTTACAAAGCTGTGGTAAAATGTAATTGGCAAATCAGACTGGAGTAATATCTTTCCTCATTTTTGTATAAATAGTTTTAATTTAGCTTTTTGCTTTCTAAATTGAGCATGTATATTTTAAAAAAAAATCAAAACCTAAAAATGAAAAAAATTGATTTGAATTGCCAAAAGAAACCATTTAGCTAAAAAAATATTTGCCATACAAGTGTCTTGAAAGAATAAACCCTTCCACAACATTTATTAGCAAAACAATATTTGTAAATCATCTTTAACATGGGAAGGACTGTATGTTAAATATTATCAATAATAATTAACATATAGTTAATAATAATAATTATATAAAGGACTGAAAACTTCTTAAAATGACTGTCTGAAAAATATGCAAGACAGCAAGTTCAGAACCTAAAGCTATAAATACACAAGGGAATAGTTATTTAACATGTGCTGTAATTTGCACTATTTAAATCTAACATTAGAGCTGTGGCTTTTTTATGTCAAATATGGAGTTCTTCAGCAATGTTAGATATAAATGGTCATTTCTGCATTTGTTGAAATAGGTTGTGCTTTATATTATAAGAATGCCATGTAGATTTAATCCCACTTAACTGAGATCCTTCTCATTATATGAGTAGGCCAAAGAAAAAGATGTTTTCATTTTCTTACATTCAGTAAAGACAAACTATGTTTTAGTTCCTGTATTTATCTGTGAAGACTGGCAACATGCTATGAAGTTTATCAAAAAGGATGATTAGCGTTGACTTAACTTTCTCAGTTAATGGGTTCAGTTCAGTCTATTTTTTGTAATGGGGAGGAAAAATTCAATATAATAGCCAATATTATATTATTCAATATAATTTTGTGTCATTTAGGGGAACCACGAATGTAAAATCAAGGGAAGGAAAGGGAAATCATGATAAGTGTTCAAATAATTTCAGCCTGAGAGGCAAATGGATTCGAATGCAGTGCCCAACCCCCCCAACTGTATTTGTGTACACTGTTCAGTAAGATTCAGATAACACTCAGTATTCAAATTTGTCATAAGCCATATGTGCAGGTGAGAAATCGCAACATTTTGAACTGTTTAAAATTCATTTTATTTGAAACTGTGCTTCAAAACCAGAACAGTCCTGCTAACATTCTAAATATCACTTGACTCTTTAATAGTATTTCTAGGGATATTTTGAGCAGAGCTAATTTTAAGTACAGGTAGTTAGCTCGAGTTTAGACACCTAATCAGCTAGATAACTTGTGTCACGTTTACATCAAACTTGATTATGATATTTGTTTTTAGTAGCAAATCATGTACATATCATTGCTTAATTTTATTTTGCTTGTAATTAGGATTGCACACACAGCACTAAAAAAGAGAAGAAAGTGCAACATTTTGAGTGTATGCTTCTGTAACAGGCTTTGAATTGATGTATTAGTGTATAAAAAGAATTGAGTACAGGGTAGGAAAGGACAGTACTAGTCTGCTGTTTTTATATAAGATATAAACCTAAGCCCATATTTCAGCACCCTGGGGTTTGCTTATTTCACTTTCTCATATTCTTGATGGCCAATTCTGAAGGTAGTTGTGAACGAAGAAATTTTTGTGCTGAGGTTAGGTCTCAATGGGAAGCAGGGCTGCTGGGGTCTAGACAATCCCTATCCTGTCTATCTTCAGCATATTATCTTCTTTTACCACCCAGCTTGCCAGAAGTTTTACAAGCCTATTGTTTCCTAGCCAATGATGTACCTTGGAATAACCTTTAATTTAGCAGCCTGTCTTTATCAGCCCACAGTGCTTTTTGTTCTCCACAAAAGCAAACTAGTGTTCACTAACCCAAAAGCTGTGGAGAGAAACTAAGAGAAACAAAACTGATTAGGACAAGATTTGCTTTCAGAGAACCTATTTATGTCACAAGGGGATGGATAAATAAAATAAAGTTTCAATAATTTATGCAGTGCACTGAGGGAAAACATTGGAAATGTGAAACAAAAACGACATGTAAAGAACAACTGAAGTTGATAACTGCTTTAATCAGCTCAGGTGATAATTCTAAAATAGATGGAAATAAGACTCCTGTTTTCAGCTCATGAATGGCAGAATACTTTTGGTTATGTATCCCTCTCCCGGAAGTTCACTGCAGTCTTGTTCCTCTCACTGCAATGTGGGACCAGATGAGGTGTGGCCATGACCTAGATATGAACTCTGTCCTTATCCCCGAGGGACAGCATGAAGCCCCTTGCAAGGTTGTCAGCCTGAAGCTGGAGGAAACAGGCACCTGGCAGTCAGCCCTCAGCTCAAGATGTATTTTGGAAACACAGTTAGATCAGCGCCTTACTTTCTCATTGCCTCAGTTTACCTGTCTGTAAGTGAAGGGGTTTATCTGCTCCCTTGGGGAATTATGAAGTATAAGGAATACAGGGATCCTGCTCTGGCAACTTTTAAACCATTGCTCTCCCCGCTGAGCGATGAGCACCTCTGCCTCCTTTTCTCTCCTGGAGCTCTGCACATCNCCCTTTGTCGACACTTGATCATTTACATCAAGTTGACATTCGCAGAGTTTACTCAGGGGTCTGTAATTGTATTCTTTCACCGGTTCTGCATTACCAACCATGAAAATGGAATCTTATCATCCTTGACCAATTTTTAATGTACAAAATGATTTGGCCGAGGTTCAAAGGGAGTCACAATTGAAATCAGGTGAATGATACATGTAGGGTTTTTTTTCAGCTTCTCCGTGCCTTGATTTGATTTTTCTCTTCGGCATACAGGGAGATGTAGCTTATTTTTATATGTGTGTGTGTGTGTGTGTG